>JARHVA010003015.1:1097500-1697500 GCA_037957365.1 Torreya grandis
CATTATCATTAACTTTAAAATTTAATTGTGATATTAAAGATAACATTGGTGATCAATTTTAGGCATATCATTAGTCTTAAAGGGATAACTATTAGATTCATTTGATTTAACTTGTAATTAGTCTTTTCTCTCTTACTCAATCAAATAATATTTTTTTTCACAATGAAAAATATGTGGACATTTTGCAAAGGTAAATTGCATGTTTTTAAATGATCATATAAACTAATATTATTTCATGTGAGTTGATTGGTAAAAATATTTGCATGATATTCTTGGCTTCACTTCAATAAAGGAATTGTATTTATTTCAAATTATTTATTTTAATGTTTATCTATCATAACAAGTTGCCTCAAGGCCCAGGCTACATTATTATAAGTAGTGCAGATTTTATTCACCATTGATTTGTTCATGTAAGGTGTATTACTACATTTGATTGTTTCCCATTGAATGTTGGATTTATTCATTTTGGATAGATTACTTGAATAAATATGCATAGATAACATGAAATTTAGATATAAATAGTTTACAATTTCAAAATGTAACTTTGTGCTAGATTTTGTCACTTTTATAGCATTATAATTCCAAAATTTTAGACTTTGGCCTAGCCAAGGATGGTCTAATTGGTGATAAAATGCATGTCTCTACAAGGTTAATGGGGGATTATGGTTATGTTGCTCTTGAATATGTAGTGACATGTGATTGGACTTTCAATTTCTTGGGCATTTCAATAAGGTTATTACTAATATTGGTGATCTCAAGACTTTACAATCAATGTGTGTGAACACTTCTTAATAGGGGATTCTAAGGATATTTACTGGTATGGGTTTGGATTATGTTTTTTATTAATTTTTTGAATTTTTTTATTTGTCTTATTTGGGTATGAACTATTTTAAGGCATAAGCTAGACAAAATAAATAGGAATTATGTTTATATTTATTCATTCATTTTAAATATTGTTTAGTTTTCCCATTGACTATAATGTGTGTGTAGTGACCTAAATGGAAATGGCCTCTCTAGTCATATTCTTAATGAAATAGGTGACTAATCAACCCTAATAATGTTTGAAGTTTTTTTTATCATCACCTAGGTTATTTTTTTCTGATTTCAAAGTAGTAATGTATATCCTCCACTTAAATGAATGTTTCCTCTTCCCCTTGAGGAAAATAATATTTTTTTATAGCAAAGTGTTCACTTAAAAGAAGCTCCTCAACCTCCATGCCATTACATTATTAACTATTTATTTTCTAAACATAATTATAGGTTTGGATTCTAAAATGGTTATCATAAGACTCAAAACTAATGAATATTTATGTTTCTAATTTTTACACCATCAATATGACATATTAAATGCTTTTTCAATGCAATATTTGTTGTTTTCTTTATCCTAAATTTAGGAATAAATTGTAATTATTTTTTAGTGATTTGTTTAGTTATGCAATATGGGTCTTAATCCTTACAAGTTTGGAGTAGGTCAAATTAATGATTTAAAAACTATTTGTAGTGTCACTTCACTCTAAGAGAGGTTGATTCATACATGATTTAATAAATCCTTGCAATCATCCATTCAATAATCCATACAAGTTTTAATTTGGAATACAAGGTATCTTAATCCCCATTTCAATTTCATATATACAATTGACTTCTCTCTTATTTTAAAGGTGGAGAAGGGGATAATTACTGAATATATTTTATCCTCCACACCATAGAGAATCAATATATAGTTTTAGGCTTAAATTTAAACATTCATTATTGTGAACAAAATTTTTGGCCTCTTGTATGGTCTATTTGAGGTTATACGTCCTAAATCCAATTATCTATTAGGTTATTTTTTAATAGAAAAAGACTTTTATTTTTTATCATAGATCTATAAAAAAATTCTGTTTTCAGATAAGTTTAATATATTACTAATCTATTTCTCTAAATGGTTGCCTAAATGGGTTAATAATATGTTTTCAATGGGCTCAAGTATTATCGTTTCCTTTCTCCTAATCTATTCTTGATTAATATAACTGATTTGGATGAATTTTATAGTTGTAAAAAAATTAAGTAGTTATAAATATGTTAACATACAAATGAATGCATTGTTAGGTTGGCTATAGGTATCCTTATTTTTCATGTGACGGTATTTTTATATATAAAAGATGCACAAATGGATTTTTTTAGTACCTTTTGTTCTAACTAAATTATAAGTATTTAGGTATTTAAAGTATGGTTAATTTAATATAGCATGCCCTTTGTTTATACATGAAAATATTCTTTGAAAGATGGACCAAGATATTTATAACAAATACAGATATTTATATAATACCTTTTTACTATTAAATAATATTTCAACATCAAGAAATAAGATATAACATGGCCATCTTGAAAGTTTAACCCTAAGTGCTAGTGAGCCGAGGCAAAATAAATCATTATCCTAGGTTGTGTAAAAGAGAAGAAAATAGGGTGTTGATATGCATATTAAGGTGTGGAACTCTATATTTTTAGATATGATATAATCCCTTGATAAATTAGAATACACATTTATTTATTTATTAGGTAGGATATGCATATTGAAGTATATTGCATGCATATTTATGTCTCCAATATTGATTAATGTAACTTTATTTGCATGCTATAAAATTTATTATCACTCCTTTTGAAGCTTGGAGTGGTTAGAAACCCATAGTTGATCTCTTTTTAGTGTTTGGTTCACCTGCTATGGATCTCATTTCAAATAAAGATGTGAGGTATCAAAACCTCAAAGTCAATCTTGTATCTTCATTGGATATTCTAAGGGTGTTAAAAGATACAGGCTTATCTATCCCACCACTCATGGGTTTTGTATTAATAATAGTGTTAATTTTATATAAGGTCCTTTGAACTCTACAACCAAAACTTATACCCTTATAATCACTTAGATTTGATGATAGTTATGATGATTCAGATCCACCTAATCAACCTCTTAATGATCTAAATTATTTTTTTAATTTTGATAATGAGAGTAGTGATGAGGATTCTACTCTTACTTCCCCTAGATTATCTTAAGATGATGAGGTATCACCTCTTAAATATCTGATCATTGGTCCTCATTAGGATAGATAGACACTATAAAGTGTTGGCTAATGGGTTGGATATCTATTAGACAATAGGCAAACACATTTATAATTACAAGATGCCCCACATGTCTTCATTACATCTGCTTCCAATCTGTAATTTTTTCATGAATAAATAGACACTCTTGAGTGGGATACTATTATGGAAGAGAAGTATAGTTCCTTATAGAATAATAATTCTTGGGATTTAGTCCCACTTCCTAAGCAAAGAAAATGTTTTCAATGTAGGTGGATCTACTTAACAAAATTTGAAGTATATGGGTTCATAGAAAAGTTTAAAGCATGTTTGATAGCAAAGGGTTTTTCTCAAGTGCCTGACATTGATAATGCCAAGACATTCACCCCAATTACCAAAATGATCTGAATCTAACTCACTCTCACCATTTTCATATCACATCACTGAGATGTTCATCAAATAGATGTGAAGAGTGCCTTTCTTCATGGTGGCATCAAAAAAAAATATACATGGATCAACCACAAGGATTTGTGGAAGATTATTCCATAGTTTTCAAACTTTTGAAATCTATCTATGGCCTTTAATAGGTTCCTCAAGCTTGGTATGCCAAGATAGACTCCTTTCTTCTTTCAATTGGATTCACCTGATGCCATTCAGATCTATATGTCTATATTTTTTGATATGATTATTTACTATTGATATTGGTTCTCTATGTGGATGACCTATTGATCATAGGGATTTCTCCATCCACCATCATAATAGTGAAAACTTATTTTTATGATAGACTCTTAATGAGTGATTTGGGCTTGTTACTTTAATTCCTTAGGATTGAAATTTCTCAGTTGAAATCCAACATTACTATTGCATAATCCAAGTGTGCTCTTGATTTTATTACACACTTTAGCATGGTTGATTGTAAGATAGATTTGACTCCTTTTCTATCTCATATGAAGCTTGAGGCTAATTTTCCATCTCCGTTGGTTGATGCTAACTTGTATTGATAACTTCTTTGTAGTCTCATCTACCTTATACACACTAAACCTTACATTTCATATGCATTAGGCATGATCTCAATATTTATGTAGGAACCACATGAAGTACACTAGAAATCATCTAAGTGGATCCTCCACTACATTTAGGGTACTCATAGTTTCAATATTCACTATAGAGTGGGCATCGACATTAAACTAATTAGGTATATAGATTTATATTGGGTTGGTGATGTTAAAAATAGTAAGTCTACTTATGACTATAATTTCTCTCTAGGTTCAAGTTTGATTAGTTTTTATAGAAAGAAATATAATGATATTACTTTATCTTCTACAAAGGTAAATTATAAAGGAGTTATTAAAGCTTCCATTGAGGTTATTTGGCTTTAGGGGATTTTCACTGAGTTTAGCTTCTAGTTTTAATGACTAATAGTCATCTTATGAAACAATAAAAGTACAATCTAGATCTACAGGAATCTGGTCCTCCATCAATGGACCAAGCATATCGAGATTCACAAGAAATTCATTTGGAAGCTCATATAGGATCAATTCATTTATCTATACTACTTCTATACAATGGAGTAAATTATTGATATATTCATCAAACCTTTCATTATAAATAAGTATCTTCATTTACAAGGTCTTATTGTGGTTTGGGTAGTTCTATCTTCTTCCTCCTCTGGGGGATAATCTCTTTGTACTTGGGTACCTCATCAAGGCTTTGTAATATGACCCAATTCTTCTACCCACCTAAATTATACTTAAGGGGGGTGTTGGTGTAAACTTTTATCCCACTAGGTTTCATCTACAAGATCTTATTTATCTTGCTTAAGTTAATAATAAGTCATTAGGGGAAATGTACTTTAAGTTATTTTTTAATTATGAGTTATGTTAATTACCTTTTTCGGTGACCTAATTTCTTACTTATAATATACCTTCATATGCACTTTTAGCTAATGCTTAATGCTCATTAATATAAATTTTATTGTGAAGATGAGATTTTTCAATTTTATGAGTTGTTCTTTAGGTTTCACTACTCCATACAAATTTAGCTCTATGCATTCAAACCTATCCAATTGATTTTCATTGCGACCCACTTCGACTATTCATAAGTGATGAATATAATCCTACACTAGCCTCAATAAGAATAAGGTTTAGAGGTAATAAAATAGAATTTTAAAATAATTTATGATCAAGATGAAGAGAATTTAGATTTGCATTCAAACTTTGTTCTAATCTCTCATGAACCTGTATATTTTGAAGAAAAAGTAAAGGAAGAAAATTGGATTAAGTCTATGAATGAAGAGATGGATTTCATTGAATAAAATGAAATATGGGATCTAGTAGATCTACTTGAAGGTAAATATTTCATAGGAGTCAATTGGGTCTATAAGACCAAGTTCAATGTAAAAGATAAAATTGGAAAGTATAAAACAAGGTTAGTGGTAAATTTTTTTGCACAATAGCATGGAATTGATTACAATGGGATATTTTCACTAGTTATAAGTCTTAGAAATTTTATCAGATGGATGTCAAATCAATATTTTTAATGGTATTTTATATGAATAAGTGTATGTGGAAAAACTACCAGGTTATGATGTGTGTGGAAATGAAGACAAATTATGTAAATTTAAGAGAGCTCTTTATAGTTTCAAGTAAGCACTAAGAGTGTGGTACAATTGAATTGACTCACATCTGGTTAACAATGGATTCAGTAGAAGCAATAATGATCCCACATTTTATACAAAGGACAATAATCAGTGTCGGTTTTTTATTATATGTTTATATATTGATGAATTAATCTTTACTATAAATTTATCTATAGAAATGTTAAAAACAATCATGAAGAGAGAATTTGAAGTGATAGATTTAGGATTGATGAGATATTTCCTACACATAGAATTTGTTTAGTCAAATGATGTCATTTTTATTTGTGAATCCAAGTATGCCAAAGATGTGTTAAATAGTTTTAAGATAATGAATTGAAATATAACACCAACTCTAGTTACAATAGGAACTAAGTTCATCAAAGAAGATAAGGGATCCAATTTTGATTCAAATATGTTCAAAAAATGCATTGAAAGTTTGATATATCTCACAACTACAAGGCTAGATATTATTTATGGTTTTAGTTTGATTTCAAGATTTATGGAGTCACCAAAAGACTCACACTAGCAATTTGGAAAGAGATTATTGAGATATGTAGTAGGAAAAATAATATATGGAATTATATATTCCACAAATAATGATTTCAATTTGATTGGCTATATTGAAAGTGATTTTTTAGGTAACGTAGATGATAGGGAGAACACTTACAGATATTTTTTAATTTTGTATTAGGTGTAGTCTCATGGGAATTAAAGAAACAACTTATTATAACAATTTCATCAGTTGGATTAGATTCTATGTTAGAAACATCACCTACATGTCAAGTAGATTATATGTGGAGAATATTATTAGATGTATTCCAAGAATAGGAAGATCCAACACTAATATTTTTTTATAATTAATAATTAGATTCATTATTAAATATCCATGTATTTCATAAAATGATGCAATAACATCAACTCAACATTGTACATTTTATAAATGAAAGTCCATTTAAGTCAATTAGCCTTGATTTTGAAGGCAAAATGTTATGTGAGTCATTGATAGGTCAGTAGAAGTATATATAAAATCAATGTAAATGTAATTGTAATGTAAAAGAGAAAAAAGTAACATGTAAATGGTGGATAATACCTATTCTAGGTGTGAAGGATAGATAATCAAGGGGAGATAATATTTCATCAATTTTTGTGAAGAAAACAATGTTGAAAAAAATCAAGAATAGAAAATTGTTAAATGAAGATAAAACCATCCTACATGAAGATAGGAACTGATTAAAATGTGGAAGAGGAAGATATAAGAATATAATTACGGTATAAAATCATGACAATATATTTATAAAGTAAATGAGAGTTATAGGAGTGGTGGAGGAGACTTGGTAGAAGTAAAGGAAGGATATTATGCTTGTATGTGTGCATGATAGTCTATAAGACTATATGTGTAATTTGAAAATATTTGAATAAAATAGAATGGTTTTTGACATTTGATTGTGTTCATATGTTAATATCAGGATTATATAGAAATTTTCATGTTTTTATGTATGATATTTTTCTCCAAAGCCTTGAATTCATAGGACTGAGTTTAAGAACCCAGAATTTTATGTAATGCAAATCTGATTTTTGAGATGTTTTAATGTTTTACAGATTATCTAAAGATAAATATAATTTTAAGTTATATTTAAAGATTTTATAGACCATATCCAAGTGTAATAAATTATTTAAAGTAATTAAATCTCAAATTATACAATGTATAGTGCTTATTGCTCTATCATTGGTATACTATGGTTTGAGTCACAAAAATGGTCATATATCAAAATTTAACCATGGTAAAAATATTAAACGTTAGGATAATATTCTTCAGGAATCAATAATATTGTGTACCAAATTTAAAGTTATTTTTTGGTGTTTAAACCAATAAAAACTCAAAACACAGACCTATAGTCTTTTGAGAAGGTGTAAACCCTTGTGGGTAGCATTAAAACTTGTGTATCTTAAAAATAACTCATGGATAAATATTTAAAGTTTTTAATGAAGTATAAGAGTTTTTTATATTTATGTTAAATATTATATTATTTCATTTAGATAAGTATAAAGATATATACATTAGTTACAGTTAAACAGGGTCTTTAAACAAGCCTAAACCCATAATTTTAGAGAAGAATTTGTATTTTTGCTCAAATAGAAAGCTAAAAAAGTTGTGATTTAGTTGTTTCATGTTATATGATTTGGTTTAAATATGAATTAAAATTTATAACCATTAAGATACTAAAATTTATTTTTGAGTGGTTGGTGGGCCTAGTAAGCCCCATAAATATTGAGGTATTAGTTGTGAATTGTTTAAAAATGATGTTGTGATGCATCATTTTTGGTATTAGATATTGGTTTAATATCTTTGTAATTATTTCAATCCTATTTTTTTATTTTTTATTGATTGTTCTTATAGAGAAAAGAGAAGGCATTCCAATCCTAGAAAGGCTAAAAAGGAATTGGAAAAGCCAAGAAGGCTTTAAAATAAAAGGTGAAGGGCTTGTGAACCTCAGAGAAGAGAGAAAAATTGATTGCTCTAAGAGAGTATCTAAGAAGAGAGATTGGATAAACCATCTAAAGTCTAAGGTGAAAAATACATGGATGAGATAGGAGAGATGGAGAAAGATGAAATAGGCTTGCTTGAGAAAGTAGAGATGGTAAGAAGAGTGTTGAAAGAGTCGCCTAAAAGAAAGGACCAGCTAAAGAAGTAGAGATAAATGGAGTTTATAATAAAGCAAAATGAAGAAGACTTTCAAAGGGAAATAGAATATTTGACGTAAATAATAGAACTAATAAATCTCTTGGTTGAGATTATGAAGAACCCATAGTGTGGATGGGTAATGAAAAAGAAGGTACATTGGCCTATAAAAACACTTGTTGAAAGAAAAAGAAGGCAAAAATTCATTTCCTTGATTAAAGAAAAGAGAAGAAAGTTGAGAAAGACAATAAATCAAGAAGATGTGGTAAATAAATTTCTCATAGTGGAGAACAAGAATGAATAAGAATGATGAATGAAGAATTTTAGACCTCTCTCAAGGAACAAGAGGTGGAACACAAGGAGGCAACTTTGCCTCAATGTTTTCAATCTAACTTTTACTTTGATGTTGTGTATGCAGGGTTGCAAAATGATGGAAAAGAGACTAAATTTAAAGTCTCTAATGAAAAAAAGATCCTCAATCAAGAGGAAGAATATGAATAAAAAGGTAGTGAGGAGAAACTTTAAATGAAAGAGAAGGTCTTCAAAATTAACTAGTAAATGAAGAAAGGATGAATGACTCATTCATTTATGAGAGTCAAGAATAATTGGAAGCTAAATTGAAAATCTTGGAGAATTTGAGCTTCTCATAAAATGAGAAGATAGCTTGTGGACCAATTCAAGATATAGTAGTAAAATAAGAATGGAGAGAGACCTCAAAGTCTCAAATTTTTACTTATAATATTGCATTGCATTATGTCTGTACAAGATTGATTGAGAAGGAGGTGATGTACATAAAGAATAAATCTCTTCTAAGAGATCAAGAGAAGATGATGGATATATTTATCCTCATTTAAGAGGATATACATGAAAAGAGGAAGTAACTAAAGAAGATCGAAGGAGGACAAAGAAATATTTGGAAAGATAAGATCACTAGGAAAACAAAATACAAGTGTGGTAGTCAAGAGCATGTTCACATGTATTAGTGAACAATTGGAGAAAAAAAACAAATAATATTTTTAGAAATAGGGAAACATCAATAAGCTCATGATCAGGATATCATTAAATATTTAAAACCCAGGGGTTTGATTCAAGAGCATAAACTCGTCATTGTATATTTTTTAAATGATAGTTCATGTAAGTCGATAAACCTTGATTTTGAAGGTAAAATTCTATGTAAGGAGTCATCAATAGGTCATTAGAAGTATACATAAGATCAATGTAAATGTAATTGAAATTTAAAAGAGTATAAATTAACATTTTAATGGTGGATAAGACCTATTCTAGGTGTGGAGGATAGATGATCAAGTGCAGATAATCTTTGAGCAAATTTTGTGGAGAAAATAATGTTGAAAAAAATCAAGAATAAAAAATTGTTAAATGAAGATAAAACCATCCTACATGAATATAGGAACTAATTGAAATGTGGAAGAGGAAGATAAAATAATCTAAGGATTTTATTAAATCATGATAATATATTGAGAAAGGAAATGATATTTAGAGGAGTGGTGGACGAGACTTGGTAGAAGTAAATGAAGGCCATTATGGTTGTGTGTGTGCATGATAGTCTATAGGAATGTATGTGTAATTTTAAAATATTTGAATAAAATAGAGTGTTTTTAAACATTTTAATTTTTTCATATTTAATTTTTGGATTCTACACAAATTTTCATGTTTGTATGTATGATATTTCTCTCCAACGCCTTGAATTCATTGGACTAAGTTTAAGAAACAAGAATTTTATGTAATGCAGATCTAATTTTTGAGATATTTTAATATTTTATAGATTATATTAAGTTTAAATATATCATTTTAGTTTATATTTAAATATTTTATATACCATATCCAAGTGTAATCAAGTCTTGAAAGTAATCAAAACTCAAATTATACAATTGATAGTGCGTGTTGCCCTTTTATTGGCAAACTATGGTTTGAGTCACAAAAATGTCATATCTCAAAATTTAAGAATGTTAAAAATATAAAAATTTATTATAATTTTATTAGGATATTATTACAATTATGTTTAAAATTTTAGGACATTTGGTTGTGTTTATACTAGGAAAAACCTCAAAACACAGACCTCTAGTCTTTTGAGAAAGTATAAACCCTCATGGGATAGTAGTAAAACTTGTGTATCTTAAAAACAGATCATGGATAAGTATTTAAATTTTGGGATGACTAATATTATTTTTTTATATTTATATTTAATCTTATTTTATTTCATTTGGACAAGCATAGAGAAATATACATCAGTTACAATCAAATAGGGTCTTTAAACAAGCATAAACCCTTGGTTTCAAAGAAGAATTTGTATTTTTGCTCAAATAGAAAGCTACAAAAGTTGTGATTCAATTTTTTATATGTTATATGGGTTTTTTTTAATATTAATGACAAGTTTTAATCATTAATATACTAAAATGTAATTTTGTGAGTTGTTGGTAGGCCTAGTAAGCCCCATAAGCATTAAAGTACTAGTTATGAATTCTTTAAAAATGATGTTGTGGTGCATCACAAAAGGATAAATCACATTAATAAAAGGTATAATTTTATAAAAGATCTATAGAATAATGGAGAAATCTATTTGGATTTTTCTAGATCTGAACACCAGTTGGAATATATATTGATAAAGGCATTAACAAAGGAGAATTTTGAGCACCTAAGATAGAATTTGGGCATTGTGGATGCTGAAATAGTTAGTAGTAGAAATTAAGGGGGGTGTTGAAAAATGTAAATTTTCCCACCATTTAATAAAATATAGTTGGTAGTTTTTTGTAGTAGGATAAATATTCTACAAACAAGATAAGTTTTATAGAAACTAGATGAGGATTCTATAGGTTATTTTTTAACTATGAAGACCTATATATAATGAGGTAATTATAATATGTTTGGTCATCAATAAATAAAAATATAATACTAGTTTAATATAAGATTAATCTTTTTATCTTTGTCTATAGCTTATGCAAGTTATAAAGTATTCAATCCTATCTTAAAAATTCAAATCTATAAAAGTTGGATGAGGGATATTTTATTTAACATTATTTTTAGTGAAGTGTGTAATCAATTTAATATTTTATATTGAAATACAATTATTTATTGCAAAAAATCATTATGGAAAAGTTACAAGAATATATACCAACTTGAATTTAAATTTGATCATTACTTTCCATTTAAATAAAAAAATTAAGAATGTCTTAATTTCAATAATGACAATCTCTCTCAAAATATTAACTTAATGTTAAAGTTATCTTTATTACTTTTAATTGTTTGTAAATATAGGTGTAATAAAAGAATGCTTCCATTAAATTTTAGCATCTTCAAAATCTCCTCAATCATTGGGAGTGTGAACCATGTACCATGAACAAATTCCCTCTAAATATGTCACTACATGGTTTTTATCCACTAGTACCAGATGGTAGCGTAGCTTATTTTGTAAGTGCTTCTCCTCCCCTCCTCCTTAATGGTGGTTGGAGTAATCAATTTCATATAAAATATTCTACTAGTTCATCTTATTGGTATTTTTTAAACTAGGGTGGTGATTAAACTAGTATTATGATGCCTTCACCTCTTTAGTGGGGTATTATGGTACGTTTGGATCCTCGAGAAAATGTTTGGGATGAGTGGGTTGCACTAGATCCTCTTTTGGGAGAACCTTCTTGAATTATTCCTCATCTTAAGGATGATCTATCACCACCTCTTTAAGGTAAAACTACATGTGCATAACGTTCACACTTTTTTTAATGTTTTGATATGATTTCTTTGTTATTTTTATTTGGCATGTTTAGCCAATGTTTTTAAAACTTTGTGACTTTACCTTTTTTTATAGAATTTATATTAGAATGTGTTTACCCATTGGCCACCTTTTATTATAAAAAATATACCATCTTTTATTTTAACCATATATATGTTCTACTTTTAAAAAAAAATTATTATATCAATGCATTAAAAATAAATGAAAAGAAAAAATAAAGAGAGAAAATATTTTGCAACTTTTAATTAACTCAATAAATAAATATATTGTTGTTAGAAAATAATTTATTCCTTTTCCATCATGGATAATAAATGCCAAATTTTATTTTCCAAATGAAGAATTTTATTTTTCAAGGGCATAAATATATTTTTGAAGGACATAAATATATTAAAATATCTCATTTATATTATTTTTCCACAATTTCACAACGATATAGACATTTATAATATCTTAGGTAGAATTATATTATACAATCATATACGGACTTTGTTCCTTTAAACCCCACCACTAATACCACATCGAGATCCTTCTAATACTACTTATTTAAGATGTCAATTGAAATATGTAAGTCTATTATAACACTTAATAATAAGTTGAAAGAATTTAATTATCCTTACTACCATACCATTGAAGAATAAGCAAGAAGAAATTAATAATCCTTACTACTACACCAATAAGGTGAAAAATAGTTTATGCCATGTAATGTTTTTAGGGATCTAAGGTTTTATAGTGGAATTATGTGCATGAATCCAAATTTGAGATCGATTATGCATGTTGACTATATAAATTCCATGTGCATGCATGTTTTTGTAGTTGTAAAATGTCTATGCATAATGAGTGAAAGTGTTACCAAAATAATCTCATCATATTTAGGATTATGTAGGGCATGCTAAGTCCTACAATTTGAGAAGTATTAGGATAACTAATTAATTTTAATGTGTAAAATAAGAATTAAATATTCAAATTGCAATAAGTCTTTTTATTTGGTAATTTAAAAAAATAAAATGAAGAAGACATAGCTGTGAGTGTGTCCAATATGTTAAACATACCCAAATCCCATAATATATGTATTTGAGTTACCAAAAATGAAAATAAATAAATATAAATATTGGTCCAAGAAAATTACTTATCAAGTACTATTTTTAATAAAATAAATATTATATTAAAAATTATGAAAATTACATGATCAACAATTAAAATTTTGTGTTAAAAAGATAACAAATGTTTCCAAAAAATAGACTGAACCCCTTAAAAAATAGTGTAGAGATACTAGTTCAAATTTGTGCACAGTGATTAAAGATAGAGAATAAAATGAAGCATTCATTATTCTTTTGGGATGGGTTTATTACCAAGGAATTGAGCCTTAATTTTATGCTTCCATTTGTAGGGGAAAAAATATATTTTTTATTGTTTGAATTATAAAATCTTGTAATAGTGTAAAATATTTGGCATTAGCTTTTTATGAAACCGATTGTAAGAGAGGGAATATGAAGAAGACATTATAATAATTAATGTATATATGCATAATATTAAGTCAGCCAAAATCTCCTCCATCCATGTGGTAAAAACCTTTAATTAATATCATCCATACCATCTTTTATAGTTATATACCCTAACATATAGTGCTAAAATTATGTGTAGACTTTGACATCTCCTCTGAATTGAGCATAAGATACCCATTGCACCTAAATGAATAGGACCATTTTTTATTTTGTAATATGGTTGTGAGATTACAAATGCAAATTTGAGACATTTTTTGTTTATATTTATACATTTAACTAATGTGAGATAGAAAAAAATGGTTTTTTTTTTGGAATGTTGGTTGTATAATGTGTTTTTTAAATGTTTAATGTGAAATTTTGTGATCTATAAATGTGTTTAACTCTATAATAGATTGGTGCTTTATTGTGTTTACTAGAAAAAATCAGGATATAATATTTGATTCTAGTTATAAAGATAAACATATAAGGTCATGGAAACCTATCTTTAAGACCTCCTTGAATATTGTAGTGATTTTTTATTACAATGTTTATTTCATTATAAAATAACCTATCTATATATTTAGGATGAAAACCACATCTCAAAGATATACATCTCAAAGATGTACATCTTAAAGATGTCTCTGCAACCAAAATCTCCTCCATCCATGTGACATATTTTGTTCCCTACAGCTAAAAATTTCCTCCATCCATGTGATAAAAACCTTTAATTAGCAGCATCCATCCCATAACATATAGTTTGATAGCTTGGCATACAATTCTAAAATTGCTTGTAGACTTTTACATCTTTTATGAATTGAATTGGACAATTTTTTCTCTATCAATATGGTTTTATGGTTATAAATGTAAAATTATGACTATTTTCATTTATATTTATACATTTGACTATGTGAGATAGAAAAATCAATTTTTTGGAAATTTTGGATGTATAAGGTTTTTTTTAAGATGGTAAATGTGAGATTTTGTGGTATAGAACTATGTTTAACTTAGTAATAAATAAATAGAAATATTTATCACATAAACTTATTTTTAGAATACAATTCAGCATTCAAGCATTAAGCAAATAACATTGTCAAAAAACTTTGGGTCAGTATATACACATTTTGTGTGTGTGTGTGTACATGTGTGCGCATGCACACACGTGCACGTGTGTGTGTGTGTGTGTGTGTGTGTGTGTGTGTGTGTGTGTGTGTGTGTGTGTGTGTGTGTGTGTGTGTGTGTGTGTGTGTGTGTGTGTGTGTGTGTGTGTGTGTGTTTGTGTGTGTGTGTGTGTGTGTTGAGTGTGAGTGTGTGTGAGATTTATTCCTTCTATTATAATGTCAAGTGATTCTCAATACAAACAAGTTATATTAGGTAAATTTATGTCGTAACATTTTTAAATAGATTCCATAGGGTTGTGATAGTCAAAGTTGGTAATAGTATTAAGGCTCAATTTCTTAGTAATAAGTGCATCATAAAGGTATATTATTTCCTACATAGTTTTAGAAGAAAACATTTGTTTTATTGTGTTACTGAATCAATATAACTACATTATACAAAAAATACATATAATAATATGTTACAAAAATTAACCTAAAATGGATTAAGAGGTATGATGGTTTTGATTGTTTGGAATGATTTAACAATTGGTAAGAAAAATAAACTCAAGACACGATAACACAAGTTTAATATTATTCTTATACATTTGTAGTTTCCCAAGTTACCTCAAAATGATTTCTAATAACAAAGTGGCCTACATGTTTTTATGCTTATATGCTTCTTAGATAGCATTTCATACCAGTTTTTCAGTTAATTATTTTAATTGCATTGAAAACATTATCATAATTAGATTAAATTCATTTTGGCACTAAAATTAGTCTAGAGTGGAAGAATAAAATGACTCATAGTTATAGATATGTGCCATAAGTTCTATTATACATAGAGGATTAAATGGAAATTGACAACTTTTTAATTTAGTACATATAGGATGTAATTTATGAAGTTGTAGTATAATATCCTCAAAACCATTGTTTTTCCTTCACTGAAGGATAAATTCATCATCACATCAAAATATTCCTTTCCCATCAATTAAAATTTATAGTTGGTTAGGTACTGCATAAGCAAGAAAAAATGCTCACTGGTGTTTTCTTATTTTTGATGCCATACAACCATAATAAATCCATTAAGTTGTGATAAATTCATGCATGGTTTGTTGTGTGGACATTTCTTTTCTTTAATTAACTGTCATTTTCTTATGTTCACTAGGAAAAAATAAGATAAAATCTTTTATGTATGTTAGATGTTTGGTGGTATCCCAATAAGGATATTTAGCTTCTTTCATCTTAAATTGATATAATAGATTTTTATTTCAATGGATGATATAATAATTAAAATAATTTGATATTAATATTAATTGAGTATAGTGTTTTTAAATCAAAGGATAGATTCATTGTTGTATCAAGATATGCCATTATGGTCATATCTAAAGCTTTTAAAATAGCAAAAATAAAATTTAGACATGAATTAATACTATTATAATTAAAGTCCTTTAAGATATGCAATGTGTTATATGATTGGATATGTGGAATATATAGCATGTCATGTTATTAGACATGTGGGATATGTCATCAATAAAAATGTTTCAAGTGTTATAATATAATAGGTATGACAAAGTTGTATTTGAAATGTTTGGTTTTTAAATAGTTTCCAACTGGAAAAATCTATCACCACCTTGTAATTTTAAAAACTTACTGATGTCACATTATACAATGCATCACTTTCAACATACCAAATTAATTTCCATTAAATGGAATTATATGTTGGGGTTAATAATGTAGTATTAATGGTATGATAAATATAGCTTGTTGATATTGGCAATCTAACATTCAAACATCGATAAAATAATAATGTTGAAAACCTTTTGGTTAGTATATATGATATTTTTTGCTTCAGTTAGAGCATCTCCCATCCTCGCCATTATACCATAGGGTTGTCATAGTTGAAGTTACTTGATAATAAACACATCACAGAGTCATTATTTTATACATTTTTTGATAAGTTTATATGAAACAAAAAACATTTGTTTTATTTTTTTACTGATATTTGAAAAAAATAAGATGGTGAGGATGGGAAATATTCTAGCTGAAGATGAAATTATCATCTTTAATAATGAATGATTATTGTACCTCTTCACTTAGAACACTAGTGATATTGTCATGGGCAAAGGATATATTAATCATTGCATCAAGGATATGCCATTCCCATCATATCCGAACCTTTTTAAGTAAAGAAATCAAACTTAGAAAGGACTTAAATAGTATTGATGTTTTGAAACTTTTGACTTCAAACATCTAAAAATGTGTATCACCCAAATTTTGTTTATGAAAACAAATAAAATAATATAAATATCAATGAACAAATTTTTTATTAGCAGTGTCGACTTGAAAATAAATAAATGGCGCCTTAATATTCCCTCTCTTATAATCAATCTCATAATGACCTAATACTAAATAGTTTATTTTGAAAAAAAATATATTAATAAATAGATATAGATAAATATGTATGTGTACAAATATTATAATTTTTTTGTAATTAAAATAATGATTAATTAATTTTATTTATTGAGGAAATGGTTATTATGACACATGAACTTATCTTGTTCAACATCTAAATCCACACTCTATAGGTAACACTCAGAAATCCTATAGATGTTTTGTATGTGACGTAAGTTGTAACCAAGCATCTAATAAAAATCAAAGATTATATCATAATTTTATTATAAGTGAACAAGTATGGTAGATTTACAATTAAAATATTCAAATGCCCTCTTACAATCAATCTCATAACAACCCAATGCCGAATCATTTTTTTTAATTTTTTATAATCAATAAAAAGAGACAGATAGATATGTATATATGCATGAAAATTAATTTTTTTTGTTATTAAAAGAATGGTTCATTACCTATATTTATTGAGGAAATGGTTGTCTTGAACCACATAATCTTATGTTAAGGGTACAACCCATTAAGAAGGGGGGGTGAATCAGTGATGGCAAACAATTTAGTTCAATTTCCAAACCCTTGTAATTACTTAAGCATTCAACACAAGCACTCATAAAGCATATAGATAATTTATAGTAGTGAGTAATGAACATAATGAAATATCAAATACACAACACAAGGTCTACGTGGGAAATACTCTTGGGGAATAAAACCCACTCTCAATCCTGCAAACACATGGACTATTGTCCTATAAGATTATTACAAACACGAGATTGATCATCTCTTTTAGACTAGCAAATCTTAATCATGCCCTCCTGACCAAAGGTATTTAGTAATAAACCTATTCCTTAAGGATCACCTACCCCTAAGATGATCAACTCCTTTAGATCACCTACCTTTAGTAAAAAAAATATTTTATAAAGAACAACTGCCCCTAAAGAGATTTAGGAAGATTGAAGAAAGGCTTGTGTGTGCTTTATGGAGTGAAGGATAGGTAGTGTGTATGTTAAGGGGAATTAATGAGTAAAACATTTTGTTGACTATGTGTATGACCTATAGGTCATGTTTATAATGACAATATAGTATTATTGTAGTGTGAAGTTGTGCAAGGAGATATGAGTATGTATATGTATATATACCAAGATCACAATATTTCATGTCGGCCACAAATCATGCCTTCACCCTTAAGGCATCTCATATGGGTCACACTTAAGCACAATCCCCTTCCACAATAGGCCTAAGTCACTTTTAGGTCATATGGAGACCCATTCAGCTCTTTGACACTTCTTTAGTAATAAAAAGAGCATAGGACCACTTACAAACATATAGATCCACTCCCTATGTCCCTTAAGACATCCTCAAATGATCTAGTCAACTTAGATTACCTCTGCATATGCAAAATCAACTCAAATTGAGAACTTATACATAGGAACACCATTATCAAACCTAAATTCAACTTCTTAAGCATTTTTAATACTCAAGATATATTTATCACACCTCTAAAATACTCATCGAGCATCCCTATTGAGTCTACAATACTCCTCAAGAGTTAATTCACCAAAAAACATTGAAATAACAACTATATGAGCTCAAATATCCTTCTTAGGTCACTTGCAGAACATATACAAAAACATGGTCAACTTTGGATCTCAATAAATTTTAATTTACACACTTTTATATTTTTTAATACATTTTTCTAGATGCACCTTGGAGTCCTCTACCACTTTTCTTTTTACTACAATATAAAATTCATCTTCTATCAAAAGATATGGTCCAAAATCTAGACACTAGTTTTTCCTTTGCAATTTCAAATATTCAACTACAATGGTTAGAGTTAACCTTTGGATACTAAGCTTAAATCTCATGAACCCATGAATACACTCCATAGATCTTGATCAGTATTTAAGACCTAGGCACCAAAGCTTAGATGTTAAACCTCAGTCACTTTGACCAGATCTTATGCATCTATAAAAAGTTGACTCCATGCACTCTATTGATATATGTGAATCAATCAGGTCATTAATGATCAATTCTCATTCAATCAACTATATGAATTCCCACTCACCATTGGATCATTATCTTATACCTTTGCTCAGTTGTTAAACATCATGCACCTATCCTCATTTTGTTGCTTCCTGACATCTTAGAGCCACATGCACTATTGATCTAGCTCAAGATTTAACACTTTAAAAAATGACCAAGTATGGAGACCCTATCAATATACTTGAGTAGCCATTTTTGATCCTTAATAAATTCTTTTGCACTTTGACGCAGGACCTCAAACTTGGACTAGATGATCTCCTCACATAGCATAATCCAACCATGTAACACATTTCTCCTATAACTCTCACACGTGTGAGATACAATTCCAATAAAGTGTCTTCTCAAAATATTCTATCATAGATCCAACCATGTCAAAATCTATCTGAGAGACCAACTTTTCTCCTACGTAATTTTTCTTGTGCTTTAGCGAATGATCTCAAATTTAGCACAAATGAACTAAGATCAAAAATTAAAAAACCCATATTATTAGTTTCTCTTGACACCTTCACACATGTAAGATACAAAATCTTCAAAATTCTCACTCGGCTCTTTCTACCACATTCCAAAATAGGCTAAGTATGGAAAAACATAGTAAAACTACCTAGGACCCCAACTTTGCATATTTATATCTTTTGACGTGCTAGATCATATGATCTAAAAATTAGTGAAAATAAACTAGGTCAAAAAATAAACAAACCCATATGATCACCTTCTTATAAAATGTCTACATGTATGAGATATTCTATCATCAAATTTCTTACTTGGCTCTTTCTGGCCATATTTCAAATTTGGCTAAGGAAAATAGTGCAATCTATCTTAGAAGTGAAATTTACAATCTCATATTTTTTATTGCACTTTAATGCATTACTTGAGACTTGTCACATAACAATTAGGGACTAATGTGATCACAACCATATGACCCAATCCCCTTGACTCTTTCCCACATGGCAATGGTGATGTTATCAAATTGCCTACTCATATTTTCTACCACTGGACCCAAAGTGTCTAGATGAGAACTATGATCAACCAGATAAATTTCACTCATGTACACAAGATCTCAAACCAAATATAACATATTAGGTACCTATTTCACATGATCCAATCACCATACTCATCCCTAAAATTCTCTAACTAGTCAAACTCTAAGGATCAACCAAGCCAACATCAAACACACTAGACCAAGCACATTGCACACTTTGTCATTATCACTTAGGATATCAAATCATTTCATCTACTCACCAAGACACCTCTATGAAATCACTGACAAATATCCAATAGCTTATCTCATTCAACATTTAAATGCATAATCTACATGCAATGTTCTAAAATCGTACAAATATTCTATATGTGACACAAGTTATAACCAAGCATCTAATAGACATCAAATATTATATCCTAATTTTATTATAAGTAAATAGGTATGTATAATTACAATTAAATTATTTTAATTACAACTTTATTGTGATTATTCACTTAGAACACTTTGGATATATTTGATTTATCAAGGTGTCTTTGTGTATCTCTACATTGTTTGTTACATAAAAAATAGGTTGTTAGTTTTGTCTTTATTTATCTTGTCGATAAGCTCAGTGAATGTTTTTGAAACATATACTATCTTATTAACTCAACAATTTTCATAACACTTTATTACAATATTTCTCTTATTAAATTTAATATTCATAAATAGTTTTTAGGGAGCAATTTTTTATTTTTTTTTTCATTTATGGTAAAAAAAAATACAAATATCACTTTGTCATTACATGTTACAACATGAAAGGCTTCACAAATGCATTTATGGGATTTGATAATGCCCAACATGCCTCTCAAAGAACTTATTTGACACACTTGCTAGTATATCTTCTTTATTTTCATAGCAATATTAAGGCTAAATTCCTTGGTAATAAATCTATCACAAAACTGAATTTGATAGTACACTTTGTCATATTCTCTAATTTGAGCCTAATATTCCCATTGGACTTAAATGTATAGGTCCATTTTTCATCTAGCAATATGGCTATGTGATTATAAATGTAAACTGAGACATTTTTTGGTTTATATTTATACATTAGACTATGCAAGATAGAAAAAACATTGGTGAATGTTGGTTGTAGAATGTGTTTTTAAGATGTTTAATGTGGAATTTTGTGGTCTAGAACTATGTTTAACTTAGTAGTTGGTTAGAATTTTATTATGTTCACTAGTAAAAATTAGGATATAATCTTTGATGTCTATTAGATGTTTGGTTACAACTTACACCACATACAAAACTTTTGTAGGCTTTCGTAGCATTTCCTATAGAGTGTGGATTTAAATATTGAATGAGATATTTTTTTGTGGCTCGGGATAGCATTTTTCTCAATAAAGAACTTATTGGACACACTCAATGGTATGTCTTTTTCATTTTCATATTTTTTATTTCATTTATAATAAAAAAAAACTTATTATTATTCATATTAATTTAGTGTAGTGTTTTTTTAATTATTTTTAATTTATATTATATTACCCTTCAGAGTTGATGTGTTTTGACTAATTCATATAATTTATAAAAAAAAAATTAAAAATTAAGTTGCCACCAAGAGAGACCCGAACCTTTCTAGGTGTAAAAAGTTGTCATTCAATTTAAAAATAAATATTAAGATGTGAATTTAAATATAAATAAATTATAAAACTTAATATTAATTTGAAAGAAGTTAATTATCCTTACTACCATACCACCAGCATGAAAAATAGTTTATGCCAAGTAATGTTTTTATCTATATAATGTTCTATAGTAAAATTGTGTATATGAAATCAATTTTGAGATAGAATATGCATGTTGATTGTATAAATGCCATGTGCATGCATATATTTATAGCTATAAAATGTCTATTCATAATGACTTAAAGTGTTACCAAAATATTTCCATTGTATTTAGGATTATGTAGGACATGCCAAGTCCTGTAATTTGAGAAGTATTGGGATGAGTTATTAATTGTAATGTGCAAAACAAGAGTTAGAAATTCAAATTGAAATAAGTCTTTTAGATTATGAATATAATGAAAATATGAAAATGAATAACACATACTAGTGAGTGTGTCCAATAAGTTCTTTGAGAGGCATGTTGGGCATTCTCAAACCCCATAATATTTGTATTTGACTTACCACAAATTAAAATAAATAAACAAAAATATTGATCCTAAAAAATTAATTGTCAAAAAATATTTTTAATAAGAGAAATATTGTATTAATTTATTATTAAAATTACATGAGAAAAAATTAAAATTTTTGAATTAACAAGCTAGAAAATGTTTCTAAAAATATACACTGAGATTCTCAACAAATAATGCATAGATACTAGTTTTAGTTATGCATAATGAGTAAAGTCAAAAAAAAATAAATCATTCATTATTCTTCTATTATAGGTTTATTACCAATGAATTTAACCTTAATTTTTATGCTTCATTTGCATTGAAAACAAATTTATTTTTATTCATTGCTTAAATCAACAAATTTTGTAACAATGTAACAACTTCGACTATCACAATCCTATGGAAGCTTTTTAAAAATGCCGCTAAGAAAAGTGACCTAATCTAACTTGTTTGTACTAATAATCATTTGAAATTGTAATAGTAGGAAGAACTACATGTATGTATGTATGTATCTATGTATGTGTGTACATATGAGAGTGTGTGTATAATATGTATATATTAATCTAAATATTTTCAATAGCATTATGCTCATGATTCCATGGCTGCTATCAATAATACATGTACACCCCAAAAAACCTCTAACTCATAGAGTTGTTTGATCATTGATTGAATGTTGTATTTCTAATCTTTGAGAGTTATATTTTACATGGGTATCAGTTAAAATTTTGAGCTAAAAATATAGTAAAAATTTCCAAAAAAATACATTGAACTTCTTGATGAAGACAAAGAAATATAGAACTAATAACTTATTTATTTCATAACAAATAGTGTAGAGATAAAGTCTAAAATTATGCACAATAATTAAAAACCTAAAAGAAAAGGAATCATTCATTAATCAATAATGATTTTTTTAAATTTCCAAAGATTATAATTGATTTATTATATTATTTCAATTATGTGGGGAGTAGTTTAGAAATGCTTCTATGAGTTTTCAAGTGGTTGAACCTTGTATGTTATTCTCACCAATAATATCTCATCCAATAGTGTGAATCTTCAGTTTGAATGTGGATTCTTCTGGTATGTCATTCCATGTGACATAGGCTATTTATAAATGAGCTTGGTTTGGGTGGTTTCTATAAGCTTTGCATGTTTTATGTCATCAAACTGTAGAAGAGGGTTTTTTTCAAAAAAAAAATAGTAATCAAGTTAGGCTATTAACATCACTAAATAATTTCAAAATTGTTTAGAAAAAAGTGGTTTTGGGTGTTCTTATTACCTATGTAAGTTTACTAGTATGATCCTTCTTGAAATCGCCTCAAATGCTAATTTCTATTTACTTTATATGCTTGACTTCTATCGTGTCATTTAGTTGTTTATGTGTTGACTTTATCTTAAATGGGAAATCTTTGATTGGTTCTTGGGGTTTTTACATGTTCCAGGTTTATGCAAGACAAACATGTATACCTATAATAATGAAATGGTATGAGAAAGGAACCACACCCAATATGAGAGTTCTTATCTTGTAAATGTAGTAGATAAGCTTGTTGTTTTAATTTTTTACTCCCCTAGTTTTGTGGGGCTTGTAGATCTTTGCATCCTGAGGTGTGTTCATGATCTAATATTTTTCCAATAGAAAATCCATCTATGTATTTACCTTTTTTTTTTGAAATCATAGGTAATAGGAGGAATCACATAAGTTTGACATCTCAACAATTTCAATTGTATAGTTACACATGTCTGCTCAACTGACACATGGTGCATCTTAATAGAGTTTTTAATTTAATACTATTAAACCTTTTATAACTTTGATTTCACTACTTCAAAAGCTTTAGATCTAACTGGAATGGCATATTCTTTATACGATGATGAATCTATCCTTTTTTTATGATTTATTTAAAAGTGTATCATTATTGGTATGATAAATATATTTCATGGAGATTAGCAATCCAACATTCAAGCATCAAGCAAGTAGTAGATTCAAAAACCTTAAGGTCAATAAATACACATTATATATAAGTAGTTTCTTCCCATCATTATAATGACAAGTGATTATCGATATTTATGTCTGTTAAATTGATTAAAATGTTTATTTAATTATAAAATATCATATTTTCATATTTAGTATGAAAATCATGTCTCAAGGACGTCTTCACAACCACAATATCATCCATTCATGTGATATGTTTTTTTATCTACAACCAAAATATCCTCTATCCCATTATGTGCATCAAACAAAGAAAATCAAGTGTCATTTAAAGATAAGTATTATATAGCCTGATGTATAGTTCTAAAATTGGCTGTATACTTTGACATATTCTCTAAATTGAGCATTAGATACCCATTTCACTTAAATGAACATGGCCATTTTTCTCTACCAATATGGATGTGTGATTATAAATACAAATTAAGACATTTTTTGGTTTATTTTTATACATTTAACTATGTAAAAAAGAAAAAAACTATTTTTGGGGAATGTTGGTTGTAGAAGGTGTCCTTGAGATGTTCAATGTAAATTTTTGTTCTCTATAACTATGTTTAACTTAATAATTGATTGTCATTTTGTTATGTTCACAATAAAAAATTAGAGTATGATCTTTCATGTCTATTACATGTTTGGTTACAACTTACACCATGTACATAAATTATGTAGGACTTTAGAGATTTTCTTTTAGAATGTGGATTTAGATGTTGAATGAGATAAGTTTATATGGCTTAATATAATCATTTTTTGAATAAGGAAAAGTAATGAAACATTATTTCAATTATTAAAAAATGTAATATTCGTGCATAGATAGATATCTATATGTCTCTATTTATTAATAAAAAACATATTAAAATAAATGATTCAGTATTGGCTTGTTATGAGATTACTTGTTAAATAAACCATATGAAGGATCCATTTATTTCTCTACAATTCAATGTGACTAATTTAAAAAAATCATGGCTATTTGTAATGTTTTCTTTTTTTATTAAATAAAATTTGGGTGATACACTTGCTTAGATGTTTAAAATAAAAAAATTAAAACACAAATACCATTTAAGTCATTTATAAGTTTTATTTTTATGGTTGAATATATTTTAATGTGATGGGAATGTCATCTCTTTGATGCAAAGGCAACAAAATTTATTCTTTGTCCTTGATAATATCACTAATTTTATAAACAAAGATGTACAGGGATCATTCATTATTCTTAATTATTAAAGATGATAATTTTTTCTTCAGATAGAGCATGTCCCACCATCACCATCATAAAATATTTAGATTTTAGTAACATAATTAAAAATCTATTTTTTTTTTCATATAAGTGAGGATGGGAGATGCTCTAGGTGAAGAAAAAGTTATCGTATAAACTGGACTAAAGGTTTTTGATAGCATTGATTTCTCTATGTTCTAATTTTGGGTTACCAATCTCAATGAGATATATTTATCATACCAATAATTCTACATTATTAAATACATTGATCAACACAATAGATAATTCTAGTTGATGGATACTAATTCAGCATGTTGAAAGTGATGCATTTTATGAAGTGACACTAATAAGTTTTTAAAATTTCAAGGTGGTGATAGGGATTTCTAGTTGGTGACTATTTAAAAAATATAAATTTTGATTGAGATTTTGTCATACATGTTCACTTATAACAATTTTAATATTTTTATTAATGACATCTTAGTGGTTTCAATCAGACAATTCCACATGTCCAACTAGCTAACACATTATGTATTCCACATGTCCAATCAATTGACACACCATGTATCTTAATGGAGGTTTAATTTAATATGATTAATTCCTTTCTAAATTTTATTTTGATACTTTGAAAGATATGGATGTGACTCGAATGGCATATTTTTAATATTTATTTTTAAATGGATGATATAATAATTAAAATTTATTATCTGAAAGAAGATAAATATTCTTACTACCATATCACCAAACATCTAATAGACATCAAATGTTATATCCTATTTTTTTCTAGTTTTAAGGATATTATAGTACAACATCATAAATTATATTTTATATGTACTAGTTGAGAAATTTATTGATTCCCACTTAATTCATTTGGTGTACTGTATCTTTTGATACATATCTATAACTCTGAGTCATTTTATTCTTCCATTTTAGATTAATTTTAGGCCCAAGATAATTTCACTCTAATTGTGATATGTTTTTAACACAAATAAAATAGTGAACCAAAAAAATTGTATGAAATGCAATATAAGAGGCACAAAATCACAAATCAATTATATGCCAATTTATTGTTAAAAATCATTTTGAGGTCACTTGGGAAAATGCATATGCACAAGCTTAATATTGATCTTATATGTTATTGTGCCATCTTATTATTTAATAGATAAAGAAGATCAAGAATTCCCTTATGAAAATCAATACCCCAAGGTACACATCCTTGATCTCCAATAAGATTTGGGGAACCTCAACTCTTGGGTTCATCAAAAAATAAGTCATTGTCCTTAAACATGCAAACAAATGTTTGAACTACCATAGATCTTTATGATTCAGTGGCTTATAAATCTAGGCAAAATTTTGAAGAACTAGCTCTTACGGATGCAAATAGTTAAGAAGTTTTTGTCTATGAGATACATCAATAACATTACATATCTACAATAGCATTTAAAGTGAATTTTTATTTTTTATATAGTCCATTTTTTGTATCTAACATTTTTTTAGAACATTAATGAGGAGGTTTACATTTATTGAGACCCCATTAGATAATATGAAATATATTTTTTAAGAGTTCTTTTAAATAATTACTTGTGTTTTTATGTAGTAATTTAGAGCATGAGATTTTCAAAATTAAATATATAAATCATTTTTTTATTAGCATATTTCAACTAAAGGTTCTATTTATGAGCTTTGTGATTTTTAAATATTTCATTTTTTTCTTATTATTTAGTATTTTATATTGATTTAGGTTTTTCCAAAGTGTACATTTTAATAGAATAAGACTATTAGAGTTTGATCCAAGTTTGGTTAAATCTAATGCAAAGGATGAATGGTAACACAATACAAATTCAAGTGTACACCACCAATGAGCTAAATAAAAATGAAATCAAATATAAGTATTACATGAGACAATGAAAATGGAGAAAGCCCAACTTTCATTAAGTGTATCAAGCTCAAATAGAGCATACATATAAGAGAGTAACTTCTCCTAAAATGGTGGTCAAATCACCTATATAATATAAATGTAACTCTTCCACAAAATATGGTAAAAAGAGGCTATAATAAAGGTGTAAATCATCCACAAAATATGGTCAAAGGAGTTACATCCTAGTCTTTTGATTAAACTTATGACACCTATGACACACTAACTCCACCTAAGCATGCATATCCCTAGATGTAGGAAAAGTCCATATGAGAAAATATAATATTCACAAATAAATAAATCTTGGAAAACAAATACCAATATTAACAACACCCCATAACCACATATTAGGTAGGCAGTGTAAAATTAAAAAAATTGGTCCCAACAACTAGGCCTGATCAGCTACCCATTTACAAATCAATCTCTTAAAAAGTATAGAAAGCAATAAAACCTATATAAAAAACCCACCCATGAAAAAAAACAAATAAAGACATAAATAAGTGAAGAGGTTAGATGCCCCCCCTAAAAGATGATGTTACTATTAATTCACTCGAAAAAGAGTTGGTAGATGAATGAACTTACTCTCGATGAAGGATTTTTTAAATACATCTACAACTTGATCTAAAGATCGAAAAAATATCAAGTTGATGAATGGAATGAATAATCTCCCAAATAAAATTCATGTGAATCCCAATGTGTTTGGTTCACTGGTGTTGAACTAGATTCTTACATATATGTATAGTACTCTAGATGTCATAATAGATGATGGTGGGATACCTAAAATGAATTCCAAACTCAGATGGAATCCCCTAAATCCAAATATCCTTAATAGATGAATTAATATCTCTCTTATATGTTGCCTATGTCGATGATATAACAATAGCATTTTGATTCTTTCTAGACCAACTAATAAGACCATAACCCATATAAAAACTATTAACCTTGAGTGGACTTGAAATTTTGATTATTGTTAGCCCAAACTGAATCTGAAAATTGACCCAAGTCAACCTCTATCCTAAATATGTACTAAATATTGAATCTATAAGAGCCCTAAATGTATTAGAGTATCCACATGACTAATTTTTATTGTAACTCATGAGGCTCATATATGAATCATGAAATAATGCCTATTGCATATGAAATGCAGGCCCTGTTATGAGTTAGATAAATAAAGATGATAACAAGTTGTCAATATTGAGTGGAATTGACCAAATGTGTATAATATTCAACTTAAGACTTGACTTCTAATACAAAGGGAGTCAGAGATGGCCTAAAATTAACCATGTGAAACTGAGCCAAAAGATTGAGAGCATAATTAAGTTGTGCAAGTGAAACCCATGAATTGTATTATGAAATTTGGATGCCATGAAAGTAATACAAAATACCCAAGTCTATCATGTCAAATCTATCTTGTAGAGTTATCTTCACCACTACAATAGATGATGAATAACTCTTAATAATCAAATTTTCATCAGCATAAAGGACCAATATGAATAAATAATCATCTTACCATAAGAATTATAAATTGGGGTATAAATGAGACTTGTAGAAACTTAAATTAAGGAAGAAGGAATCCATCTTGTTATACCAAGCCTAAGATTATTTTTTGAGGCCATAAATGTATTTCCTAAGTTTGAAAACTAAGGATAAATCCTAAAAAAAACTATGTAGTTATTTCATGTATATATCCTCCTCAAGGTCTCCATGAATAAATGCACTCTTCACATCCATCTGGTGAACATCCCAACCATATTTTGTGTCTTTATCTAGTGTGAGTTAGATCGAAGTCATATTTACAATAGGTGTAAAGGCCTCTAAGTAATAAATGTTGGTTACTTGTGAAAAACCCTTGGCAACCAATCTCACATTGTACTTATTGACCAAACTATCTATTATAAACTGTGTATGATATATCCACCTACATCAAATGATCTTACTTCCCTTAGGAAGTGAAGTCAAATCCAAAGTGTGATTTTTGATTAAGGAATAATTTTCTTCTTGCATAGCACTATACCACGTAGGTGTGCCTGAAGCCTCTCAAAATGTCTATAGATCAAAAAATAAATCAAATAAGGGATGTCGATTACTTTGATTATCTACCTGAGTAAATTTGTCATTTGTAGTATCCCTTACCCAAGTGCTTGCAATCTAAAGTGTATACCTAACCCAAAAAATCCCCAGATGTGGGTGAGTCAAGTGTTAACTCCTCATCCTATGAAACATGACTAAAGGTGGATGTATATGACTCCCCATCACTACCCTCATTATCAAAATTAAAATAAGAATAAGAATACCTTGGCTCAGGAACATGTTTTGGATGGTCTGAGTCAAAAGAAGAATCATCAATTCTAACTGAATCTAATGAAGGAGAAGAAGTGTCAAGAATTAATTCTTTGAGAATCTCATGAAATTGAACACTTATTTATATGAATGAGTCATGTGTATGAAGAAGGTGAAACCCTTTGACACCATCTAGATAATCTAGAAATATGCAAGGTATGGATTGAGGTTATTTAGCTTTATGTTTCTTCTTGGGTATGCATGCCATACTTGGGGATCTAAAAACACTAAAGTGATCAACTATAGGTTTCCTTATATTCCAAGATTTAAATGGAGTTATGCCTTTTAAATATTTATTAGGAAACTTATTTTGAATATAACAAACACAATTGATGGCTTTAACCCAAAATTAAGTTGCCAAGGACTTAGAGTGAATCATATATCTAGCCATCTCTTTCAAAGATCTATTTTTGTGTTCTACAACTCCATTCTATGAAGGAATATAAGTAAATGTATGCTACAAATTAATCCCCTATGTGATTCAAAAGTTCTCAAATATTTTTCTAACATATTCACCTCCATTGTTAATTCAAATAACCTTGATGGATTTCTCAAATTATTTCTCAACAAGTGCCTTGAAGTATTATAAATATTCAAACACTTCAGACCTTTGTCTAAGGAATTATACCCATGTGTATCTTGATAAATCATCAATTAAAGTGAGAATGTACTTAGCCCTTCTAAAATATAGATTAGGAAAAATCCTAGATACATCATTATGTACTAACTCCAATTTTTGTGAAGATTTCCAAGCTTTACCTTTGTCAAATTTATTTTCAAGATGTTTTCCAAGGAAGAAACCCTCATAAATACCCTTAGATAAATGGTCTTGAGGCAATAATATGACCATGTCATTTTTACTAAGTTATTATAAGTAGCATTATTTGAGGTGGCCAAACCACTGATGCCAAAGTTTATTAACTTCATCTAAATGAGTTAGTAATATAGTTAGAGAAGAATCAGGTGTAAAATGTGACATGTATAACCTATCTTGGTGATCTTCCCTACCCATTTCCACTATAGAATCACTATGAAACTCTTTGATTATGACTTAATCTCATGAAAACTCTACCCTTTGTCTTTGTTAATATGAGTGATTTGATACACTAATAGGAGATTGGTTGAAAGAGAAGGAACACTTAGAACATTATTGAATCTTCCTCCTTCCATTTCAAAAAACCCTCTCCCTATAAGTGGTATATAAGTATCATCAACCAAACTGATAGAGTACATGTTAAAAGGTTCTAAGAAAGAAAACTCAACCATTGAAGATCCCATGTGGTAAGAAATACCTGAGTCAATAACCCATGAATATGTTGAATCTATAACTAATACAAGATCCTTACCCTTTTCTTTCTCTTTATGCTTACCTTTTACCTTGGAAAAATCTTGAGTTGATGAATTCTGATTGATTTATGTTGTTATTCTCTAGGATATGAGTTAGGTTATCTATTTACTTCATCATACACTTGTAATAATCATGCCCATTTTTATTTTAATATTCACACTTAACCTTATCTTTCTTAGTTTTTAATTTGAAGAGGAGGTTTTGTGGTTATTTTGGTAGAGGTTGATTCTTTTCTTTTCTCTTGATATTTATTCTTCTTCTTAATCTCTTTATTTGAAGTCTTTGATTTCCCATTACCATCAATCAAGGCTTAAGGTTTTATGTATTTTGATGTTCTCATCTATATTACTTTATCTTTCTCCTTAGTTTATTCAATAGTGAAAGCATCAAAAGAGGGTATTTTCCATGTAGTGCCTAAAGCACATTTAATGGCATGGAAATTAGAGACAAAGATTGAATATTCAGGACCTAGTTTAAAGAGTATATCAAGAATAAGTTGGTCATCTTATTTATTTATCCCACATTATTTCAACTATAATCTCAAGGAATTGAACTTCGTGAAGAAATCCTGAAGGGTGTCAAAGTTGCTAGGACTTAGTCTAATGAGTTCATTCTCAAGTTTGTGACATCTCATCACATCTTGATCACCAAATAGATTTCCCATAATGGTCCATACATTATTTGGTGATTTTTAAATCTCTAAGTAAAATAGGAGATCAGGTGATACATAAAGATGTAATAACCCATATGCTTTGTTGTTATGGTTATACAACTTAACTTTCTTTGTATATGTGTTAGGTTCAGTTTCATTACCCATGGTTATCCTATACAAACTCTTACTCCTTAGAATTATTATTATCTTCATTTCCCATTCATTATATTTAAAGGGAGTTAGTGGGATGACTAAAATTGAATCCATTTTATTATTGATTTGAGTTCTAGTTGTTGAGCAAGTTGTAGTTGTTACAGAATTGAAAGTGCAAGATAAATTTGGAAAAAGTGACATGAAAAACATACACCCCCCTGAACTATTAATATAAAATATCCCTCCACCAAAAACTTTGAAAATTCATGATCAAAAGATATCAGACCCATCTAAAAGTGCATCTTGAGTAATCTATGCAATTTAGAAAGGACAAGTTTTGCAAACAAGGTGAGAACATCAATTTTTGCCAAAAATGCATCCAAGATGAGTATACAAAGTGAGCAAGTGAGACAAATATAAATATTTTAATTTTGATGGGATTTGGAGACCTTTCAAATTTTTCCTCACCCTCTGGTCTTCATCAATTGAAAACATGAAGATTCAAAACAATTACAAATTTCCCATCTTTAATAGCTCATAATACAATATATTAATTTTTTACTAAAAATTATAAAGAAAAACCTATTAAATGGACCCTCCTTAATACTTACACTTCCCCATACCTTTAACACCCCTTTTTAACTTGCAATAAAAATTCAAAGGACTTAAATGAATCAATACAAAAAGTGATTTAAATATAGAACTTTCCCACCAAAAAAAAGAGAAGAAACCATGAAGAAATAGCTCAAAACCATGAATTATAATTGAAGTGGTTTTTGGAAACCATTAACTTTCGAGGATGGTCATTTCAAATTTGAAATACCTAGTTTTCTACATAGTGAGATTTGATAAAAGAGGATGGTTGGCAAATATATGTTCAAGGTTATGGATGACGCTCAATTAGAATGAGAGATTTGGTTGGTGTCTAACCAAAACACTTGCATGCAACTATATTTGAGAATAAAGGTGGTTTTCAAAAAAATAGTTCCTTCCCTCATAATGTCAATGGATTTAGGATGAATAGTGAGTCAATATAAGGAGGCATGGACTACCTTAAGTCATTTCTTGATGGAAAATAAGTTGCATTTCCAAAGAGAAAACTATGTAACCAGAAGTGAGTCACGGGAGGTCAATATTAGGCTATGAAAACCCATAAATTAGGTCAAGAGGGTCATGGAAGGCTAAAAAGTATGTCTTTGAATCTTCTTAGGTCATGAGAACAATGCCAAGTCTGATAACACCACCAACCAGGTCATGTATATTGCATGCACAGGTGTTTCCTTTTGTGTTTATTGATTTAATAACCTATAGATTAGATTTATCTAAATAAATACAAGCAACAAATAATTTATATTAAAACTAGTAAAAAGACCCCTACAAATCCTAAGGTTTTTTATATTTCAAAAAACACCTTAAAATGTTTTTCAAATCCTCTTAAAATTGCCTCATAATATATGCAAATAATCTCAAGATTTCAAAAAATAACTTAACATCAATAAAAAAAATTGATACACAATTACTAGGGTGGTCTCTAATACCATATTAGTGTTTGATCTAGGTCTAGTTAAAATGAATGTAAGGGTTGAATAGTCACACCAAACAAATGTGAGTATACAGCACCAATGAGCTGAAACAAAATGAAATTATAGATAACTATTACATGAGACAACTAAAATGGATAAATCCCAACTTTCATTAAGTGAATCAGGCTCAAGCAGAGCATACATATAGGAGAGTATGTAACTCCTCATCAAATGGTGGTCAAAGCACCCCTAGAATATAAAAGTAATTCCTCCATAAAAAGTGATCAAAGAATCCTGGAATAGAGGTGTAACCCCTCCACAAAAGGTGGTTAGAAGTGTTGCATCCTATTCTTCTGGTCAAACCTATGACACCTATGACACAATAACTCAACCTAAGTAAGCATATCCCTAAATATATGAAAACTCCATGTGAGCAAAAATAATATCACCATATAAATAAATTTGGGAAAATAAATACCTACATTAAAAAAGACATTTTATTAAATACACATTATTTTCATTTTGTATGGTTTTTTGAAAGTGTCTTCTTACCAACATGAAATTAAATGAACATAGTTAAAAACACAAAAAAAATGGGCCATCAATCTAGAGTTTTCAAATTGGTGGCCCTCCCAACATTGATGTTGAATGTACCCATGAAATATGTGTATGAGAGAGCCAATGTTACTTCACTCTAGTGACAATTAAGTTTCTTATAACATTCAAAATTAACATTAAACTTCAAACAAGTACTTTTTATGTTATAAATTTATGGGAGATCCCTATAATTTACATCTTTTCCAATAACTAATTATTTCCCTTTAAATCTCAATGAAGAAGATAATTCATTTAAAATGTTTTAAATATGATGTCAAAAAAGAAAATTTATGGTCCACTTGTCCATCATGGATTTCACTGTTTAAGATTTTTATTTGCTACATTTTATAATGTTTTGAAAATTATGTAAAAAAACATTTATGGTGTGCTTGTTCTTTAGGTTGTAGTTTTTTTTTTAAGTTTTTTATGTTACTATTTAGCTAAAAATGTGTTTTATTGGAATGAGGTATAATAAATATTTTATGATTCACTTTATACTATTTGTATGGATCTATAAAAACAACCAAAAAAATACTCATTTTCAACAATTGCAAAAATAGATGAAAATGGCTAAATATTCCCCAAAAATACTCATTTACAACAAATCCCATTAAATCTTGTATATAATATCTATAACCTACTTTAAATTCACCATAAAATTTTACATATAAGTCTTCATTTCCAACATAAAAAATCAAAGAAGATAAGTATAATTTGTGTAAATATTGTTGTTTTTAAACAAATATAGTTTATGATTGAAATAAAGACAGTTTGACAAAAAATTTAAGAAAGACAAGTACAATGTAAAAAATGTTCTTCTTATCTTTACCTATAAATACAATGAACCATTACATTATAATATATTATTATTAAAGTGGCATGGGTGTGATTAAAGTGACATGGGCATGGGTAAAGGGAATAAATTTAACACTATATTCAAATAAACATTTGTTGTTTTATCCCACTATTGGTGATATAGATATGATATGGACATACTTATGTTTAATTCTCAAAATAATTTAAATTAAATTTTATATAATTAAATTATGGAAATATACACATAGCATTAAATTAAATTGATATTATATATTATTATTAAATTGTCATTATTTTAATATACAATAGTATTAATATGTATATATTGAAAATGAAAAACATGAATAGTTCATATCACAATATATATATAATATTGAGGATGACCTCATTGAGATGTCATCCATATACCATCTTATTTCTTATCAAATACTTTATTTTAAAAAAATACCCATGCCCATTCTAGTGTTTAATTGTTAATTTTGTATGCTTCCACTGGCTATTCCACATATGTACTCATCATATTTATTTTTAAATCTTATGGTTCCATTAAAAAACATTTATATGAGGAATTTTGTCAAAAATATCATGTGTGTTTCTCATACTATTGCTTTAGGATAGGCTTCAAATATGTTTTCAAAGGCTAATTGAGAATATTCATTTAAAACTTGATAGTTGAACCTCCTCTCTATCATGTACATTTTCTATGATGGTTTCTAATTAAACACTTTGATTCATATGCTAGTTGGTATGATAACTACATATCACCATATGTAAGCACATGAAATGGGCACAAACATACTTGAGAGGAAGAGGAATTACATATTAATAATCAAACATAAGCACTTATTATTACATTGAACCGTTCCACTTTCCCTGTTAAAATTCATTACACATTCATTTGACTCTAAAATGAACTTAAGACTTACTTTAGATCTTATATAACCTTTGATATGGTATAATATTTGATATTGGGAGGCTTTCTATGTTCATTATCGATTCATTATCATTCAACTCACTGTAGGAGTACAATTACGCATTCTAATTAGTTATTTAATTTGTATTGGGTTAAAATATCTTTAAACTGATGTATACTCATTCTCATTACAAATAGGGTTTTAGTTTGACCCATGTCATTTTTGTCATAGATGAATTTAATTTTATTTATTAGATTATTATCTTTGTTAATTAACATCTCAAGAAATTGAAGCAGGTTTTCCAAAATATAACAAAACCAAACTCATAAAATGAAAAAAATGCATCCCTTTCAGTGTTCTTTGCACCATCGGTTCAACTGCTAGTTTAAAAAGTGATTTTTATTATAAAAACTATGGAAGAAATAGACAAATAATATATAAATAGGGAGACATTATTCCTCCAAATCCCATCATATGGAGATATTTCTTACAATATTGTTTTATAAAATAATTTATAAACTATAATGAACATGAGAGAAATAAAAAAAATTGTGTTTACATAAATTTTAATTTATATATAGTTTGGGAGCTACAAGGAAAAGGTCACTATCATAATTTGGATTCTCAAAAGATACAATATAATTTTAATGAAGACAAATAAAATTATAACCAAACCAAATGGATTATAAGATTTTATATTAGCATTGAATCTATTGGCAATGGATTTAGGGTTTCATAGTTTGGTGTTGGTATCAATAACCTAAAAATAGCATAGGGAACCTATGAGTGAGCTAACAATGGAGAGGTATATGTCAGGATACGATAACATGTGGAGGCAAAGGATTTAGAGGTTTTGGATGGTGTGGTAATTTCATACAATTCAAAACCCATCTCTATAGTGGTAGATCCAATTCACGGTTATGTTTTGGCATCCCATATTTTGGTGAATTCAGACAAAAAAGGAATATGCACAAGGGGTGTTTAATTCTTCCACTAAGAATAATATAGGACTCTGGATCTATGACTATGTTTAAGATGTGTCTAAGAGGTGATTCTCTAGGGATTCGAAAGGAGCACATTAGCAGAGATCCCATTATAGAGGAACGTCACCATCTGTGTACCTCATATACATATGTAGCTACAAGAAAAATAAGGGATAAATATCTAGCACCAGCAAAAGTGAACCCTATCATTCATTTAAAAAATAGGGATTTGAATGTGATTGAGAATATGGAGGAACATTTTTCTACATTCATAATGATTTATAAATTTGAGGGTTTATGGCCCTCTCTTCAGGATCTACATGCTTGGATTACAAACAACTAGAAATCACATATAGATGGTAAAATTACCATTCTCCCCTATGCAAAAGCTATTTTCATTGTTATTTTTTAATCTAAAATTAAAAAAGATATTATTTTCAATTATTTATTGGAATGGGAAAAATATTCACTAGTGTATAAACCTTGGTATTCTAGTTACAATCCTCATACTAAAATATTTAATGAAAGACATGTCTAGATCTGCTTTCCTAACCTTCTCCCATATTTTTGGATTGTGGTGGTTTTTAGTATTATTGGTAATGTTATTGAAAAGTTTTACTATCCTGATTCCTTGACTATTAAACAAGGACATTCCACCTATGCTAGATTGCTTGTCTATGTTCATCTCTCCAAAGAACTTCTAGCTCAGGTGGAGTTGGTTGTGAGGAAAAAAAATGGGTACAACCAATAGATTATGAGGGCCTCCCTTTTAGATGTCACAGATGTTTCCTTATAGGGCATACAATAAAGGATTGTCTTAGCTCAAAACATAAAATAGTAAATAAATAGTGGTTAGATGCAAATTCATAACATTTGAAAATAGAAGTAAATATAGATTCAGGGCAAGATGAATCAAAATTGATTCTAGAAACACTGGTTGAGCTTTTGGTCAATGATGGGAAGTCCATGGTTATGGAACCTATTAGAAGAGTGACACTAGATTTTCAATTGCATAAGAGTGAGCAGATTTTAGTGTCAGCTTCTGAAACTCATATAGAGAAAATTTTCAAAACCAAAAAAGTATTTATCACACCTTTAGGGGAAGGATTAATATAAGTTCTTATGAACCAAAGTTCAGAGGCATATTTGGAGTTATCCATTCCCATACTGCCAAATTTAGAGGAGGGGAATGGGTGGAATATTCTTAAAGGGAAGAAAGGAAGAGGTAAAAAGGAATTTGTTTCATATATTTTGTATCTTATATCTCAATTAGAAAATTGAGAAAGAGAGACTATCTTCATTTTATTATTATTACAGTAGCTATTATATGATCTAGCTTGCTAGCAACTATTGTTTTATTACATTTTCAATTTTAAGGGTAAGATCCTTAAAAAACCTCTGTTGGTTGATCTTGGGCTGCTTTAAGACTGTTTGGAGCCCTTAGTATGCCTTGTTGTTTTTTCTATTTTTCTTGATTTTTGGGCATTGTGTTTCCCTCTCTTGTTTGGATTGTCTTCTAAGGTATGAGGTCCTTAGTTTAAAAAACCTCCCCTTTAACCCTAATAAAAAAGTATTACATATTGGTCTATAATATTATTAAATGAAACTCTTGTTCCCTTTGATCTTCCCTTTTTAGATTATGATCTTTACTTTAATTTCATAGCAAGGGATTCACATTCAAAACACCCATTATCTTTAACTTTAAAATTTAATTGTGATATTAAAGATAGCATTGGTGATCAATTTGAGGCATATCATTAGTCTTAAAGGGATAACTATTAGATTAATTTGATTTAACTTGTAATTAGTCTTTTCTCTCTTACTCAATCAAATAATATCATCTTGCATAATGGAAAATATGTGAACATTTTGCAAAGGTATATTGCATGTTTTTAAATGATCATATAAACCAATACGGTTTCATGCAAGTTGATTGGTAAAAATATTTGCATGATATTCTTGGCTTCACTTAAATAAGGGAATTGGATTTATTTCAAATTAGTTTTTTTAATGTTTATCTATCATAACAAGTTGCCTCAAGGCCTAGGCTACATTATTATAAGCAGTGCAGATTTTATTCACCATTGATTTGTTCATGTAAGGTGTATTACTACATTTGATTGTTTCCTATTGAATGTTGGATTTATTCATTTTGGATAGATTACTTGAATAAATATGCATAGATAACATGCCATTCAGCTATAAAGAGTTTACAATTTCAAAATGTAACTTTGTGCTAGATTTTCTCACTTTTATAGCATTATAATTCCAAAATTTTAGACTTTGGCCTAGCCAAGGATGGTCTAATTGGTGATAAAATGCATGTCTCTACAAGGTTCATGGGGATTATGGTTATGTTACTCTTGAATATGTAGTGACATGTGATTTTACTTTCAATTTCTTGGGCATTTAAATTAGGTTATTACTAATATTGGTGATCTCAAGACTTTACAATCAATGTGTGTGAACACATCTTAATAGGGGATTCTAAGGACATTTACTAGTATGGGTTTGGATTATGTTTTTCATTAATTTTTTGAATGTTTTTTATTTTTATTATTTGGGTATGAACTATTTTAAGGCATAAGCTAGAAAGAGTAAATAGGAACTATGTTTATATTTATTCATTTATTTTAAATGTTGTGTAGTTTGCCCATTGACTATAATGTGTGTGTAGTGACCTAAATGGAAATGTTCTCTCTAGTCATATTCCTAATGAAATAGGTGACTACTCAACCCTAATAATGTTTGAAGTTTTTTTTATCATCACCTAGGTTATTTTTTCTGATTTCAATGTAGTAATGTATATCCTCCACTTAAATGAATGTTTCCTCTTCCTGTTTGAGGAAAATAATATTTTTTTTATAGAAAAGTGTTCACTTGAAAGAAGCTCCTCAACCTCCATGCCATTACATTATTAAATATTTATTTTCTAAACATAATTATAGGTTTGGATTCTAAAATGGTTATCATAAGACTCAAAACTAATGAATATTTATGTTTCTAATTTTTACACCATCAATATGACATATTAAGCACTTTTTCAATGCAATATTTTTTGTTTTCTTTATCCTAAATTTAGGAATAAATTGTAATTATTTTTTAGTGATTTGTTTAGTTATGCAATATGGATCTTAATCCTTACAAGTTTAGAGTAGGTCAAATTAATGATTTAAAAAAAATTTGTAGTGTTATTTCACTCTAAGATAAGTTGATTCATACATGATTTAATAAATCCTTACAATCATCCATTCAATAATCCATACAAATTTTAATTGGGAATACAAGGTATCATAATCCTGATTTTAAGTTCATATATACAACTGACTTTTCTCTTGTTTTAAAGGTGGAGAAGGGGGTAGTTATTGAATATATTTTATCCTCAACACCATAGAGAATCAATATATAGTTTTAGGCTTAAATTTAAACATTCATTATTACAAACAAAAATTGTGGCCTCTTGTATGGTCTATTTGAGGTTATACGTCCTCAATCCAATTATCTATTAGGTTATTTTTTAATAGAAAAAAGACTTTTATTTTTTTATCATAGATCTATAATTTTTTGTTGTTTTCAAATAAGTTTAATATATTACTAATCTATTTCTCTAAATGGTTACCTAAATGGCTTAAGAATATGTCTTCAATGGGCTCAAGTATTATGGTTTACTTTCACCTTATCTATTCTTGATTAATATGCATTATATAACTGATTTGGGTGAATTTTATAGTTGTAAAAAAATTAAGTAGTTATAAATATGTTAACATACAAATGAATGCATATTTAGGTTGGCTATTGGTATCCTTATTTTTCATGTAATGGTATTTTTATATCTAAAAGATGCACAAATGGAGTTTTTTAGTCCATTTTGTTCTAACTAAATTATAAGTATTTAGGTATTTAAAGTATGGTTATTTAAATATAGCATGCCCTTTGTTTATACATGAAAATATTCTTTGAAAGATGGACCAAGATATTTTTAAAAAATATAGATATTTATATAATACCTTTTTATTATTAAATAATATTTCAACATCAAGAAATAAGATATAACATGGCCATCTTGAAAGTGTAACCCTAAGTGCTAGTGACCCAAGGCAAAATAAATCATTATCCTAGGTTGTGTAAAAGAGAAGAATACAGGGTGTTGATATGCATGTTAAGGTGTGAAACTCTGTATTTTTAGATATGATATAATCCCTTGATAAATTAGAATACACATTTTTTATTTATTAGGTAGGATATGCATATTGAATTATATTGCATGCATTTTTATGTCTCCAATATTGATTAATGTAATTATGTTTGCATGCTATAAAATTGTGTTTGTGTATTAGACTTTACCTTCAAATTGATATTAAATTTATAAAATCCTTTTTAAACTTAGATTTGGCATGATCTATATGAATTATATTTACACATTTTTATTGGACTTAACATGCATTTAAAAACTATACAGGTATATTTCTTATCGCTGAGCTAATATGTAGAATCTGAAGATGTCAGATCTACTAGACCATTTTTGTTTTTGTGTAAAACAATGTAGGATTTTTAAATTTGAGGCTTCATCATAGTTTTCATAACACATTTTGAGGATTATATATTTTTAATTTTTGGGTTCCTTGATTGAAGAGAATTTATAATGTATGGATCCTATGCTCTATTGTTTCAAACTTTGAAAGATAAAACTAGAGTTGAAGTCATCCACAAGATCATTTTTACGATGTCTCATTATGATTCATTAGAATGGAGAATAAAAGAGATGATAGTGTCAAATTAGACCACACTTCAGGATAAATAATTCAATAGGATCAAATGCATGAAGGTGAAACTATATGGATTAGTGAAATCATGAACACATGATAGGAATAAAGTTCACAATGTGCAAAAGCATTCAAATGCAATAACATTCATGGTTGGTTCTATATTGATTAGCTAAATAATTTTAGGAAAGGTACATATATAGTTATAAGATAGATATGACCACACATACTCATGAATGTGGGATTATCTTCCCAAATTATCTTTGTTAAACACCTAAGTGACATCGAAGCAATCTAACTATGCCAGGTAGGTAAAACTATATGGTGGGAAAAAGACTACACCAACAAAACTCGTTAATCAAAGCTTAGGTGGGTAGAAGAATTGGGTCCCAATACAAAGGCATGATGAGGTACCCAAGTACATATAAAATATAACTATGGAGTATTTATAGAAGATGTTGAAACTGCCTATAATAGATCTTGAAAAATAACCAAGGTTGATGATGAGATCCTCTACCTAAAGAATGAACAAGCTCCATCCACATCAAAAAAAATTTATTCCCTTTTATAGAGGAAGAACATGATGAGTGTACTAAAAGTATGCCCATTCAATAAAGGAAGATAAAGTTATAAATATGAATATCTCTGAGTATGGTCCAAAACTAAAGTGTGGCATAGGTCTGGCAAGATCATGCATAAGAACTGAAGGTAATAGCACTAAAGTGAACCTATCAAAATAAGTTCATAGAACATTTTTTGAAGGAATGTCCATGTGAAATGTGGATCATGGCTCAACAACTTATGACATTCAAAAATACACTATAGATTAAACATGTAGATCCATAAAATGAGTATCCACGTGAAGAAATGAGTGATCAATAATCTCAATAAGTGTACTCTCACTAGTATAGTCCTTTGAAGTAAAAATATGTGATAGATATAGAAGAAAAATATCCTAATTAGGAACAAATGTAGATTCTATAATATGACAACTAGGGTCTGATAGAATCTCATCTTGTAGTGGTGACTTAATATAAATAAGAGCACTGCCCATCAATAATGTGTCATCATAATAGATATAAGTACTAAAAGAGAGTACAATAGTCTCCAAAGAGATAATAAAAAAATGAGGATGATGAGTGATATAAATCTCATCAATATCTCCTAAAATCTTCTAAAGAGTGATTTAAACAATAAATGGACACTCTATGTGCTCCACATGGTCATGTATATATCATGAAATATGCATCAGTAAGTAACCATACAAATAGTTATAAGAGTTGGCCTAGTCATTGTATTGGCAGGGTCAATGAGAATAATAATCTATTCATATATAAATGGAATAAGGTTTTATTTCGTGAGCAAGAATTCCATGTACATCTTCCATGAAGCATATCTAGTATTTCTAATAAGAACCATAAGAGTAGAGTCATCTATCCTCATTTGATATCTCCCAAGTGGGGATAGGTGAGTCGACATGACTAAAATTAACCATGCACATAAAATTCAATAAAAAATATGTCAACATCAACAATATATGTAGTAGTCACCAAATTCCCCCTGATATTACATAAGTTGGCAATTTATACTTGAGTGTATACATAATCAACACATTTAAGTGCGTATATAATCAACACATATATAGAAGCAATAGAAATATCTAAAAGAGAATAAAAATTCAACCCCAATTGAAACTATAGAGGATCAATTTTGCAAGGCTAAATAATAGCATAAATGCATAGAGCTCTAAAAATATTACACTTTCAAAAAAATTACACCTAAAAAGAAGCTATAGGATGAAAAGTATGTGAGTTTGAAATATTTATTAAAAAAACTTCATTTCAAAATTAAAATTTTGGGTTTGTAGAATTAATATTTTTGGCTTGAAAATTTAATATTTTAGTTTTGCAAAATATTTGACTCAGATTTTCATGGAAATGTTAATCCTCTTTGGGTTGGTTATGACCAAGGGCTTAATTTCCATGTGACTAGGGACTAAGGGTGAGGATGAGATTTCCCCATCTTGATTAATGGGTGAGTGACATCACCCAAAAAATAACTCTAAATTTCACATGAATAATTCCAAGCCTTATTTCTTTAATTTTGATACACTCTCATAATTCAAAAAATCCAAGCAAGGATCTAGGTTGAATCTAGATCACTGAATTTAGGTAACTTGCACAGACAATCTGTAGACATACCAACATGTCATAGGTTTAGTTCTACAAGTGTATTAAATAATTATATCATGATCTAAAAATAATAGGTATAATTTCATGTCACATATATAGTTGGACACATGTACAATTATAGGTACAACAAGTTGAGAAATCATATGTAGGTATAGTTGAGTAGGTTAGCGAAATGTGGGGCATGGGTTGAAAATTATATGATAAAATATAAAGTATAAAAAATATAAAACAAATACTATATAATCTATAAAAAAAATGTCAAACCTTCACATAAATCCTCAAATCTGGAAAAAAAATATGGCTTCCTCCCTCCAAAAGTAATTAAAACCCACTAGGTTTTTGGAAAAACTGAGTAAAACCTATAAATGTTTTTTCTCTTATACCACTAGATGCTATGAATATGCATAATTTTTTAAAAATTGCCTTCAACCCCTCTAATATGGTAAAAATGACCTTTCATGAAACTAGCTCATGTTTACATCTAATCGTAAGGTTTTGACACCTTTTGGATCCAACAATGTTGTCTATTTTTCATTTGGAGACCCTTGGGTATATTTTTGAGCATATTTTTTAGAAACCCCACCAAACCCTTGAAAATTGAAATTAATAAAGAAAACTAAGAAGGATAGAGAATGCAATCAAGATCACAATAGAATTGATGGTGTTTATCTACTAATACCGCTCTAATACCATGTTAAAGTGGGCCACACTTTAGAATCAATAAATGTATAGGATCAAATGCATGAAGTTGAAATTGTACATAGTAATATGAACACATGAGAGGAATAAAGTTGACATTGTAAAAAATCATTCAAATGCAATAATATTCCTGATTGGTTTTATATTGATTAGCCAAATAGCTTAGGAAAGACACATATATAGGTGGAAGATACATATGATCACACATCCTCATGAATGTGAGATAATCTTCCTCGATGACCTTTACTATACTCATAAGTGAAACCTAAGCAAGCTAACTATACCTTGTAGGTAAAACCACATGGTGGAAAGAAACCTATACCAACATATAGAGATAGAAAAGTCAAAATATGAAGCATCAAAAAAAGAACTTGAGAAACTAAAAAAAATCAATTAAACATCAAATCTAACCTATGCCTCCTATAGGGACTTGGAATTTTTCACCCTTATTTATTTAATATTTTCATTTTTCTACCAGGCATTTCATTTAAATACATAATGGAAATTTTTTCCTTGAATCAATAAGATCAAATAAAATAAAAATATATGAGGGGATATTAAAAATATGGAAGAAAGGTACTTTTTTGTTGATGTAGTCAACTCTTAAATCATTTGTATATATAATATTGTTTAGTGTTTATTTTTGTTAATTTGTAGATAGTTAATGGGAATATATTATTTTATTCTTTGTCTTACCTATAACTTAGTCTCATGCTTAAAACTCTGTATAAAAAAATTAATAGAGAAAAATAAAATAATAAAATATCAATTTTACCTCCCTATTGAAATAGTTGTTATGGAATGAATTACTCTTAGAGTCTAAAACTTTCTACATTATTTATTGTTGAATAACAATGTTACTTGTCATGATTCATATGTAAAGAGAATCAAGTCAATTATCATTTGTAACTAGAGTTTCATTTGTATATAGTTAAAATTTTATATGTGATTTTATGCACAAGATGAAATGGTTAACATGGGCACAAAAAAGAGAAGTTCACATACTAAAAATGCATAAGTATAAATTCCCTTTGGAAGATGATTTGTATTTATAATTAAAAAACATATTGTATATGCAAAATTTTGTATTAAATTGGGTGCAAGCAACCATCTTATTAGAATATTATGGTTAAAAATCAAGAAGGATATTTGTTTTAAAAACTCCTAGACAATAAAAACCTCCATTTTAGGTTTTTTTGGGCCACACCCATGGCCATTTAGTTCATTACTACCCCCATGTTGTCTAAAGAGAGAGGAAAATGGAGGAGTTTTAAATGGTTGGCAAAAAGAGTAAGAAAATAACTTAGCCTGATGTTAAAGGAAAGGATAAAATTAAAGAAAAAATAAATACTACCAATCCACAAGTTAATCAAAGTTCCATACCTTTTAATATTTTAAGATCCGAGATAGATGACATTTAAGTAACTAATCCACTGGAAACATTAGATCCCAAAAAGGAAATTATGACCTTGACCCTAGTGTTTAGAATAGGGGTGAACCTTGGTTTTCCATAAATCTTATTGTAGTGTATGATCTAGAGTATGAGGTTAATTAATAAAATAACAAGTCTAAAACATTAGAAAATATTGGTAGTAATAAACCCACTTTGTGTTCCTAAAAAAAGAACTAAGGATTTTTTGTGTTTTTCTTTTATTGTCTCACCAATATTTTGAGCCATGTGTTTTACCGTCATGGAGTTTGGACCAAGAATATCAATCAATTGATTTATTTTCATAACCATATTTATATTTTTTTATTAATAATAGATATAATTATTTGTTCATATAATAAAAATCCATGATTTCACACTATAACTAGTGTGATAGTTTTTGGCCAACCCTACTTGAACAGGTGTATTGTATTAATAAATAATTATAAATTTTCTCCATATATTTTATGTATAAAAATAATGAATATTTATTTATCAAAATGGTGATTCATTATAAAATAACTTTGAAATTAAATAGTTGGTATGTTTAGGTTTTACACATAAACTCTATTAACTTTATAACATGAAAAAAAATTAAATACCCCATACATTCTAATATTCAACTATGAAGTATAGGTTTTATGGAGAATAATGTTATAATGATAACTATTTTACAACTAATATGTATAAATCTTAAATATATTTATATGAAAATCCTAGATTTTTCACATAATACATTAATTAATGACTTCAATTTTCCATTGATTGATGATAGATGGCCTCAATATAGTTGCACCACTAAGTTGGGTGAAAATTGGCCACCATGAGAGTGGACAATTCAAAACTTTTATTTTAGTCTTGCCCAACCCTATTAATGATATTTTGATAGGTTTTGGTCTTGGTCAAACTTGATCCTAAAAGGTGTCTTATCAAGTGCTTGGTCATTTTGAGGTCCCTTGTAAGTTTTTGGAGATTGAATCAAGAGTCTAATATTGTCATTTAAACCTTAATGAATGTCTTTTTTATGTTTTTGGAGAGACTAAGCCAAATTTAGAGAAATTAAGGTAATGGGGGGTTGTGGTCTTTTTGCTTGCTTCTATATTTTCCTTGTGTAAGACTTCATTGTCAAAATTCATAAAGGTATAGGTCAGCCCAAGTACAATTTGATAGAGTGGGATGGTCATATATAAAAACATTAAATGGGTCTTAGGCCTATTTGGTTTTTATTAATTTGTACTAACCCTATCAAAAGCATTTTAAACCTTGCCAATGGATTATACATCTTGAAAAGTGGCTCAAAGATAAAATGATGATTTGTATGGATAAGGGATACTTGTAAAAGCATATTAAATGTGGGATATGGTATAATATGGTTATATAATATCAGTTTGGTAGTTACAATACAGGTTTCAATTTCATCCTTGCATAAAGAGGAAATTTCAAGAAGGTTTATGAACTTGAGAGGTGAATGAGAACTCACCTAAACATTTTTAAATCATGAGAAGCATCCTATTAAATTTTACAATTCAAATTCCTACTTTGGAATTTGTTATAGGTCTAAAAAAATTTAAAACCCACTCCATTTCTCCATCGACCCCTTCACAAGCTAATGAATGTAATTTTTAGGTGCCCATTTCATGAAGAGGAAGGAAAGTTGGATCTATTTATCTTAGGGTAGATAGGGTAAATTATCCCTTTAAACTCATACATTATTTTTATTCTTTAAGGGCTATTATTTATGAACAATTGTTAACAAGTTAGGCAACCCAAAACCCTCTTAAAACCCCATAGGTAGGGTTTTTATTGTTACAATGAGTTTTTATATTGATGGATTAAAATTAATGGTTTTTATATATCCTCATGGGTTTTAATATCCATATCACATCATACTCCATAATTAGTGTCATGTGTGAAAATCCAAAAGGACAAAAATATAGAGTTTTTATTGTTTTTGAAGGTGGTAGGTAGGGTTATTCATTTTGAAAGATCTTTGAGCATATTACAGTATATGTTTGAAATTAAATACTTGTAAGTAACCTCAATCAATATTACTCTATCCTCTTCAGGTATCTCACAAGCACCAATAGGGTCAAATGTCAAGGGATTAGCAAAATGTGTTAATTGTGCATAAAGTTACCTTTAGGTGGTTATTAAAATACCTAAACTGGAAGATTCATGGTGTTGGAGTGAATATTTGAGGACTTTAATATCTTATCATTCATTTTTAATTATTTATTAGTGGTGAATCCATAAAATAAATTGATCCAAACCATCAATGGTGTTTTGATCAATATCTTGTTGAAGGAGGGTTTAAACCTTTTGAAGTTAAATGAAGCAATGTTGATTCTAGGTTTTGTTCCTAAATAAACCAATAGTAACATTGATTTATTATGGATATTATTTAACTATTTGGATTATAATATCATCTAGAAGGTTGACAAATTCATTTCAAAACATCTCAAATGAAGGATTGCAGGTGGTAGCTCACTAGCATATTTGGCTTGAACTCTCTCACAAGGCTTCAAGTGCAAATAAATATGAAACATACCTATGAAAGAGAAATAAATGGTATTTATTAACTAATAAAATGTGATTTCAATTCTAATAACCCATACATTACTCCAAAATATGCAATTAATGCATACATAGACTAGATGTGCATCTACAACCATCAAAGTCAAGAAAAAAGGTCTTATGAGCAATCACTTTTAAAGGTTTTGAGTGATATAAAATCTGAAATTTGCATTGATATAATAAAATGTGTATTTAAGTAACTCTCATATATATACAAAAATGAATTATACTTTCAAAATCATCCTGGAGGTTAACCTATAGGGTACATACCTAAGCACATCTGCCTAGTGTTTGCAAGCAATAACTATATGTTTGAAGACATTTAAGAGGTGTTTAAAGTGATTTTGACATTTAAAAACATTATAATATATAAATTATAATATTTAATGGATTAATATACCAAAATTAACATTTTTAAGTGATTGAACTAACTAAAATAAAGACCTATAGGTTTGTAGACCTATAAGTTCACATTTTCAAGCAAGAGAAGGCAATCTTGTATGAAGGGTGAGGTCTAATGATGAATGAGGATGTGAGATCCATGGTATGATGTTAGGAAGTATTGTGTTAGATTATATACTTATGATCATTGAAATAAATACCTTTTCTTGATGCATACAAACATCAAACCTAAAGAAGCATTTACAAGCATGTTAAGAACTCCTTCTACAAGCCTCTTTTCAAGAATTGAGAAAGTATGCTATGATTTGTGTTGAATTTTATAGTTTTGTATAGTTTTATATGCATGAATTATCATTTAAAATTTTTAATAAAATCAGATAATGATTGAAAATACCAAACAAAACCTTTAGCCTATTGTACAGTACCAAAATGCATGCAAAATTATGAAAATTGGTAGGTTAGAGAGTTTTGGAGAGTGATCAAAGGAAAAAAATAGTTATAATAGCTTAAATGATTTTTATAAGGCCTAATTCAGGTATATTATTTCCTTTAAATGGTCTAAAACTCCCTCAATTCATTTTTCTCTACTCTTGGCCTCTTCATGCCTGTGTGTATGACCAATTAGGGCTAGAAATCTTGGTTTTGGCATAACTTGAATTATAACATTGGAATGGATTTGAAATTTCCATAATACCTTGTTTTGGATCTATACTTTATAGTATGGTATGGTCTCCAGTGCCATAGAATTACATTAGGCCTAATTGTGATAAATGGGTGTTAATAAAGAGGGTATGCCTTGGGAGTTAGATCATGAAATATGGGGTGAATATAGAAGGGGATAAAGGGTACTAAAATATGCCTTTATTTATCCTATAATTGATGTGTATATATCAAACTAGGAATTTTTATACCAAAATAGGGCTACAAGGAATAGGCCTCCAAGAGAGCAAATGTGAGAATGATTAAGGAAATTATAGAACAGAGGTAGAAAGATGATGTAATATGGATGTTCAATAGGTGTCTAATATAATTATATTCCAATAATATGATTTTTCATCTCTTAATCACTCCAAGGGGTAGTTTCAATTTCTTAAAGATGAGTCATCAAGCCAAACATAACTCCTACACCACCTTAAGAGGATTGTTTTATATATATATATATATATATATATATATATATATATATATATATATATATATATATATATACATATATATATATACATATATATATACATATATACATATATATATATACATATATATATATATACATATATATATACATATATATATATATATACATATATATATACATATATATATATATACATATATATATACATATATATATATACATATATATACACACAACCTTTGAAGAGTTTTCATGATATTAATTAAGTGAAGAGGATTGAACACCCTCTTCGAGTGTGTAACTTTTGATGATAATAGTTTTGGAATGCCTGATAAAACATAATATTTCATCCATTGAAGAGTTATTGGTTCTACTCTTCAATGCACGAGCCTTTATAGGCATCAACACAAGTGTCAATGGTGACTATGAATTCTTTTAGCTGGTTTTAGTAGCCTAGGTATTCTTTCAAGTAAGTACTCTTTATATTTTATCTTTCTTATGAGGTTTCATGGTTGAGTTTGGAGTGAGTTTATATTTTACTCAAGTTGGTGAGCCATGTCAAATCTATGTTGATCCTTACCATCAGCATGTTGATCCTTATCAAAAACATAATGAGTCATACCAACCCCATGTTAATCCAAACTAGTGTTGTTATCATGAATATTGTCCTTCCTCTTTTCTTCAATAACCTTACCAATGTTTTTAGCCTTCATATCAATCTAACCAAGCTTTCCATCAGTCTTATATGCAAAATCCCACCCCAAATCAACCTCATGGGATAAAAAAAATTGAAATTGAGACCAAATAAGAACCTTTGATTATTTGAACCCCACCCATTCCTCCTTAATAACTTCAAATTTTCCCATCATGGAAGTCTATCCAAGAAGGCATCCAAAACAAGAAAGAATTCCATGTTGAGAAGGTTGAAATCCTAAGCTTCAAGAGTGCCTACCCAATCCCCAAGATAATACATCAACCTATTCAAGCCCCACCCATCCCTCCTTAATAACATCAAACCTTTCCATCATGGAGGTCAATCCAAGAAATCATTCAAATGAAAAACAAATTCCTTTTTTATAAGGTTGAATACTAAATCAAAACAAGCTTTGAGGATTTATTGGTGAAAGGAAGGAGAATAATGATAAGCTCATTGATCTCAAAATCCCAAAGCTTGTTCATGAGTTTGATTAATACATCTTTGAAGAAGAACATGTTCTATGGAATAAAAATGAATAAGATCAAGTTGAAATTGTAAGTATGCCTCAAGAAGGCCTGAAGAGGATATTTCAAGTGTATATGATGAATAGGTCATTATTGGAAAACCTCTTTGTGAGGAAAGATGAAAATCAACATTCAAGGATGAAGAGAAAGGTGATCCTGATGGATTACAAGTTGATAAAGTGATAGTAGACTTTGAAGGAGATGACCCTTCCCAATGTGAACAAAGTTCTAATCAAGTTGTTGCAAAATAAGAAGTGGCTCATAAGGATTGATTATAAGTGGATAAAGATTGTTTTAAGCCCCATGAGCATCATCAAAGAGGTACAAGCTTTAATTCCCTCTCATTTCTTGTTGTGAATACCTCTATATCAACTCTTATCAATCTAGAAGAAAGTATAAATGAGATAGAACCAAATGAATTTTAGTTGGAGGACTTGTTTGAAGTCCTAGTATCAGGTTACACTCTTATAGAGGGAGGTTATGGTCTGATTCTGACTGAGGAAGATAGTTTGGTTAATCAAAATAATAATAAATAAGATTTTAAATCTCTAAGTTTGTCACTCTAAGAGGATACTTCATTTGGTTTTGACATGTTTGATGTTTTCAAGGAAGGATATCAACTTCTTGATCCATTTGTGAACTTTTGTTCACTCTTGAAATATAAAATAAACCTGTATTAGCCTCAACCTCTCAAAGATGAATAAGATTCATCTCTTGAAGACAATAATACAAGTATGTTGTAAGAAACATGTCAATCCATTTAGTTTTATTCACCAGCTCTTGGAAAGGTAAAAATTTGTCATGAGGTGATGAATGACCAGGTTTACATCACTAAAATAGTATGTTTTATCATATACTTAACTTAGTTGGAAACCTACAAGGAGAATCCATTAGCTATCATGTTAATTTTTAAAAATGTAGATGAGTGTAAACATGTTTAAGATCTGTCCAAACATACACCCATAATCACTCATTATTCAAGAAATATGGAGGAGGTGTACAAGGTTGATTTTGAAGGGGAGGAGTCTATCAAGACCAACATTTAATTTCCTCTATTCCACTCTTTGATGGTTTCCAAAAAGCTTTATATTCACATGATTTTAGTGAAAAAAGGTGGCTATTTTTCTCTATGAGTTAATGGTTTTGTTTAGGGTTATCTCAAGTTGTTAGAGTAGATTAATATAGGGTAGATTAGTTTTTTATTGTGTTTTCTTTCCTCTAAGTGATTTGTAGCACAATTTTTTTTCATGTTGTTTTATTTTGTGTGTTATCCTTGTTTCTTATGTTGTGTGTAGGTGTAGGAATTATTAGTTATTTATCCTTATTTCAAGCCATTTGCAATTAGGTCCAGAGTCCAATAAGGTTTAAAGTTGAAGCACAGGTGACTCCATAGCCCAATACATAGACAAGGCAACTGGTCTAATATACATATCAAGCATGCAATCCTAGGAGGATTCCAACTATGTTAGCCAAAATTAGCCACCATGAGTGAGGATAATTCAAAACTTTGCTTCTAGTCTTGCCCAACCCTGCTAATGATCTTTTGATAGGTTTTGGTCTCTATCAAACCTAGTCAAAAAAGGTGTCTTGTCAAGTGCTTGGTCATTTTTAGGTATCTTTAAAGGTCTTGGAGAGTGATTCAAGAGTTTAATCCTATCATTTAACCCTTCATGAATATCTTCTTTATGTTTTTGGAGATAATAATGTAAATTTGAAGAAATTATGGTAATGGGGGGTTATGGTCTTTTTTCTTGTTTCTAGATTTTCCTTGTGCAAGACTTCATTGTCAAAAATCATGCAGGTATAGGTTAGTCCAAGTACACTTTTATATTATTAATGGTCATATATCAAATCACTGAATGGGTCTTAGGCCTATTTGGTTTGTATTCATTTGTACTAACCCTCACAAAAGCATTTTATAACTTGTCAATGCATTATAAGGCTTCTCAAGTGGATCAAATTAAAAATGATAGTTTTTATAGATAATATATAATTTTAAAATCATATTCAATGTGGGATATGGCATAACATTATCAAATAAGATAAATTTTGTAGTTACAATGCAGGTTTTAGTTTCATCCTTCCATAAAGAGGTAGTTTTAAGAAGGTTTATGAACTTGAGAAGACCCATTTGTAAGATAGTAAAGGTCATTTTCAAGTGTTCATTTCATGAAGAGGAAGGAGAGTTTTATTAAGTGATATTTGAAGTGTATATAGGTCCTTATTCCATTGAAGTTAAATGAATTATTTTTATGATTTAAGGGATATGTTTTATGAACAATCATTAACAAGTTAGGCAGTATAAAACACTCTTAAAACCCCATAGGTAGGGTTTTTCTTATTGTAGTGAGTTTTAAGATTAAAAATTAAAATTAATGGTTTTGTTTTATAATTATGGGTCTAAATATCCCTCTCACATCACACTACATCACCAGTGGCACATGTGAATAGCTAAAAAGAAAAAAATGCAATGTTTTTATTGTTTTTAAAGGTGACAAGAAGGGTTATTCAGGTTGCAACATCCTTGAGCAGAGTATAGGCTATGTTTTGTATTTAAATATTTTTAAATAACCTCCATGAATATTCATATATCCTCTTTAAGTCTCTCACAAGCACCAACAGGGTCAAATATCAAGGGATTTGACTGTGTATAAAGCTGCCCATAGGTTATTATTCAAATGCCTAAAAAGGGAAGATTCATTATATTAGAGTGAAAATTAGAGGATTTAAATATATTATGAGTAATTTTTAATTGTTTTGTACTATTTAATCCATCAAATAAAGTGATCCAAGCCATTAATAGTGTTTTGATCAATATTTTATTAAAGGAGGATTTAGACATTTTGAAGCTAAATGGAATAATGTTGATTCTAGGTTTTGTTCCTTAATAAACCAATAGGAATATTAGTTTATTATTTATATTAGTGACTTATTTAGATTATAAAATCATCTATAAGGCTGAAAATATCACTTTAAAAACATATCAAATGAAGGATTACAGGTTGCAGCTCACTAGCATGTTTGTCTTGAACTCTCTCACAAGGTTCCAAGTGAAAATAAATAGGAAATATACCTATGAAATATAAATGAATGGTATTTATTACCTAAATAATGTTATTTTACACTCAAATAACCTATAAATTACTCCCAAACATGCACCTAATACACACACAAGCTATATGTGCATCTACAACCATCAAAGTCAAGAAAGAGGGTCTTATGAGCAGTCACTTTTGAGGATTTTGAGTGATAGCACAAGTGAATTTTGAATTTATATACTTAAATTTGTAGGTAATTCAATATCATATATATCCACCAATGGATTAAACTTTAAAAATCATCCTTAAGGTAAACCTACATGGTACAGATCTAAGCACATCTGACTAGTGTTTCAATCAAAAATTAGATGTCTAAAGACATTTGAGAGGAGTTTAAATGGAGTTTTATCTTGAAATATTTTCTAATATATCAAGGATTAATATACCAATAATAACATTTCAATTTACTGAACTAATGGAAACTAGACATATAGGTTTGTAGACATGTAGGTTCACACTTTCAAGCAAAAGAAGGCAAACTTGTATGAAGGGTGAGGTCTGAGGATGAACGAGGATGAAAAATACATGTTAGGATGTTATTAAGGCCTATTTTATTTTGAGTAAGTATGATAAATTAAATTAATGCCTTTTCTTTAGGCTTACAAACAACAAACCCAAGGAAGCATTTACAAACCTGTTAAGAACTCCTTCTACAACCCTATTTTCAAGAATTGAGAAAGTATGCAATGGTTTGTGTTGAATATTTGAGTTTGGATGGATATAGTATTATTTTATAGGCATTAATTATCTGTAATACTTTTAATAATATCATATAATTATTTAAAAGACTAAAAAAAACCTATGGCCTTTTGCACAAGCCCAAAATGCATGCAAAATTGTGGATATTGGTAGGTTAGAGAGTTTTAGAGAGTGATCAAAGGAAAATAATGGTTGTAAGATATTATGGGCATTGGTTAAAACCTAATTCAGGTCTTTTTTTTCCTTGAAATGGTCTAAAACTCCCTCAATGCATTTTTTCTCCTCTCGGCCTCCTCAAGCCTATGTGCATGACCAACTAGGGATAGAAATCTTATTTTTGGCATAACTTGAATTATAATCCTTGGAATGAATTGAAATTTTTCCATAAAACATTATTTTATGTGATATTAATTTTTTTGTGGTTTTGTAGATTTATTGTATGGTATATATGGTCTCATATTGCATTAGGTTTAATTGGGAAAGATGGGTGTTAAGAATGTGGGTCTACCTTGATAGTTGGATCATGAAATTTTGGGTGAAGGTGGAAGGGGATAAAGGTTACTCATATATTCCTTTATTTCTCATTTAATTATTTTTTATATCCCAAACTAAGGATCTTTGTACAAAAATAGGGTTATAAGGAATGTGCCTCCAAGAGAGAAAATGTGAAAATGATGAAGGAAATTTTAGAATATATGTGGAGAGATTATGGAATTTAGATGTTTAATAATTTTCCAAGGTATGTGTACTCCAATAATATGACTATTCATCTCATAATCACTCCAAGGAGCAATATCAAGTGCTCAAAGATGAGTCATCAAGATAAACATAACTCTTATGCCACCTTGAGAGGATTGTCATTAGATGAAGTGCACACATGTTGAAGATATACATCATAAATATCCTTTGGTAGGATCTCTTGTTTGTAACTTATTCCATGATTGCTTCATATCCATCATTGGCTATTGACACCTCTCTTCTCTCTCTCTTCTTCCTTCCCATTTATGTATGCTTTATTTTGACATTGTAAGAATGCTTTTTCTAGATATGATATAGCCTTATCTAAATAAACACTATTTATTTTCCTTTAAGATGAATAAAATTATGTTCTATTATTCTCTTATGCTTATAACTAGTGTATGCTTCATGTTAGTTTATGAATGCTAGTGATGGTGTATACAACCTCCTCTCATTTATCCTATCTCTTACCTATTTGTAGGTGTTAGTCATATTTGTAGGCTACATAGAATGATTCTAATATCCTTGTGTGGATTAAAATTGGAAGCATTCATTAGTGTCATTTAGACATGTTGATTATCCTATTGGTCTATGAATCATGTTATATCATATATTGGAAACACTCATGTTTTGAGACTCAATTTGAGTTGTGCAATTGGATTTAGTCATAGTTAATATTCTTAGTGCATGATAGGTAGGGAGAGGATATAAATTTGGTGCATCACCTCCCTAATTTAGTTTTATTTCAATTCTTTATCCCTTTTCCCTTGTAATTTAGTAAGTTTAGTGATAATTTCTTAAGTGATGCATCAAGGGAGCTATCACTACCTAGAGGTTCTCTTTAGATATAAGTTCACCCAAAACCTTTGAAGAGTTCTCATGCTATCACTTAAGTGAGGAGGCTTGAACACTTTATTCAAGGGTGTAATTTTTGATGATAATAATAGGATTACTTGGCATGATTCCTATATAGAGAGAATCAAGTCAATTATCATTGGTAACTAGATTTTGATTTTATATATACTTAAAATTTCATACGTCATTTCATGAAAAATATAAAATGGTTAACATAGGCATATAAAAAAATAAGCTCAAATAATAAAAATCCATTATTATAAATTCCATTCAGAAGATGATTTGTATTCATTTTGAAATTCATAATAAAAAATATATTGCATATGCAAAATTTTGTATTAAATTGTATATAAGCAAACCTCTTATTGTAGACACTAAGAAACTACAAAAAATGGTTCTAGATGTCAAACTAACCCTTAGACCACCTCAGTACCCCTTGGGGACTATTCTTCAACCTTTCGATGACAAACTTTAGTCAAGTTAACTGACTAACTAACCCAACCTTGGCCAAACTTAATATTTACCCTCGACTATCGATGGTCTCCCTAACCATCGATGGTTAGGCTTGACCATCAATGGTTAGGTTATAACTACCTAAATAGTTAACTCTAGTAAACTCTAACTTACCTTTTTATATTTAGCTTATCTAATTTGTGTGTGAGCCAATGCATGTTAAATCTAAATTTAGTCACCCTGTTAAACCTCTTATTGAACCTATTATTTCACCTCTCCTTTAATCCTATAAAATGAGAGGAAGAGGAAGTGAAAAATCATTTACATCCATTATCAATCCATGTCTAGAATCAAAGCCTCTTACATCATAGCTTCCTTTTGTAGGTATTCCCCCAGTGAACCAATAATGAGTGTAATAGAGACTTGAAGCACCTCTACTCATTAATAAACAACCAAGTATTGTTACTCTACCAAAATTGCTCCACACTCCATCAATGAGTTATCAGCCACACACCTCAACCCTTCTCTAGATCAACAAGCTAAGTATGTACTTTTAGTAACTAGTTTACTTTTTTTTCTACTTTGTAATGACCCAACACAAACCCACCTTCTAGAACCCCATTCTACATCCTTGTCAACCAATTTCTTAACCCAATCTAAAACTTACAGTAACCATCAATGGTCACCCTAACCATTGATGATCTATCCATAACCATCGATGGTTTCCAATAATATATGGTCACCCTAACCACTGATAGTCAACCCAACCATCAATGGTCATTATGTGATAAATAAACAACAATCTATTTTCACCTACTGGACTTTAACCAAATCTAACTTTCTTTCCATTTACTTGATCAATAAATTTCACCCTCTTTTATGGACCACACCTGATTCATTTAGCATCAATATCAATATATTTATTCCTATATTTATTCTAATTCATCTATTCATTTATCAAACACTTCTCGTATTTGATTTTAGTACATTATGTTATTTATACAAGCAATTATCTTTCATTTTTAGAACTTGATTTTTTAAAATTATGGATCGACAGCCTCCAAGAAAGCTCATACTTCTTGGATCTAGATTGTTAGGCAATCCACCCTAATATTTAACTAATCAAACCAACTATTTAGTTATTTTTTATCTACAAATCATTCCTCCCAAGCCAAAGAGGAGTATATATAACCATCTAGATCAACGCACACAGAAGATATCATTTTTTTCTACCATACCCTTCTCGAGTTTATTCTCTCTTTTTTCCAAAGAATAAAAGAAAAATTTTACAAAAACACTTATTAAAATAATATGGTTTAAAATCAAAGATATTTTTTTTAACAACTCCTAAATAAGAAAAACCTCCCTTTTAGGTGTTTTTTGTGCCACACCCATGTCCATTTAGTTCAGTACTACCCCCTTGTTATCAAAAAAGAGCATCAAAAGGAGGAGTTATATATGGTTGGAAAAAAGAGTAAGAAAATACCTCATCCTGATGCTAAAGGAAATGATAAAATTAAATAAAAAATGAAGACCACCAATCCACAAGTTAATCCAAGTTCCATACATTTTAATATTTTAAGATTAGAGATAGATGGCATTCAGGAATCTAAGCCATTAGAAATAATATATCCCAAAAAGTAAAATATGTCCGTGACCCCAATGTTTAGAATAGGGTTCAATCTTGGTTTTCCATAAATATACTTGTAGTGTATGATCTAGATTATGAGTTTAATTAGCAGCATAAGAAATCTTAGACATTGGAAAACATTAGTAGTAATAAGCCCACTTTCAATTCCTCAAAAAATAACCGAGGCTTTTTTGTGTTTTTCTTTTATTGTGTCACCAATATTTTGATATGTGTGTTTTAGTATCATGGAGTTTGGGCCATGAATATCAATCGATTGCTTTACTTTTATAACCATATTTATATTTTTTAGTAATAATAAACATAATGATTTGTTCATATAGTAAAAAACTATGATTTCACACTACAACTGGTGTGATAGTTTTTGGTCAACCCTACTTGAATAAGTGTATTATATTAATAAATAATTACAAATTATCTTCATATATTTTATCTCCCAAAAGGACTATTTATTTATCAAAGTGGTGATTTAGTGTCAAATAACTACTGAAATTAAATAGTTTGTGTTCAGGCTTTACACATCAACTCTATTAACTTTATAACCTATAAAAAATGTAAAATACAATGTACATTCTCATATTAAACTATGAAGTATGAATTTTATAGAGAATAACATTATAACAATAAGTTTTCTTACAACTAATATGTATATATCTTAAATATAATTTTATGAAAATCCTAGATTTTTCAAATACTACATTAATTAATGACTTCATTTTTCCACTGATTGATTATATAAGGCCTCAAGATAGTTTCACCACTAAGTTGGGCTTGACATCCAAATTCCATCATATACCCAAATATATCAAATTTTTATCACTATCTCTTATCAAGAATAAAAACTCCCACATGTTAGATAAATGAACATCAAATTTTAGGTCAAAGCTATCGTATGACGGTTAAATGGGAATCGAATTTAAGGTTGAATAATTTTATTGACATATTTCATTATTGTACTTCAACACTACCCAAGTTTTCACTATATGTTATGCCTATTGGCATAAAAATAAATATGTTTATGAGATCTATTCTAAGGAAGGACAATTTTACATTCATGCATGCATAAGTTTGATTTATTTTTACATCAATAAGTATCCTACAATGGTAACTGAGAGTGGTGGTGGTGAATTATAATGTCTATGAGATGTTAACAATTAATTATAACCCTAAATTTGATGTCCATTTGATTATCATATGTAATTTATTTCTTTAATTTATACAGAGAAGTCAATTAAAAATCATAATATCATAAACATACAATAGAATTTGAAGTGTTTCATTTTCTTTAGAAATATTTTTGTGAACCCAACATAATAGTGTAGCTAAAGTAAGACTATTTATCACCAATCAATATAAAAAGTGTATAAAAATTAATTAAGTTATTAATCAATATAATATGTAACAAATTTAATATGGATACTTCAAAATTGATATCATACAAATATATTTAAAATATTTGTGGTCAATACAAAGACAACCTCAAATTTATAGAAAAAAATAATAATAAGGACAAGTAAAATATATACTTCTAAATTTTAGATTCCTATCACCAATTAGTTCAAAGTCTCATTCTTTAAAGCTGGAGGTGAAAATGGTGTATAAATGCCATGCACTTCAAATATTTTTACTATGTTACTTTTTTTATAAAATATTCGTACTAAGATGATCTATAGTTGTTGTTTTTTAAAATGAAATCATAACTATAAACATATTTTAGAATTTTTCAACATGGATTTGATTTAGCATATTTAGGAATATTGGTGTATTATTCCTAATTTAGTTAAGGGTCTGAGTTAATTAAATCAATAATTAATATTACAATAATTAAGCTATTGATTTTTATAAATTAAATATAATTTTAACCTTTCTATAAATAGAAATAAATGTGAAGAAAATAAGACTTAGTTGGAAACTAATTGAGATGGTCATTGTAGGGTCTAAAATTTAATGTGCAAGACTAAAATAGTGTCATAAGATAGGGTGTCAAAATAAGATACCCTCTAGTGTTACAGTCCTCTTTTACCGCTATTGTCCAAGAGACATATGCTTTCTAGGTTTTGTTCATTGTGTCTATGTGAGATTTCTTGTGAAATTTTGACTATTGGATGTTCATGGAACTCTTTATAGATCTGATTTAGACTTCAAACCCTAGACTCCATTGTGCTTTGACAAAATTTAGGAAAGATGGGGGGTTAGTGTGTGTAAGGTGCACTAAACATGTATCTACACCCCTTATGTGGTCACAATTCCTACATGCCAATACTCTGAAGAGGGATCAAGCCATATGTAGTTCTCCCACTTGATGTGATTTTTGAAATAGTGTGTATGAACATGAAAAATGCTAAAACAAGGTGTGATTGAGGTGGATAGGGACTAGTGAAAGGATTTGAATAAGCTTGTGGATATATTAGATGGATATATGTAAAGAATAGGGAAATATGGTTGAGTAGTCTTACTTGTATTCTTGATTACTTTGTGATATTTTCCCACCCCTTCTAAATGAACTTTCAATGGGATTATATAGGGATCTATTGGTCATAGGTTGAATTTATTCATGTCAGGCTGATAAGAAGGTTGATAAGAACTAGAAGGAATTGGTTATTGGAGGTAAAATTAACTTAGATAGGAGCATCAAAAATAGACACCCTAGGGTCCGGTTCTATAGTCTAAACTGGGTGTTATTATCCTAAAGCAACTTGACCTAGGGGATGGTATCATCACTAGAAATATTTCCTAGAAGAGGTGGAATCACTATTTCAAAGGCTATGGATGACTGAGAATTGATGAAAAGATGCCTATGAGGGTAATGAAAAAAATCAAGGACCTATGGGTTGGGTGTCATAAGCCACACTCAAGTTACCAATTTTCACATTTTATATAACTACATTTACCCTCCCTTTATCGAGTGATACAACAAAGATAACTACTAGGATAAAGTAAAAATAGAAATCATACCTAAATTTACCTACAAGGTTAAAGCTCATAAAGTTATGTAATGCTATATATACATAGAGAAAGAAAGTTGTGAAGTGTAAATCTCCAAGAGAAAATAAAGAGTAGATCAGTTCTTACTACATATGCTATATCTAAAATAAAAATGTACAAAGCTAGGTAAGAGAGAGAGAGGAAGAGAAAGGAATGAATATACCTCATCAGATACACAAACCAATATAAAACCTATTGTGATGCTAAGTGATGTTGTGTGATGTTGGCTATGTGTTGAATGGTGTTGTACTAGGAATAATATCATGAACAGAGTTAAGTGTTTAATTTCTTGAGAGTGGCTCAAGAATACAAATGCTAGACCTTTGGCTCCATCATCACCCACTAATTAAACCTATGTGATCATGTATATGTGAATTGATGTTTGGACTGTGTGTCTAATCTCTCTGAGTAGGTGCCTCAAGAATACAAAGGCTAGCTAGTCCTTTAGCTCCATCATTGCCCCATGAAGTGAGATATAAAATGATACTGGTATGAATGTGTGTCATTTGAGATGGATCATGAATCCCATTAATGCTCTAAAATATGATAATGTGGCATGGATAGTAGAATATGTACTAAAATCTAGGCCAATCTTAGCATACTCCAAAAAGGTGGAGATTAGGCTTGTATGAAAGCCACTCCAAAACTAAGCTATAGGCTTATGTGGAAGCCACTAAAAAATGATGCCAAACACCTATAGATGGAATAAGTCATGCAACTATTGAGAATATCTGGGTAATGTACTTGAAATTGAAAATAAAAGAAGTCAAATGTGTCGCACACATTGCCCCCAATCACTAGTGTTTGAAACATGGATTCTAATCTAAAAGTTATACCAACTACCAAATCTAAAAATGGAAGTGAGAGCCATCATGTCATGCATGATGCCCCCTATATCTATATTCTTTTTAAAAAATTACTAAAAATACTAAATCTAGACTAGTCAATATGTGAAAAATCTATAGCTAAACCTAATTTTCTTTCTATTTCTAGAAAATCTGATTTTTTTATTTTGGATAGGAGTACTGAAAATGGACACTGTACTATCTAGTGTTGTAGTCCAATCTTAGTGATATTATATTGGGCCAATTATGATGACTGTTCTTATAATTTTCACTATTTTCTTACTCTATTATACCTAGTTTGAAGTCTGGTTATTATTTTAGGTGTTCTAAAAACTATTACTTTCAATCATTAGGAGCTTGGATCTCTATGATAAAACCCCTGTTTGTTTCCCCCTCTTTTGAGGGTATGAATGAAGACCCTAAAATGACTACCCTCAAAATAAAGATCCCTACAAGTGTGTTATGATGCAAAAATAAATGATATATCAATGATAATCGATAAGATATCTCAAGATATAGCATGGTTTATAATGGAAATTGTTAAATCAATAGGGGTATGCCTAGATAGATATAACAATGTAATAGCATGTGCAATATAGTAAGGTAAAATTAGAAGTCTAGTTAATTTTTAGTTTTTAGTTGTTATTTGTCAAGGAAGGATGGAGCATGATGTCCATCATGGCATCTAGGAGAACAAGATAATGCATGATTTGTTTCATGACATTGCAAACTATTGAAAATAAAATAAGCAATAAGCACATAAGGCAAGAAGCAAGAAGCATACAAGAGTGGCCAAGGGGCTGATCAAATAAGGGACATGGGTACATGTCACTCAACCTAGATAGAAAGCATACAAGGTATATTCAAATGCCACATACACATATAATTGAAACAAGAAAGGTTGGCATGAAATCCACAATCACATTGAAGAGTACAAGTAAAGGAATTGGCAAATGTGTTAAGGCACACACATGAGAAAAAATAGGAACTAAAAAATGTAATCACATCTAGTTATGCAAAGCAAGAAAGGAAGGCATATAATATACTAGAAAAACAATTGCATCTAACTAATCAAATCAAGAATTAAAAGTATGCAAGACATGTAGTACAAGACTAGGTATATGTTGATAAATACACAAGTGTTATATGCTAGTGAAATTTTGATAGAGTAATCGTGTAAGCTAGTAATTAATGTACATCAACATGATAACTAGAGTGTGTGGTGTAGGAATGACATAAATTAGATGGTGTAGTCATGTATAAGATGCCCTTAGTGGGTAAATATATTGATGTATGTCTCAAATGTAGAAGTAGGATGTCCCCTCAATACGTAAAGTGAATAAATGATGGATATGGATGTCACTACACACTCTCAAAGAATATCAAATGAAACATGGTAATGTAGATCAATTGATCAATAATAGCATAGAATAGAAAATATAAGTCTAACATAGTATGAAAGATGTAAAGCATGGATAATGCATATAATTTAAATATTTTTGATGTTTTAAATTATTTGAATGTTTTTATATTTTGGAATACTTGAATGTTTTTGTATTTTGACATATTTGAATGTTTTTGGTATTTGAGAATAAGATATGTACAATCAATCATGAGGAGAATATATATAATAAAAATTGAGAAATTATGTACAAGTAATTTGAAAGGAAACTATATACAATGGTATGAATAAATCAATATGTACACAATGACATAAAAGACTAAGCTAGAGGGGGTAAAGGGTTTAAGGATGGAGACCGTTGGGGATGGAGATGGAGGAAGGGATCATGGCCATCATCAAATGCCTCAAGATCATCATCATACAATTATCATTGTATGCCATAAACTTTGTATACATGGTATCATCCTACCAAAGGCAAACTAAAGGTGGCTCTAGTGGTGAAGATGTTGATTCTCCTCTAGGACATTTGGATTTAGTAATATATGGCTTTGGTGGAAGTGGTGAAGTGGGTGATGCTGGTTGTGTTATATAAGTATACCATAAACCTATAGTTTATCCAATTTGTACTATAAAGTTGTACATGAGTTTCTATCATGGCATGCAAGCCTATGAAAAAGACAAAATGGGCAACCATCCTATTATGATAATATACTAATAGATCTATGTCATACTATAGGTAGTGTGATTAATCCATAATCAAGTAACATCTATGTCATAATATATTTTTGATGTTATGTGTTGCTTCCATAAATCTGAATGACTAACTCTATATCCATGAAGGTAACCATGTGAACTATATGTACCAAGTGATCTATCTCTAGTTATGAATGTGGAGTATATTTTAAGAGTGTAGTGTGAGATTATAAGAGTGATGTAGGATGTCTAATAAGATATCTAGAGTCATCTCGATAATCTCTTGGGACAAATGGTATAAATCTCAATCCACACAAATAGTCATCTTTGAGTATGGGTGTCATATCATCATCTAAAGTATCTTGGGAATCTGTATCAACATTATGTACATATGGTAACTCAGAATTTACCATAAGGGGTAACTATGATATGGGATTCTCATCAATTGTACTAGTAGAAGCTAGTGGTGTTGTGAGGGTATATGTAACTATTGGAGTAACTATAACTATTAGAGGAGATGTATCTATAGAATCAATTTATAATATTAGAATTATTGTCAATGATTGTATAATTGTAATAGGTGTAGAAACTATGACTGATGGAGTAGCTGGAATGGTTGAAGCTACTATGATTGGTTGAGTATTTGGAGCTAAGGACACAACTGTAAGTGGAGGACTAATAGATGTGTTAATCTCTCCCACCTCATATGTATGTATCTCATTAAGAGAAATGAAATGAAGTGGTAATTCAACTATGATATGAAGCATCCCATCTGGTGAAATAGTTGAAGATGACTCTGTAATTTGATAATATCTAAAAGGTTGGTTATCTGCTAAGCATGTGTATAGGTATCCTTCATGGAGAAACTTAATACATCAATTAATATTAGAAGGAACTACCCCCATAGTGTGTATGCAAGGTTTTCCAAGTAAAAGACTATAATGAAGAAGACCTGGCATGACCTAGAACTATGTAGAGAGGTTTTTAGACCCTACCATGATATCCAAAGCAGTGGTTCTCAATGTCTATCATGGTATATCATCAAACCCTCTAATATTATTATATGATTCTTTCATGGATGGCATATATATGCCCATGGTCTATAAGAATGTAATATTGCATATATTAAGTCTAGAACCACTATCAACTAGAACTCTCTTACTGCACTGGTTTTGACTTGAGCTTGTATAAATAGTGGTAAATTTTGATCAATAACTGTCTAAGATGGCATGTCATCATGATCAAAGGAAATAACATCTTCTATAGTTTTTAATGTATTTACCACTAATGAAAAATAGGAAGGCTCTAAATTAATGGACATAGAATTTTGAGTGAGTAATTGATAAAGGATGTCTTTAAACACATTGGCTTTCTGAAGTAGTTCTAACATGGAAATCTTAGTTGGTGTGTTTCTCAACTGATCTACAATATCATATGCCTTGTATAGATCTACTTGTGCAAGTGGGTTGGGCCTAGGATGAGAAGGAATAGGAGGGTGGTCAGGTTCCTAAGTAGGTGGGGGAGGCATGGTATTACATTGAGTAATGACTCTAACTGCATTATCTACTATCCGTATAGGACTAGTAGTAGCTACAAGAGGAGAGAAAATATAATCAATAGGTCAAGGTGATGGAGGGACAAAAGGTGTCAATTGGGTTCCTTGGTGATGGGTAGTGACCTAGGGAAGAGTAAAATGGACCATACAACATAACTCTGCATAGGATAAAGGCTCCAAGGGAGGTGAGGCAAGAGGTATCTTAACATGTTTAACCATAACTCTCTTAATATCATCCCATATTATGAAAATTAAGCATGAAATGCAAAGAATGAATCTTTGTACTAAAATATGGTAAAATTAATCATTCATGTACATGATAGGACTGAGTATGATCTCCTTATTATTTACAAGAAATGCAAAAAATATGTGTAAATAAGTGAGATCCATTTTTGGTAATATGTGAAATCTGATTTTAGATGTAAGGTGATACCTCAAGAAAACAAAGGAACCTAGTATATGCAAATAGGGTTTTAAAAATTGATATTTTAAATTACTATGAAATTTTAAAATTTAAAGTGAATTTTTGATTTAAATATGCAAGTAAAAAATCAAAAAAGTATTGGAAAATTCTTGATTTGAAGGGACCTCGTACATGAAACTAAGGTTTGGAAGAAAAATAATCTTTTAAAATTAATATAAAATTTTAAAAAATAAATTGAATTCTAATTTAAATATGCAAGTAAAAAATTATAAAATATTTCTAAAATTAGCAAGAATTTTTTCCCAGGGTTTTTGTGTGAAAAAAAAGACCTAGTAAATTTTAACTAGGGTTTGGAATAAATTATGTTTAAAATTATGAAGGTAAATTTAAAAATTTAAATGTAGGATTATGATTTAAATATTTAGGAAAATCATAAAAATATTGGGAAAAAGTAGAAGAAATTTTCTCTAGGATTTTTAGGGTTTTTATGCACAAATGAAGTCAGGATCACCAAATGATATAATAATTTTAGGAATATTGGTATATTATTCCTAATTTAGTTTAGGGTCTAAGTTAATTAAATCATTAAATAATATTTCAATAATAAATATAATGATTTGTATAAATTAATTATTATTTTAACCTTTCTATAAATAGTAATAAATGTGAAGAAAATAAGACTCAGCTAGAAACTAACTAAGACAATTGTTATAAGGTTTGAAATTTACTATGAAAGACTAAGATAGTGTCACAAATTAGGATCTAGATTTCATTTTAGGAAAGGATAGGATCACCAAAATAGGACACCCTAGGGTTTGACACTATAGTCTTCTTCTACTACTATTATCTAGGAGACCTGATCTTTATAGGTTTTATTTGTTGTATCTCTGTGAGCTTGCCTATAAAATTTTGATTTTTGGATGTTCGTAGAACTCCTTATAGAGCTAATTTAGTCTTTAAACCCTAGACTCCATTGTTATTTGATAAACTTTGGGAAATATGGGGGTTAGTGTGTGTAATATGCACTGAACATGTATCCACACCCCTTGTGTAGGCATGTTGCCTACATACCAATACTCTGAAGAGGGATCAAGCCATATGTAGTTCTCCCACTTGATGTGTTTTATGAAATAGTGTGTATGAAGATGCAAAATTTTAAAACTAGGTGTTCTTGAGGTGTCTAGGGACTGGTGTAAGGATTTGAATAAGCTTGTGGGTGTAATGGATGGCTATATATAGAGAATAGAGAAATATTCTTGAGTAGTCTTTCTTGTATTCTTTCTTGATTTGTGATATTTTCCCATTCCTTATAAATGAAATTTTAATGGGATTATATAGGGATATTTTGGTCATGGGTTGAATGTATTCATATTATACTGATAAAAAGGAGGATAGAAACTAAAAAGAACTAACCATTAGAGGTAAAAATGCACTTGGATAGGAGCACTAAAAATGGACACCCTAGGGTCTAACTCTATAGTCCAAGTTGGGTGATATTGTCCTAAAAGAACAAGACCTAGGGGGATGGAATCATCACTAAAAATGATGCTTAGAGGAGGTGAAACCACAATATAAAAGGCTACAGGTGACTAGGAATCAATGAAAAGATGTCTATGAGAGTTATGAGAGTAACCAAGAGGGACGTATGGGTTGGGTGTCAAAAGCCACACTCAAGCTACCTATTTTCACATTTTATATGACTATAGGATCTATGGTAAATCCATTAGTATAGATTCAACCTTATTATTTTCCAATCTAGCACCATGCTTCTTAAATTATGGAGTATTCCATGTAGTTTTCATACCAAATATTGTTATTTATTTTTTATTCTACATATGGATGGAAAAATAAAATGTAATCTAAAAATATATTAAGTGTTACTCAAAAATTAAACTTTGTAGTTATAAATGATACTTGAATGATGTGTATTTGAATGATAATATTATCAATAGTTCTTAAATTAATAATATATGTGAGAGTATATCATGATCAAGAAGTTGAAATATGTGTTACATCTCGATTTCTCACTAAATAAATTTACTAGATTATCTATGGATATTTATAGTTGGTGTTTTGATTTTATTATTATTAACTAAGTTTTAAGTCATATGATATTATGGGATATTTGAATATTACTTTGATTTCATGATTGCATAGCTATGAATTAGATGTATTATATATTATTTACATTGTTATCATGATGATTTATTATTTCATCAGTACTTTATGAGATATGTCTTGATGTTATAGACTAACTACCTACTTATCATGAGTTGGATGCAAGAGAGATTCAACCCTCAGAGCATGATGGAGGGAGAGCATCATTAGAGATGGTGACATAGATGGAGGGAGAGCATCATCAGAGATGGTGATAAAATTAGCGAGCTAATTATTATTAAATCATTATAGAAATATATATGATTTAAAGGATTTTGGAAGATAAAATTAATTGAATTAATTATTATCATCTTGGAATTAGAAAAATATATAATTAGGAAATTTTAAAAAAATAAATAAAAGACTAGCTTTAAAAGAAAAAAACATATTCATACAATGTAATGAAAGTGGAAACTTAGAAGCTTTTTATAAAAACAATGGCAAGTTAAAAGAAATGAGTGAGATTTAAAGTAAATAATATATTCCTAAAAAGAAGGGGGAAAGGTAGGCACAATGGAGAAGGAAGAGAAGGTGTATGGGATAAAAATAAAGGTATGATGCATGAAGAGGAGAGCATAGTGTGGGTTGAAGAAGGATGTAGAGTAAGAAAAAGGTAAAATCCAGATCGATATCTAATTAACTTATTTCCTTGAAATCTAAAGCTTCAATGGAGTTCAGCCTTGAGTACAGGTATGGAATGGTATTTACCTCATATTTACTTTTCATTATCAAATGATTTTTTTATTAAATTTTCCTTAAGTCCATAGTAGTCAACTTCATTCATGGATCCCTAAGTATATCACATGGATAAATTCCCTTATCCAGTCTTGCATAAACTCATTGATCATATTTGGTATGTTCTAATGCTATTTCAACCTATGTATTCCTTATGAAAACTAAATTCTCAAACTTTACCATGACACTCTTTCACCACTAATCCCATTCTAAATAATGGTGACATGAGTTTGATCTTTGAATCTAATCTGAATACACAATAGTAATTATTTTAGGATAAAACATGATCTTGAGGATTATCTTTGCATGCTTATATTTAAGTTTTACTTTAGAAAAATATGGGACTACATATAATATAATGAACTTCTGTATGGTGATCATTAAATATAGAGAGCTATATAATATATTACAAGTTGTGCATAAGGTTGATTTGTAAGTCATATAATTTTAAAAAAGTGACATGGTTATATTTGCTAAATTAATTTTGATATGCAGTGAATTGATATATTATTATTAAATATAAAAAACATGTATAATTAACTATGTAGAAATAGTGATAGTCTAGATGAAATACTGATAGGTAGTGGATAAATATTTTTGATTTATAAATATACAATGATATATAAATATATAAAGACATATCAAGGTAGTGATATAGAATTTAAATGTATATACAATAATATATGTACAGTGGTATGTATAATAAATAGTGATATATGTTTCACAGTTGATGACTATGTAAATCTAATATAATCTAGCTTTAGTGATGACTGATGCAATCTTATCTATCACATCATAAAAATTACCTATTTTTGATGACCATGTAAATCCAATAGGACATAAAACTGAATATAACATATGAATATTTTATATTTCCTAACTTAGGACTTGGATGTATTTACTTAACATATATAGTGGTATCAAAACCAAGATGTTACATGTTATTATCAGATAACATTAGATTTAAAACACCTAATCAAAGGGAAAAAAACATTTTAAGAGCTTAGTATCTTTATCTTGTTTTCTATATGTATAGTTAGTGGATGTGAAAATTAGTGTTATTCATTTAGTTACATTTGTATAATATTTGATAGCTCTTCATATAGTTATAGTTATGAAATTGATGATAAGTTTTATCCAATTTTGTATTTATGTATCATTATCATTCAATTATCTATAGGTTGTGATTTATTGATGTAGATTAATATAGTATTGGATTTATATTATTTTTAGGTTATGATTTCCATAGGTTATGATTAAGGTGAATTAATATGTTATTGATAATTATTCGATTATTTATATGGATTATAACTGTAGTGAATTAGAATGAACAAAATGTGTTATTAACTCCATTGTGTGGCATAGAGGACTGAGATAATCTTCCTTTACATTAATAATGTTGGGATGAGATACTTAATATACATAATAAATATAGAAGATTTGATCTTGTGATTTAACTATTTTAAGATTTAGTTTCATTGATAGATATATTTATGATTACAGTTGAGGTACGTGTTGAGAAGATGCATAGCATTCTTAAGTTCTTAATTAATATCTTATACAATTCTACTTTGTAATACAATTCACTTAAATAATCTTACACCTAACAATGTGGTGGTTGAATAATGTGGTTATTCCACTTGTTGAAACAATGAGATTGAACATAAGGAATAAAATATGTTTAAATAAAATATAATACCTAATTGGACTTCAAAATTATATTGGACTAAACTATTAACTAATGGATCTCATGATTATACACTAATTAGAATTGAAAAATGACTGATGATGTCTCCATACAATATTTATATATTGACTAGGTACTTATATATGATGCATGTTATGGATGTATAGGTGCTGATATATATGAAAAAAATATCAATATAAAGACATGATTACTTGTGTGTGTGTGTGTGTGGGTGCGCGCACTTATATTTGTAGTATTATTAACTATTAAAAATAAGCCAAATAATTTTGAGGTCAGGAATATATAATTACATGAACATAGTCTACTAAAAATGTGATAAGCCATTTAAATGAAAGATTATGATTTTGTGATAATTATGAATTTCTTTATTATGATTGGTTGTTGAAATTTAGTAGTGTATACATCAAAATTATGGACTATGATATTATTGATTATCATAAAATATATTATTTATTTAAATCTACTTATGTAAATTAGATTATGTAGTCTAAACATAGATTATACTCTATTGGTATAAATTTTACTTATTTACTTATTATTTACATGTTAAATAATATTAAGGAGATTTATTCATATGTTTGATGGATTAAATGTAACCATTTTTATTATTCTTATGTTTAACATATTTTATGCCTACTAGTAAGAAGCATTCTATATGAATCTATTGGTTATATTCATGTTAACCAAATATTGCATTACTGGTACTAAGTAGTGAGATAGACTTTACTAGCTTAATAGCATCACCAATGTCAAATGAAGGTAATCTAATCAAGTGGTGTGTATGAATTTGATTGATCATTGAGATCAATAACTATAGAAAACATTTTCCAAAGTAATATTAGTTATACATTGTTATTTCACATGTATAATTTACATGTTAGCATGATATCATATTAGAACGTACTTATTTATGGTACACTTCATGTTGTTAGAAATCATACAAAAAATGGGTACTAGCTTGTCTCTCTAGATTCCCACACCATCACTATCTACTCATCTATGAATGGAGGGCCATTTCCTAATGAGATATTGTGATGGGGATATTTGGTAGGTGGTTGGTCTGTAAAATCACTCGAATGATACTCTCCATCCCCATAGTAGTACTTATTTGGAGACTACACTTGAGATTACCATAGATACTGGAGTTTAGGGAACTCATGCTCTGTGGAGCCTTGTATCTTATACATTGTATTGTATTTATTATTATTGAAACATTATAAATGATGAGATGTAATTATTTATTTGTTATACCATGACAGTAGTGGTTGCATGTCTATACCAGTTATGACTATAAATCTATAATTAATTTCTATATTTGATTATGTTTTGTTTCATATGATGCTAGTGATTATTAAGAGGTAGTTATTACATGATTATATTATAATTAGGATTATTAGTGTGTTTTAGCTAGATCAATAATTAAATTATCATGGTGAATTATAATGAAAGAATATGTTGATTATTTTTTTTTAAATCATGTTATTTTAAGTCGATATCAGTGGGGATGTTACAAGTGGTATCAGATTTATGGCTCAAAATTGAGGACCTAATGAGTCCACTACCATTTTCATATCCTTCTATTTATGAGAGAGGATAATGGTGAAAGATATAGTATCTAGAGATGGTCCTTCAAATGTTAATGACAACCTTCCATTTGATTCTAGTTGATTTATTGTTGAGTAAGTAGTAAAGTTGGATCAAATTCTTGTAGCCATGAATGAAACCTAGGACTGAATTTCGGCCCTAAAATAGGAGATTCATGGCCATGAAGAGGAAGAACACTAGGATGAACCTAAAGAGAATTCTATTGAGTATAAAAACCTTCAAGATGTGAGAGCATAGGTAACTGTAGAGTTGGTTAGAGATATGAAAAAGGTGAATCCACCTATGTTTGATGGAACTATTTTAGGTGAAGGACCTGAAGCATGGTTAACTGAGATGGAGAAGTATCTCAAGATTTGAAACTAATATGAGGTCACTAAATCAGTATTTTATTTGATTAATACATCACTAGTTTACTCTTTCCTGAAGAATTTATAGGTGTAATAAAAGGGTAGTAGATATACAAATTTTTAATATAAGTCTTATTAATCAAAATTAAAATAATGTATATTTATTTTATTTAACTTAAACAATACATTCCTCCCTTTGTGTTGATTGTTACATCATTGGATATGACATGTTGTACCCATGTATGGAGAAACTAGTGACATGTAGTATTATACTGGTTAAGTGAAGTGTATTTTGGACTTGTAGTGCCTTAGTGCAGAATCATGTTACACCATGATTAGAGTTTTGAGATTTAGTAGATCCTCATGTATGGCTTGATTAATATTGTAGGTAATGGGCATTAATTATTCTTGAAAATTATTTTTACCTATGTGTATCGATTCTACATTTGATCAAATAACTTAATTATCTTAGGAGTGTATTTTGTATTTTGACTCCTTGAGAAAGGTCTTTCATCCTCATTTGCTAGGTAGGAATTGATTTTTTTTATGAATTGAAATAAAAATCAACTAGCCTCTATTAAAGATCTTAGGTCTGATCTACCTAAGAACCTATTTAAGTAAATCATATAATGTGTAGAACATCAGGATAATAAAAGGTAATTCTGAAAAGGATAAGGCATAATCATATGTGACCTATTTTATGAAGTGATGAGGAGTGATATTTGAATCCATGATTTTTTTTATTTGAACATGAAATATTGTTTGGTACATTGAGTGTGTACCCTTAGGAGCACTTGTACCCTCTTAGAGTTGTTAAAGGGTTTGTTTATCGAGTATCTCAATTATGATGGTTGTATACGATGTAGGGTAGGTAAGTGTATAGAATAGTTCATGAGTCATGAACAAGATAATTCTACAATATTTTTGATCACTTAGATCAAAAAACTTGATATTAATTACACCTTACTTGGTAATCAAGTCACCTCTACCACTTGTGTTTTATATTGTGAGTGTTTAAAGAGTATGGGATGCTTCTCACTTAAGAATATGTGAATTTTATATATATTTGTGTGTCTTATATACATTAATCCTAGGGGATGGAATCTTGAAACATTATTTATGGATTGGAACCACCTAGTACAGTGTGAATTCTCCTTGTAGTGGAGTATAGTTATCTTTGTTGAGGATTTCTGTGTTAGGATTTTGCTCATAGATTATCACCCCATATGTTTTTTTTTGGATTGGAAAGAGGTTTCATCTCACATAGCTAGTATAGAGGTGAGATTTTAATCTCTCAACTTCCTTTGACATCATTATAAGCCTACTAAGTGGATTCATATTTTCATGATGTTGATTAAGTGTTCCCTTAATCAAAAACATGTTTTTGAAATGGCATTTTGACAATATTCCTTGGAGTTCATGGGATAGTTTCTTCTAATTCTTTTTGATAGATAAGTTATAGGAATGGAATGGATTGATGCATATATGTGTTTAATATTTTTCCTTCCAATTGTGGAAACATGTTTTGATACTACACTTATAGGTTTAGTAAGTTTGCAATGATTTTGGAAACTTGGGTTGTGGTGTTTTCTTCATACCATGTGAGGGTATTTTATAATTTTGTTTTTGAGATGTTAGTTATCTACTATCCACTTGTTTCTTTTTGGAGTCACACTTTCTAGTGCTACTTTATCTAAACTTGTGAACTTTGACCACATGGAGTGGTGAACCTTGAATCTATATTAATTATAGATTAAGATTTATAAGTTGATTATAATCATTATGCAATGATTCACCCTTGATTAGATTGCTATTATTCTCATATTTATTAAAACATGTTGTTTTTATGATACATATTATGTACCTTTCTCTTAGAGTGAGAATGGAATAAGATGTGTAGAACATCTTGTTAGTCTAAGGGTTGAGATAAGATTATAACTTGTTGTGTAACTAGTCGATCATGTAGGGAGGCATTGTTTCTCTTGTTCCCTTTATAATTTTGTAAGGACAGTATCATCCTTGGACTTTGTTTTTTATGTTAATTTTAACGTTAATTCCTCCTAACTATGAATATAGCAAAAATGGGTTAAGCTATGAGATTTGATACTAGTTATGTTTGGATAATGAAAACTTAATGCAAATATGGAATGTTTGTATTATTTTTCTTGTATTGATATTGATACTTCTTGAATTATTTAGTGTGTATCATTATGATCTAGGATTTTTGAGTATGTATTTGTGATTCATTGATCTATGTGCACATTTTAGAGATCATTAGGTCGTGGTGACCCAAGGGACAAGTGGTGAATGAGGAATATGAGTACTAAGATATGAGAGTGGATCCTAGTTAGTCTCACATTGACTTGGTAGTTATTAACTTTAGATCTGACAATGGGAGATTTTCAAAACAACAATATACAAACTTTACCTATTTGCACAAATTGATTAAATTCATGAGCCTAATCCATTGGTGCATTAGGAAATGATGAAGGAGAAAACTAATTTTTAGTGACAAAGACTTGGAGCACCAAATCCAAGGAAAATCATGCTTCTTGGCTACTCTTGGAAGGAGGGATGATATTTATAAGGTTTTATGGTATATGCATTTCTTAAATAGCTCTTAGATTTCCTTCTCAATACCCCTTGAGGGAGTAGGCTTAGCATGTTGAGTCTTTTATGCTTATTTTCGATTTTTCTCTACTAATGCATGGACTAACTTGCTTTGTAATCCTACTCTACAATATTCATGTCAACTAAATATTGAATTATCGGTACTTAGTAAGTAGTGAGGTGGAATTCAATAGTTTACTAGAATCACCAATGCCAAATGAAGGTAATTCAACCAAGTGGTGTGTATGAATTTGACTGATCCTTGAGATCAATAACTATTGAAAACTTTGGTCAAAGTAATGTTAGTTAGACATTGTCAATTCGTATATATTATTTACATTTTAGTATGATATCATGTTAGAATGGATTTATTTATGGTACACTTCATTTTTTTATAAATCATATAGTACATGGGTATTAGCTTGCCTCTATGAATTCTTGCACTGTCACTATCTACTCATCCATGAAGGGAGGGCAATTTATGACGGATTGTGTAGGGGATCGATTATCTGTGGTTGCTATGGAAAAATTATCAAATGATGCTCTCCCTCCCCACTCTAGTAATTATTTGGAGACTACACTTACGATTACCATATATACTGGAGTTCAAGGAACTCATGCTCTATGTAACCTTGTATCTTGTACATTGTATTGTACTTATTATTATTATTGAAACCTTATACTTGATGAGATGTAACTATTTATGTATTTTACCATGACACTAGTGGTTGTATGTTTGTTTAACCATGGCTATAAATTTTTAAATACTTTCTATATTCAGTTATGTTTTGTTTCATATGACGCTAGTGATCAATAACAGGTAGTTGTTGCATGCTTATTTTAAAGTTAAGATACTTAGTGTGTTTTATCTAGATCACTAATTAGATTCTTGTGGTGATTTATAATGAAAGAATAAGTTGATTAAATTAAAAAAAATCATGTTATTCTAAGTTGTTCCCAGTGGGGATGGTACAATATGAGATAGGGGAAAGCCCTAAGAATTTGAGCATGTAAAAATTACTAGTCATATTGTTAGGGTGAGATCTATTGATAGAATACATTGATATAGATATATTATTTTTGTATTAGAAACTAAATACTCATTATCTACTATGTGTCCAATATTTACCTAATTAGAGTGTAAAGTAACCAATCACCATGACATATAAGATTTACAACTATTAAATACCCAATTCTCAACACATATACATCTATGCATAAGTATCGTATCAACATTTTTTAATGTATTTAATTTTTTTTATTATAAATTAACTCAAAATGTGACTTTCCTTCCAATTCATGAAACAAAATGAAAATTGTATATTAAAAACATGTTGAGTCAACTTTAGGATAAATTTAAATCTATGATATGGTGCCATATAAGTGTCACATGAATATCAAGTTAGGATGCTCAGCTTCTGGTGTCTTTCCCCTAGGGCTGAAAATATTTTACATTTTAGAAACCATGTCAAGGAATACCCTCATGAAATAATTGGGGGGAATATTAGACTCATGTTTCACACTCCTATATCTTATACTATTGATTTTATATTATGTATATATTGATATCATGTGTGCATATTGATATTTATCTAATAATTATTATATCTTGAGATTACATGGGGTATATTAGTCATGATCTTATATTTCTTATATCATGGGATCTTATGGGTGATATGACCTCAGATCTTAATGTACTATACATGTTATTTAGTTTATTTCCACTATGTTCAATTTATGCTTGTAAGACACTCCATGTAACTTAAAACATTTGTTCAAATAAATTTTTAATCTATGTTGAATTGAATGAACCAAACTAATAGATCTAAACTATTGAAATTGATGTATTAAAATATATCTATCTAGAAGTAAAATATAGAATTTGAAACTAGCTAAAAATATTAAATTTATCAATAGATATGAAAACCTCCCTAAAACATATTTTATGTTTAATGTGGTTGAAAACTACCTAATAAAAATTATGTAGTGTGTCACATCTAGAAATAACAATTAAATTTTTATTAAGACAAGGCTATGCTAGGTGGATAGGGATACACTACAACCTTGTCTATTGATAGTGGCCATGCCTAGGTTAACAATGCAACTAAAGTTTTGATTTGGGTACGTGTGCATGTCTACAAGGGTTCACTATTCAATTATGTGTGCATATTTTATGTTTGGAATACCCAAAACCCATAAAACCTAGATCTTACATAATAAACACAATGGATATTCAATTCCAAAATAGTAAAATAGGGTTATGTGAATAGTCAATCTACCCTTTAAAACCCCACATAATATTAGTGTTGCTTATATAGCCCAAAAGGGACTTAGGTCGATGTAGCTCTCCCACCTAGAGCAAGTGAATTTTGTATTTTACATATGAATGCAAATATATAGATTGATTTGATTGATTTAAATTTAGCACCCTTAACCTAAAATAAAATATATTTATACTTAGCCTATGATTATTATAATGAATCAAAACTAAAATTGTAAGAAATAGTATTTTTTTACTTAGTGTGTAATGGAATTTCAATGTGATTTATATATGTGTTTGGAAAAACCTTGATGTGTTTATATAGGGGAATATTCTGAATATTTTCACTAATTGACCTTTCTAAAATAATGGGAGGGGTTAAGTGTAGTGTCTTGAATTTAAAAATGTATAGTTGAGATGTAGGGGACATGTTGCACTAGTCGACAAGGCCATAATACAACCCTATATATCCTAGCATGGTATTGTTATAGAATGACATATTATATTTAAAAAGGTCTGGCATGTGCCTATAAGTAAATTGGATGTCTAAATGATGCTTTGAGTGTTTTAAAGATAGTTTATATAATAATGAATGCTCTTGTATAGATTTTTATTTAAAGGAATAGAGAATAGATCAAACAAAGGATGGATATCAAGATTAAAAAAAATTAATCACTTTGTAGACACTATTTTTGAATTATATAACAACCTAGTCTAGTATACTTGAAAAATACATATCATGGATGTACCTTCAACTTCTAGACCTTCCTACTACTGAAAGGCTCACATACACTATCTTTATATACCAAATTACTTATCTCTTAGTATGATCAATGTTATTATAATGAATCAAACCTCATATCTTACTTAGAATGATATAAACCTACTTATCTTCTATCTTTTCAAGTTATAGACCTATACTTATTTTCTAGCTACCCAGACACTTGTGTCTCAATCAAATGCCTATGTTGATGCAAGTTTCATATTCTAACGTAAGTGTCTAGTGCCCTAAATTTACAAAATTTTCAAATGAAATGTATCATATGGTCATCCTAAGTGATTTAATGCAATCATTCCTCAAAATTATGATCCCACTCACCCAATATTTCCCATAGACACTTTAAAGATGAAGAACTAGGGTTTTGTTATTTAACAAGGAACAATAACCCATAATCTAATTATAAGCACACCAAAGTTATACAAACATATAACCCACAACATTATATGTGGTTTCATACATATCTATAAGGTATTTTGTATTAGACACATATATCCATGTTAGATAGAAGCATCAACATAACCATCTGATATTGATGCAAGTGTCTAAGGTCATATAAGTCAAAATATATAGAATCTAAGGATAGATCCAAAATCTAGATCCAACTTATTTCCAATTTATTCCATATCATATATGAATGCACATTGTAATCTAGCTAATTAATCTTATTTTCATTTCATTGCTATATCAATCACTAGTTGTACTTACTATTTATAGCACATCTCATTGTTTAAATTTAGAATATTGTTTATCTGGGTTTGTAAATTAATTAGATATATATATATATATATATATATATATATATATATATATAAGTTCATAACCCTTGTACCCTAGCTATCTCCACCCTCTTTAACCCTAGATTTTTTAATCTATATTTTATGATTAAACATTTGGTGAACCTAATCTATGTGAATGCAATTATTTTAGATTCCTAGGGTTTTCATTTATCTAGGATTTAGATTGTTATACTTTTTCATTTTTTACTTATATTATTTTACATGAAACCTAAGCATATCCATAGATTAGGAGATGTGCCCATTGAACACATTACGTTTTCTATCCTACCACCTAAGATGTATCAAACTAATGAATGGCATAATCCTATGGTCCATGATGATATAAATGTTGAGCATGAAAAACATACTAATGAGGTTATCAGAGACGAAGATTATGATAATGAAAACCATGAGTCTAATGAAATCGATGAACATGAGAAAATAAATCATGATCAATTGTAAGGAATTTCATTACTTCTTGAGTTTATTCATTAAAAAATTGAATATATTGATGTATTATTAAGAACCATATTAGAAACTAAAAAATCAAAAAGCATAGAGGAATAAGTAAGTCCATATATTGATCATGCTATTAGAGCTATGTGTGATTCCCATATACCAACAACCCTCCTATTGAGCACATTACTACTTCATTATTCTAATTGGGACATGATAAATTTATTCACACATTTATTTCATAAAACTACATCTTACATGGGAAACCTTAATATATCAACCCAATTAACAATTTCAATGCCTATATCTACCCAACATATGGGTACACCTCCTTTGGTGACTTCTCAAATTTCCAACCTTAAATACCAAGAGATGCAAGCTCTTATCTAAACTATAAAACTTATGCAAACTAAGGTTAAAACTATTAAACAAAATTTTATGAAAACACATTATACTATTGATTCACAAGAGGTGTTTCAGAATCCTCTTTCACTAGATATATTTGTGCACCCCTTGCCAACTAGATATTTTTCATGTAAGTTCATATTTCATGATTACAAGGTTGATTATAAACATCTTCAATATTTCTATGTGGCATTCCTTTATTATACCTCCAATGATAAACTTTTGACCAAATTATTTCCAAGGAGCTTAAAAGACTATGTTTTAAGGCAGTTATATGGTTTATCAATTTAATTAGTATACATGGGGAACCTTAATATTTCAACCCAATTAACAATTTAAATGACTATATCTACTCAACCTATGGGTACACCTCCTTTGGTGACTTCTCAAACTTCTAACCTTAAAGACAAAGAGATGCAATCTCTTGTCCAAACTATAAAACTTATGTGAACTAAGGTTAAAACTATTAAACAAAAATTTATGAAAAAAACTTATGCTATTGATTCACAAGAGGTGTTTCATAATCCTCATTCACTAGAGATATTTGTACACCCCTTTCCAACTAAATGTTTTACACATAATTTCATATTTTATGATGACAAGGTTTACCCTAAATAACATATTCAATTTTTCTATGTGGCATAACTTTATTATACCTCTAATGATAAAATTTTGACCAAATTATTTCCAAAGAGCTTAAAATATTATGCTTTATGGAAGTTTTATGATATTTCAATCCAATCATTAAACACATTCAAACCTCTTGTATAACATTTTTTGGCACACTTCTCTATTGATATCACCAAAAAGGTTTCCTATGCCCAAATTAACCAAATCAAACAAGGAACTAATGAGCATATCAATGAATGTTCTTATGGTATAAGACAATGAGCAAAGCTTTTTTTCCCAATTACATGAGTCCATATTTTTTTTAAATTCAAATGTTTTGATGAATCATGCCATATTTTTCATGATCATGAAATGAAACTTGTCTAATTGAACAAACTTAAATATGTATCAAACACGCAGACTACATCTACATATAATACCAAGTTTACTATCAAACCAAGTTATAAGGTAAAACTTCTTGAACCTAAAAAGGAAACAACTACCACAGTTAGTGTGGTGTCACAATAACTTAAGCAGCTTCTCTTATCCATTACACCAAGGAGATAATTTACACGCTTACCCAAGTCTCTTAATTCATTACTCTCATGATGTGTAAAGTGTCATCTCATATCTCTCCCTCATTCTATAAAGGTTGATATGAGTAGACCTCTACCTAAAGGGTATGATGTGAATGATTATTATGACTATCACCAAGGCCATAAACATTCTACAAATTTATGTTTTACCTTGAATAATAATATAAAAGACCTCATCGATGACTAAATGATTACATTTGAAAATCTTTTAAATGAATCAAGTTCATAACCTAATGATCACCAAAAGTATAAAATATATGATAATCCTCTATGAAACCATTCTAATAAGGATCAATAAGTGAAAATGGAATATTATGCACACCCTCCTCTATCACATTAAGGGCCCACATTTGAGGGTATTATTGGTACTTATATGTGGCATAAATCTCCTATGGTTGAGATTCCCTCTTTTAATTTTGATAATAGTGAGATTAGGGATGATGACTCAAATATTAATTTATTATCCATTCGATCATATCTTGATCATCAATCTATATGTAGTTTTATGAATGATAATGGTGAGATCAATAATGTTTGTACCATGACATTACTTACATATTTAGGTTATACCAATCATGATTTATGTCCTTCAACTAGATCAGTTAGATAATTTTATGGGACCTCATAAAGGTTCTTTGTGAGATTGACTTACTTTTACTAGTGGTTCCTACACATGTGCTTACTACCTTCTCATTTATAAATTCCATATATGTCTTTGATATGTTATTTAGATGATCTTGGATACATGCACTCTGATCAATACCTTATATAATGCATGGGTGTGTTAAATACATTCATGTCAATTAGGTAATTACAATTTCTGTAACTCCATATGAACATCCACTTAAACAAGAGAAGTTTATACCTAAGAATTTAGTTATCAAACCAACTAAGGTTAATCCTCCATAAAAAGTTAAGTAATATTAAATATCATTTACTTAATGGTTAGTATTGTTGACCATTTTGGTCCTATAGGCCAAAATCAGTCTCTTTCTTCCCCTCCCTATTCTAAGCCAGTTCAAATTTGGTTCGCACAAGTCTTCTGGAAAAAGATGAACCAATTCAAACAATGCAAGAATTTTACAAATCTTATTCAGACTTTTGGCAGAATAAATTCACAAAGAAAGAGACTAAAAATGTTCAAGACACTTTTCCTTAAAGTTGGAAAAAGTGGTTTGATGTCAAGGTTCAACAACATGATCTTTCCAAGAGCTTTGAACTTTGAACCTTAAAATTTGAAATTTGAACCATTTTTGGTTCAATCAGTTGGTCCAATCAGAAGGTTCAATCAGTTGGTTCAATCAAAAGGTTAAATTAGTTGGTTTAATCAAAAGGTTTAATCAATTTGGTTCAATGAGTTGGTTTAACGGGTTGGTTCAAGCAGTCATTTCAATGACTCCTTGCAGAACACAAAGTGTTGAACCATTAAACCGTTGAACCATTAAACTCCAAAAAATGGTTCAAGTTCAACCAAAAGGTTCAATGATAGAGACCTGAACAAAGGAAGGAAAGTTGAAGGAATTGACCAAATGGTGACGAGCGTGCGAATGTCAACTTTACAACAATGAAATGGCCATTGATCTTTAAATGCTGAAGCATAAACCCTATGGAATTCAAAGGCCTTTAGGCCAAAGGGATTAAATTTCTAGAAGGAGCCAAGGGATGACAAAGGACAAAGCCAAGAAGAGACAAAATAATGAGATATGGACAAAGCAGCCCAAGTGGTAAAAGGGAGGCACTGGTAGGAGAGTTATTCCAGCAGTTGAAATAGTCTCTGCCAAGTGGTCATCAAAGAGCACAAATAGTGAAGACGCACCTATTTTTCCCCATTTTATAGTGATGAGCAAACAAACCATGTGAATGTCTTGAAGGAGAGGTCTTGTTTGTAGATAAAGAGTCATAGCCCATGCTTTCACAATAATTTTAAACACCAAAAGTCAAAATTGGAGCTGACACATCATCCTCTTTCAAGTGGTTTCCTCTTCCCAATGCTGTCAATGCAAATGGGCCACTTGCAAAAGGGTGCCAAAGTCTTTCCAAAAGGGTGCCTTTACTTCTTCCCTCTGGATATATATATATATATATATATATATATATATATTTGTAACTTCTCATTTGAGAAGGGATCTCTTAGCTTATATGGCGTAGCCCTGTAGGAAATTTACCTTGAATCAAAAAGAAGCATTTTTACCTCCATTTTGAGCTTGCACTTTTGTATATGTCTATGGATTTGTCCTATGTTAAGTCATTTTCCTTTATGCTTTCATAGAATGATTCCAGCATGTCTAGTGTATTGTGAGTTCTTCCTTTGCAGGTTAGCTAGAAGTGTCCATAGTAGAGTATAGGCACATGTGAACAGACTGCCATAGTGTGTCCTAGAATGCCTCTGGTATTTCTTCCTCCCTATATCTCCATAGACCTCTAGCTCACTAATGTATAATAATTTCTCATATCAAATGAAGTGTATTTCAGCTTATTCTTGGTGGAAAGTGTATGTCAAATCTGAGTAGATCAATCATTTTTGGTGCATCACCATTTAGTTTAGGTTTTTTTTTGGTAAGCCTTCTCTCTCCCCCCTCCATTATTAGTAGTAGAAAATCTAGGACCTTAGAGATTCATCCAAGGGAGCTATCCCTTATCTAGATATTCTCCCCTCAATTTTTCTAGACCCACAGGAAAGAGAGGAGTCTCCATTGTGTTGCGTGGAAGATAGAAGCTCAGCCTTCTATCATGGGTGCAAATCCATAGCATCAACAGTTTTTGGCATGCCTGATGGGACAAGTTTTTATTCCAAAGAGTTGAAGAATTTTGGTGTGTTCTTCAACCAACAAACCTTTAGAGGCTTTTCATCAACACCAATGGAGACTCTGAGATAAATTAGCTGGTTAAGCAGTCTTGGTGCCATCAATAAATCACATTTTTGTATGTATAATTCCATTGCTTAGAATCATGGACCTTGTTTTCCTTCATATAACTTTGATCAAGCTCAAGTTTTTCATGGAATCACCTCAAGCAGGTCTCCTAGTTTCCCTTCAACAATAAGGGAAGTAATGCTAGAGTTTGAGAAGCAAGTGATAGAGATAGACAGATTGGATGAGTAGTATAGATATCAATAGGAGCTTATTTACAAAGAGGAGTGTTTGTTTAGGCAAGCTCAAGCCTTGCAATCCATGAAGGAGGAGGTGTCAAAATGGAAGAATCCATTGATTCAAGGAAATCAGCCTTGTGTGCTTTCTCCAATTATAACACAGTCCCTTCCTATTCTAAATAAATCCCCTTCTTGTGCACCAAATCCTTTCTACCATATAACACTTGCTCACTCTAGTTCATCTAATGCAATAACCACTTCTACCCTTAATCCCTTGCATCTAGATTTCCAACATCAAAGGGTGTTAAAGCAAACTCTCATGGAGATGAACCTTCTCAATTCCTTAGATTGTGAATCCTCCTTTGAAGGGAATACCATGAACCAACACATCTCTCTTCTAGAAACTCTTCCTGTACATCAGCAGTCTCTTCCTAGTCTTCCTCAATCTCCTCAAGTCTTTCAACATGATGTCAAGATTCCAAGTTAGAAGAGGGAATACCATGAACCATCTTGAGACCTTGAAGAGGATAAAGTTGTTGCATGTTCACAAGGGAAAAGTTCTAATCCCAAGGTCATGAGTTGGAAGCAAACAATGGAATCATGGGGCAGAAAAGAGGAGGAGAAAGGTTTTGCTCAAAACCTTGAAGAAGATGAAGTTGCTCCTACTCATCATGATGATGCTTATGATCTCTAAGAAAGGATCTTCCAAGAGAATATAGCTAGGCAAATTATAGAGTTGGAAACTAGAATGAGGTTCCTCAGCCAAGGTGTGATGGATAGTTTATACCAAACAATAGATTTCATGTCTGAACACACCCCATCTACACTCCTTCAAGATAGCTATCAGGCCACATTTGATATAGATAAAGTGTTGTCCAAATGGAAGGAAGAGAATCAATTGGTTCTAGCTCAAGGACTGCCTCCTCTTCCACATGAGTTTAACCATCAGCCTTCCACTTCATCCCTTCTACAGGAAGAACTATTTTGCAGGAGGCAAGTGAAGAAGAGAGGATCCAATTTGTAGTTGCCCAAGAGGCTATCATGAGTGACAATGAAGATGAAATCATCATGGATGATCCTTTTGAAGACATCATCAACAACGGAGAGGACATAGGTCATGCATACATGCGGATGTTCCAGCAATATGAAGAGGAAAGTAAGAATGGTGAGCTCTCTTCCCCCTTGTTTGTTGAACTTCCTTATCACTTTGATGAATAAAATGACCATGCTAAGGAACCTGAGTTGGAGAAGAATCAAGAGGATCTCTTTGAATAGCTATAGACTCTGGTCTTTGAGTAGGAAAAGGAGAGGCGTGTCTATTTTGAGGAAAGCTTTGAAGAAGAGAGACTTGAATAAGAAGGTGATGTTCTATGGGATCAGCAATCAGTCTATGATCTCATTTCAAACATCACAACAGTCACCCTTCTTCAAGAAATCCATGATCAAGTAGAAGATGAGTTTGATAATGTCTTTAATAAGATAGAAGGAGACAAGCCAATCCATGATGCATATCAAAGGGATTATGGTTATGAGCCAGTAGCCATTGATTTCTTAATGAGACACACCATCATGAAGAAACAACAGGGGGAAAGCTTCCAAGAACAAGATGAATACATATATGTTGGAAGCATGTTTTCCCTTGATTCACTTAGATACGAGCCAATCAAGGTAGCAGGCAAGAAGAGTACGTCACCAAATATCCATTCTATCCAGTCACTTGTCAAGCATCATAAGTTTTCTTGCCATGAAGGAGACTTAAGAAGTTTTCCCTTTGATCCAAGAGGGAGGCAAATACACCTGGTTAGCTTTAAATAGTAGTTTTCTTTCAATTTTTATTTCCCTATTTTCCCTAAGTGTTACTTTCACAAGTAGTGTTTTTTAGTCTTGTGTGTGTTTTCCTTTGTGTTTGGGGTAAAAGCTTCATGATTGATTCTTGGATCTTTCAGGGCTATTACTAACCTTTTCAAGATGCATTCTAACTTTGTGCCCAATGGACTTTGAGGCTACTAGTTTCTTAAGCATAGTAGGCATGCTTCCCTTGGGAATCATCAATTTGTTGACCATTTTGGTCCTATAGGCCAAAATCATTCTCCTTCTTCCCCTCACTATTCTGAGCCAGTTTAAATTTGGTTTGCATAGGTCTTTCAACAAAAGATGAACCAGTTTAAATAATTCAAGGATTTTACAAATCTTCTTTAGACTTTTGGTAGAAGAAATTCATAACGAAAGAGATAGAAAATGTTCAAGACACTTTTCCTTAAGGTTGGAAAAAGTGGTTCGACGTCAGGGTTCAATGACATGATCTTTCCAAGAGCTTTGAACTTTGAACCTTGAACTTTAAAATTTGAACCATTTTTGGTTCAACTGGTTGGTTCAATCGGAAGGTTCAATCAGTTGGTTCAATTTGGTTAGTTCAATTAGAAGGTTTAATCAGTTGGTTCAATTAGTTGGTTCAATTGGAAGGTTTAAAGTGTTTAGTTTAATGAGTTGGTTCATCGGGTTGGTTCAAGCGGTCATTTTAATGACTCCTTAAAAAACACAAAGTGTTGAACCATTGAACTCCAAAAAATGGTTCAGGTTCAACCAAAAGGTTCAACGACAGAGACCCAAACAAAGGAAGGAAAGCTGAAGGAATTGACCAAATGGTGATGGGCACATGAACGTCAACTTTATAGCAATGAAATCGACATTGATCTTTAAATTATTAAGCATGAACCTAATGGAATTCAAAGGCCTTCAGGGCAAAGGGCTTAGATTGCCAGAAGGAGCCAAGGGATGACAAAGGACAAAACTAGAAAGAGACAAAATAATGAGATATGGACAAAATAGCCTGAGTGGTAAAAGGGAGGCATTGGTAAGAGAGTTATTCCAGTAGTTGAAATAGTCTCTGCTAAGTGGTCATCAAAGAGAACTAATAGTGAAGACATGCCTATTTATCCCCATTTTGCATTGATGAGTAGACAAATTGCATGAATGTCTTGAAGGAGCAGTCTTGTTTGCAGACAAAGAGGTGTAACCCATGCTTTCACAATAATTTTAAACACCTAAAGTCAAAACTGGAGCCAACACAGCATCCTCTTTCAAGTGGTTTCCTCTTCCTAATGCTCTCAACACACATGGGCCACTTTCAAAAGGGCACCAAAGTCTTTCCAAAAGGGTGCCATTACTTCTTCCCTCTGGATATATATATTTGTAACTTTTCATTTGAGAATGGATCTCTTAGCTTCTATGGTGCAGCCCTATAGGAAATTTACCTTGAATCAAAAAGAATTTTTTTTCCTCCATTTTGAGCTTGCACTTTCATATATGTCTATGGCTTTGTCCTATGTTAAGTTATTTTCCTTTATGCTTTCATAGAATGATTTCAGCATGTCTAGTGTATTGTGAGTTCTTCCTTTGAAAGTTAGCTAGAAGTGTCCATAGCAGAGTATAGGCACATGTGAATAGGCTGCCATAGTGTGTTTTAGAATGCCTCTGGTAGTTCTTCCTCCCTGTATCTCTATGTACCCCTGGCTCACTAATGTATAAGAATTTCTCATATCAAATGAAGTGTATGTCAGCTTGTTCTTGGTGGAAAGTGTATGTCAAATCTGAGTAGATCAACCATTTCTTGTGCATCACCATTTAGTTTAGGTTTTATTTTTGGTAAGCCTTCTCTCTTTCCCCCCCCCCCATTATTAGCAATAAAAAATATAGGACCTCAAAGATGCATCAAAGGGAGCTAGCCCTTATCTCGAGATTCTCCCCTCAATTTTACCAAACCCACAGGCAAGAGAGGAGTCTCCATTATGTCGCATGAAAGACAAAATCTCAGCCTTCTATCAAGGGTGAAAATTCATAGCATCAATAAGTACATGAGATACCATTACATTAGAGATCCATAGGGGTTCCATGAAATCATCATCTACTACACACCATAGTCAGATATCCATAGGACCTACACATGTTCCTATTATTGTTATTTTACAAAAATCATAGATCACTTAGTGATGGGTTCCATGAACCCCTACTCCTACTATTTATTTACAACCACAAAGTATTATTTTTCATATGTGGAGCCTTATAGATTCTATAGTGATATATATTGCACCTATACATACTCCTTGGTAGTACCACTAGTTTATTGCACCAAGTTTGTAGTGGGTAAATACTTATGATCACCCATTGGATGAGATCATAGGATAATATTTTTAGTTTTACATATTCCAAAAATACCAAAAAAATATCAAATATAAAAATATTTTTAACATTTACATTTTCTATTAGCTCCTTGGCATATATGTTATTGATTCTATGTTAGTAGATAGCATATCATTTATTTATATATACACATGTTTAATGTATCATTTTGAGTGTGATATAAGGATAAAAAGATACATGACCTATACACTTTTGGATGTTGGGCCTTCTCTCTAATCATGTCATGGGCATAATGGGAGCATTCACTTATTTGATCACAATCCATCCAGGTTATATCATTCTTTGTTCCCTTAACGTTATCATTTTTGAGCTTATATCCTTACACTTACCATTATACATGATTATATATTTTTCAATGTACTTGATATGTTATGTACCTAACAGTTTTTGCTAACACATATATCCAAGGACTAGTGTGATATGTTTATGTTAGTTGCTTATTATCTAGACATTCTTTTTTCCACTTCCTTGAGTGTGTTCCTTTATTTTTATTATCATGCATTGTATTACTTGTTCAGTCATTTGAATATGATCCATTGATTATGACCCCCATGCCTATGTTTTCCTATTGTGACATATTCATACATCACAGTTTGTTGTATGTTGTCATTTGTATATGCCATTTCTTGCCTTGTGGAGATGTGACTAAGTTATGTCCATTCAATTGTGTGGTATTTGAACACGCCCCTTATTTTAGGTATCCTTTGACCATTACATTTTTTTTATTGAGTGCCCTTGTGTGTGTGATTAACTACTCATTTATCTTGTGTTATTATTATATAGACTTTGCCATTATCTATATCAAGTATCTTAGGACTCGATGTGATCAGATACTATGTACCTCATTGATATATATACATAAACATGTTAATCTTATATGATATATGATAGATACATAAATTCTATAATTATATAAATATTTTGAGGTAAGGTAACTACCAGTTTCTACTTCCCCTCACCTCAAAATGGGGGCATATTAGTGGGGGCATGTCATAGAGACATGGCTTTCAAATTTATCCTAGTTTAAAAATTTAGATATACAAAGGATGCACACTATGGAAACATGTTATCCACACCTAAACTAGTTTTTAGTTTCAAATTATAGTTGGATCATGTTGTGGAAACATGTTCTCCACACTTACATAGATTTTAAATTGGCCATATTGCATAGTTACATGATTCAAATACACATTTATGGAAAACTTATATATAGTGGTACCATTTTTATACCTAGGTTTCAAAATGATACATACATAAGGTTCATATGCTATGGAAAGGAAACCTGAATTACAAAATCAAACCACCATTCATATTTTAAACACTTATGTAGACTTTAGCTCACTAGGTTGGACTATTACTAATGGTTTTGAGCCAATCTACTACAATATTTTGTTCCCTTTTTTATATGGTTGAGGTGACTAAATACTTAATATTTATAGTTTTATAGGTTGGAATTGATTAAATCATCCAACCTCACCATATTTATAGAGTGATTTGACTTGGTTTACTCACACCCACCAAGTTATAAGAATGATTGGGTTCCATGATTGAGGTAATCTCAACTGTTGGGTAACAACTCAAATTTTATCCAAAGTTGGGGGAAAGTTTTTCTCTCCAATATTTTTATATATATGCACTTCCATATTTAAATTTTTATAATTTTAAATATAATGGTTTATATTGATACATCTTTCCAAATCTAATTGCCAAAAGGAAAGGCAATTGCATCGATACATAGGTGTACTCCTAAACCTTGCTCTTTATATTTCAATCATTTAAAATGCTTCAATTTTAGATTATATACATTTATTATATATTATAACATATTTTTGGTTTTAGGTCATTCACCAGCAAAGCATTCAAGTTGGGCTCACATGAAGACAAGGTGTGTTATACACACCCAAATACACTTTTTCCCCTTTAATCTATAAATTTCATTAATATATTAAAGGGGTAAAATGTAGACACTATTTATATTTACATAACACATTGGTATTGTACACTTGGAAAATACATATAATGTATGTACCTTTAGCTTTTAAACCTTATCATTATTGAAAGGTTTGAATACACTATCTCTATCTTCCAAATTGCTTGTCTCTTAGTTCAAATAATATTATTTTGATGACTCAAACCTTTTTATCATACTCAAAATGCTATAAAGATAATAATCTTTTATATCTATAATTTTTGGACCTATGCATATTTTCCAACTACCCAAACACTTGCATCCTTTTCAAATGTCGACGTTGACACAAGTGGATAGTACTCTAAAGTCATCAATTTTTTAAATGAAACGTATACCTATGGTTGGTCTAAGTTATTTATTGTGAGATATTTCAAAAATGAATTGATATAAATAGATATATCTATCAATCCATTTTTGAAATATATATATATATATATATATATATATATATATATATATATATATATATATATATATATATATATATATATATATATATATATCCATTTATAAAGTATCTCACAATAAAGAACTTAGACCAACCATAGGGATAGATTTCATTTTAAAAAATTATGACTTTAGAGTACTATCCACTTGTGTCAACATCGGTATTTAACTAGGATGCAAGCGTTCGAGTAGTTGGAAAATATGCACAAGTCCAAAACTTTATAGTAATAGAAGATAAGTAGGTTTATAGCATTTTGTGTATGATTGTGTGTGTGTGTGTGTGTGTGTGTGTGTGTGTGTGTGTGTAATATCAACCCTCATTCATTCCTCACCTAGCACAGACCTATAAACTTCTTACTTCTCACAAGGAAACTTACCAAAATTATTCATGTGAGCAAATTTTCCCTATTTTCTCCTATTTACATATGATTCATATGGATAACATATCTATAGGTCTAAAGTATTGAAGGAAAATTTTATGGGCCATATTATCCAAGTTACAATCTACGTCACTCTATGTACTTGTTTATCACATATTTCATACTCATGTACACACAAGCCAACACATAGGGGAGAACTACATAATTGTAAGGTCCTACTCAAAGTATTAGTTATGTAGGTGGAACCCACTAATAGAGGGGTCATTGGAGTAGCTTGACACCATGATCCCACTAACCCATTTTTCTCATAGCCACTATGAAGATGAAGAAGTAGGGTTTTATAATTTGACAAGCAATGATATCCCATGTTATATATCTAAGCACACCAGAGCGAAGCCAATATAGAGCCCATAACATTTTAGGTGGTTGTATCCAGATCTAATAAATATTCTATACTATACGCATATGTCTAGGTTAGACAAAAGTATCGACATAATCGTCTAAGGTTGACATAAGTGTTTGAGGTCATAGAGCTTAAATTTATAGAGTATGACAATTAGACTAAAATCTAGATCTATCCTATTTCTATCTTGTTCCATAACATATATGAATGTACACATTAGTCTAGCTAAGTACTCTTATTTTCATTCCACTACTATATCAATAACTAGTTGTACTTAATATTTTTAACATGTCTTAGTATTTAAATTCAAAACATTATTGATCTAAGTTTGTAAATTAATTATCCTAGTATAGAGGTCATTCATCACCCTTATTCCCTAGGCTATCTCTACCCCTTTTAAAGTTAGATTCCTTAATCTATATTTTTGGGTTAAACACACTAAATTATTAAATTTGAGTGTCTACATTTTTCTCCACTTTATTTTAATGATACAACACATTGAAATTACTAGAGTAAATTTGATGTGAACTTAAGTGTGTATATACAGTTTGTCTTCTAATGTTGATATTTATCATTCAAGATACCTTGATGTGAAACCTATAATAATGCCACTGAAATTAGTTACCATCCATATTTGAAAATGAAAAATCTAAAATTTTAAAAGAGAGAAAGGAAAGTATACACCTAAAAGTATGTGCAATCTAATTTCCTTATAAATTGAAAATGAAGAAATAATTGATCTTTGTTGAGATATTTGGAGAAATTTTGAAAATGTGATGAATTTAGAGTGATCAAGTCTTAATTTGTAAACTATTAAAATCTCTTGAGTTGGAAAGATTAATGTCCCAAATCTCATTTTACTATGTAGAGTACTCTATAAAATAAATAAAGGGGTGGAACCACTAAATGTGTCTCATTAAATTGAAAAATTACAACCATAAATGTTGAGTATCACTAGACTTTAACATTTCCAACTTAAATTATGTAGTCGAATCACATCACTGTAGATGAATCTATATTCTATTATAAACTTTTCAATTTTAAGACTTGAAAATTTTGAAATTGCCATATAAAAACTTGAACATGATTGAATATAATTCCCCTTGTAGTTTAATGTATTGATATTAAATTCCATTTTAATTTTAAATTTTTTTCAAACTTGTAACTATATGAATGAGTTCACATTCATGTCATATGCCCCCATAATCTTGAAATTTTGTATCATGATGAAATTTTGCAAATTGTATAGTGCCATTAATCTTAAATTTTATCATGTAGACTTGACTTCTCAAGACAAGCCAATTGTGATGCCCCATTTTGGGATGATATACATAGCTTGAAAATCACTTATCTCAAAATAAATCATATGCGAAAGATGTAATCATGTGTAACATTTGATCCATTTGAATTACATCACATCATAGTATTGAAATATAACATTGATTTTCATATGAAACATGTGTTATATAGATTTAACATTAGAGAACCTAAGAAACATGTGCATGATATGTATCATGGTGCCAAAATAATAATAAATAGTATAAATAATGCATGATAAAAATCCTAGAACCATAGTAATAAGTAATTAACATATAAGACATGTCATATAATGTCACATAGTTTGCAAAGAATGTCACATATGATGCCCAAATTCCACATATAAAGGACATGTGAATGTTGCATAAACATAAAATGCCAAGGACAATAATCAAATGACATGATCATACCACACAAGTAAGAACATGCATATATTACACATATAAGGCCAAGGACCACACATAATAAGTAAGCAACTCCTAATGTATCATGTATCAAAATAAGAAAAAAACATAGAGTAAATGATACTATTATATATCAACTATATGTATCCATGTAGTAAAGTAATAAGGTTCCTAAGGGCATGGGTGTTTAGGTAAACATTGAAATGGACATGGATGCTAAAAAAGTAGTGAATGTGGGCATTAGATGTAGTGGAAATCGTGTGGATTCAAGTTTCACCTTAGTTAAGTTTTCAAATGTTTTGATGTTTTGTAAAAAAAATAGCTTTTATTTAAATCTTTATTACTGTGGATATGTCTAGTTATTATCCACTTCTTTTCATTGTGTACTCTTGAAAACTTGATCCCTCTTTATTGCTTTATTGTGGAGTCCATTTGATAAGAAATGGTTTGTTATAAATGTTCTAATTTTAAATGTAAGGGTGAGGGGCCCCACTATATACAATGAAATTTAATCAACAAATGATTTAAAATGATTTTCCTTGACATCTTTACCTTGTTGGGTTAATTCGTTATTATAATAACCTATGATCTCTAAGAAATCCTTCAAAGTCTCATAATAATTGTGTATATCTCCTAGACTTCCCCATATTATCTTTACTCATCCCTAATCAACATAAAATTCACTATCACTTTAGTTTTATAATCCTTTGTTCCTCTTAGAAAATGGTGCACTAGGCAAATGAGGACACATTGTGGCCTTATCTAGTAGTGAATCCTTGTCCACAGTACTCTAATGATCATATTTTTAAAATGACATGATTCATAATGGCTCTCCTACATAAATAAATAGGTCAGTTACCAAAAATGTTTGAAAGATCCATTTATAGAGTCACATCAAGAGTCACACTGGTAACCCCTATCTCTCTTACTAGCTTTCACTAACAAAAGCATCTATTTTATGATTTCAAATGAATCTATCTTTTGAGTGAAAACTATTATTTAAATTCTAGTACAATACCACAACCTTGGCTAAGTCTAAAAGTGTTTCATTGTAGGTTAAGGGAATTATTTGTCAAAAATTCTAATCAATTTTTTCTAGTTGCATTCACATTATCTTTCATAAAGGTCTAACTACATAGGTCGGAGGCCTTTGGGCTATGTAGGAAGCACTCAGTCAACAAAGATATTTTTAGGATAGCTCATCCATTCCCACATCCCCCATTTTCCCCCATTTGAATTTGATCTCTTTTGTGTGTTTTCATAGGACTATGGCATTATTTTTATATATATTTCATGTGGTTAATCAATCTCCACAAATAAGCATGCCACATAAAATAGAGGAAAACATACCTAGTTTTTGATATCTGATGCATAGTTTATCTGTATAAAGTCATAGTAGATGACAATAATGAACTAAGACCTTGTTTAACTCCCAAAACCTTTCCAAAATATAGGAAAAAATATTATTTTATAATGAATCTATTTTTGTATGTTATTTAAATTAGTTACATCTCATGCAAATCCAACAAAATCTGAATTAATATGTTTGCAAGGACAATTCTCCAACCGTAGCCCTAGTTTCTATTTTTAGTAATTTACAACTTCTATAAATTATTTAGATATATGTATTTATCATATTCTATATTATTTAAAATTTTAGATCATATTTCAACAGTTTAAATTTCTAATTATAATTATTTTCAATTCATATTTAATTCTTGTATAAACATTTTTGTGACATGTATTTTATTTCGAGCAGTGTTTTTGCTTGTTGATTTTTGGCATAGGGTTTCAATTTATTTTAATAAATTATTGATATTAAAATAATATAGTCCTCAACCTTAGATATTATTTGTAACATAATGATTCAATTTTTTTACTTTGGAGTAATTTGACATAAAGAAATTTTCTCTTGTCACTTCAGATAAATACCACCATAGAGACTCTTTCTTTTGACTTCATGTTGAATTTTTTTGTTTTCCTATTCAAAAATATTTTACCTTAATTTTTACTTTATTTTTAATTATGTTTCCTTGTTTTAGAAACTTTCTTATACGATTTTTAAAACTACTTGTCTATTGTATTTAAGGGTTACACAGTGTTCTATTTATAGACATTATGGCATGAGTTGTTTACCCCAATACTCATAACTATAACATAGAGATAAACACAAACTTTAGTTTTCATGTTCCTCATTGTATATTAGAAACACTTAGGATCCCATTACTTACACCAATAGGAATCCTTTACCATATATATATATTTTTAATAATACACTGATAAGTGGTTAGTCTATGGAAGTTACTCTCAACTTACCCTTGAAACTATGTTTAGTGGAATACATGTATAGTTATACATCTATAGTTAGTTTCTAAAACATTGGGATGACACTATCCAATGGATGAGTAAGTATTTATTAGAGCCTAAAAATCATTCAAACAGTTCCTTAGATCAACCTTTATCTTTGGTTTTTTCTTGGATTGTATTCTTACATAGTTTTTTTGCTTAATTTATCTAGCATTCATAATCATTCATGTTGATATTTTTATGCCAAAAACCTCAAAACACCTTGTGCCTTAGTTGTGACCTATAAATGCTTTTATAAAAAAGATATAAAAATGGCCTAAATACCCCCTTTTTTAAGACCTAGGTGGAAACCAAAGACTTGTGTGCACTTTTCAACTTTGTAAAGTTGTAAAATATGCCTAAACCTTTATTTTCCCACTTACCAAGTCCCTAGAAGAGATTGGAACTCGCATTAAATTTTAAAACTTTGTAAATTTTCAAAATGAAATGCAGATTCTACTTCCTATTTTTCACCAAAACCAAGCAAAGATCTGAAATCACTTTACATTTTCTAATTTTACAAAGTTACAAAGTGTAAACCAAACTCCACTCCCTACTTCCTAAAGCATTTATGACTACTAAGGTGAGAAAAAAGTGGAGGATGAGAAACATATTTCAAAATTGAAAATAGGTAGGTATTTCCTAGATCCTTGATCATAAAATTAAGTGGAAATTTGAGAATGGAGAACATATTATAAATTTACATGTTGCAAACTTATAAAGTGATTCTGATGATCAACTTTCCTATTATTTCCCCATACACCATCACTGATCATGATGCCTTGCATTAATTAAGGGTTGGTTAATATAAAATTTAGGATTTTTAAATCTTTAATTAACATTTACACCAAAACTAGAGCTCTATTTCCAAGTGAAACCATGAACCAAACCTCCAAGATGAGAAATGCTACTAACCATAGTTAACTCACTACCATTGCCAAGTAATGCAAGAAAGAACCAAATTTACCTACTTGCAATCCCTACACATGCATTCACAGTGTTTTTCTAGGTCACCCACATTTCTTTTAGTCTTCACCATTAATATTTTTTTTCAAGTTGAGTTGTTTTCCTACCATACTGAGTATTTTCATATCTGCAAATGTTAATCATCATCATCATCATCATCATAATTTTACCTCATTACCCACAAATCCTAGTTGTTGGTTTCATGTTAGTTTTTTTTTGGATTCTTCTAGTTTCATTACTTAGGGTTTTCCTAAAACTTGTTTGAAATCTAAGCAAAACTCCCTCCTACTATTGTAAACTGAAACCTCATGAAAATTCTAACTAAAAAAATAAATAAAATCCCCGTTCAAATCTAGGCAAAGATTCCCTCTATTTTTGTCACCCTAAGTTCCCATCAGAGATCTAACTTGTACTTACAAACCAAAACCCCATCAAACCTTTGGTTTGACTTTAAAAGTGCAATTGCATCTTAAAATCCCACTAGACCATTTGGTTGAATGTCATAGCTTCTATTTCACACTATATTCTTGATAGAACTAAACCCTTTAGAGGTATAACTAAACCCCACCAATTTTAAAGCAAGAAAATAACCTATAGTTGCAAGCCCAAATTCTGACCAGCTCTATATTTAGTTTCTCACACCTATTTTCCCAATCTAGATATCTATAAAAGACCTTAAGTTCAAGTCAAAGGGACATGGTGTCCCTTTTAACTTAGATTCTAACATAAATGATATAATTGATACAAACTTAGGTCACATAGACCAGTCCTAAAAAATTCAAAAATGACTAGATGCAAAGCATTTACAATAATGGTTTAGCTTAGGATGCAGCCTTCTGATTCTTAGTATAAATCCTTGATCTTGTACTCACCATGGATAAACATTATGATGCTAAGAAGAGAGAAGTAGTTAATGATAAAGGGGAGAAGATTCTAAGTCTAGATCCATATTTCATTGATATTGTATTATTAATCCCAGAGTTTGAAAGCTACATAGATATTACCCTTGATTCCTCTAAAAACTTATATCAAGATAATAACTCAGTTTGTTCACAGGTTTTAAACAAGTAGTGGTTAAAGACTCCTAAATATTCAACCATAAGAATTCCCAAGAACCCGGGTAGGATAGAATTCAAGGATGAGGTAGGAGATATTAGTATACTCTTACATAAAGTTACAAGGAGCCAAAATATAATAAATTATCAAGATTGGATATACATGTATATCTAGGTAATCCATCAAAATAAATAATACATTCAATGGGCCCAATTGATTGGTGATTTTATTCATAGACAAATGTTAGAAGTCCAAACCATTAGTAAATAATACATGACCTCCTACTTTGTCTATGTTTTGGCAAAAGGGAGAGCATTCCTAGGATTAAACATAGTGTCAGATCACATCAACAACATTTATAACTACTAACCTGATCTCACTTTAGAGTGGACCAAACAACACTTAAAAAGAGTTAATTATGTTCTCATCTATTGTATCATAATCATGTTTGTACAAGATCTAGGGAGAACAAGGTTTTTTGATGTTTCAACAATAGAAATAGTAAATTAGGGGTCATATTTTAACTATTTTGCCACATTTTCCTATATCAAAGTTGGTGGTTTTAGTGGGTGTCCTTATACCCTTCCTATATATGTAAGTGACAAATGGGCCTTAATGGAGTTGGCAAGATAGCTAGTGAAAATCCACAAGTTCTTATCCAACAAACATAAAATAGGAATACACTTCTTTATTAGTATAAGGAGATATGCATGCCCTTCCTTGTCCAAGGCCAAATGTGCTAAAGCAGAGATGCATCAAATGACTTTAAGAACTCTCAATTTTAGGCCTTGTTATAATGTGACTGGTTATGTTGCAAATTTATTAGGTTCCTCATATTCTCACATTACCTTTTATGAATATTATTAGGAGGATATGTAGGATGAGGAAGAGGTTAAATTGAGGGATTATTCTAGAATGACCCCTGAACAAATTAAGACTTATGATATGGCACCAATTTTTGGAAGATTTGAAAGATGAGGAATAGTCAGTAGTAAGGTGTATTATTATAATCAAATCTACCTCTAACCTCTTCCTCAAATCAGGTGTTCTACACCTGAATCCTTCTCCTTGTTAGATAGGACCACCCCAGTTATGAACATAACTTTAAACTAGTTAAGAAGCAAGGGGTGAAAATTTAAAAAAAATCATGAGCATCATAGAAAATTTTGAAAAGGTGATGGATAAGGGTGCATAATTAGTAGTAGTAGAGGGTTCCCATAGTAGAAATAAAGTAGATCAACTAGTGGGGCTAGTTATCTTACATAAGGGAAAATAAAAGTAGAAGGCAAGAAGATCTTCTTCCAGTACCCAAGTGCGATCAACCTAGCCAATGGATTAAGCACTACCAGTTTACATAGGGGACATAGTTACTATAACCCCTCCTCCTATATTTACTATCTAGAAAACACAAGTAATCACTTCTCCTATTTATACCAACTCATGGGTGTAAGAAATTACCCCTCCTATTTCTACCAAGCACTACCAGTTTACATAAAGGACATAGTTACTATAACCCCTCCTCCTATATTTACTATCTAGAAAACACAAGTAATCACTTCTCCTATTTATACCAACTCATGGGTGTAAGAAATTACCCCTTCTATTTCTACCAACCCACCAATGTAAGTAATTGCTCCTTTATATGACAAACTAATGTAAGTGATTACCTTGTTAGTGAGTCAATTAATGCAGTTGGTTATCCCAACTCCACCTCTACCTCCCTCTTGCATAATTTATTCCACCATATTGATTATTAATACCACCCATCAATATATTACTATTAACTTAGTCATTTTGACTTCAACCCCACTATCCATCACAACCATTGGGTTAGATATAACCCCAGCTTAATATTGCATTACACTTCCCATTGTTTTTACTTTGGTCATTCCCACTACATTGATTCACTATTTTACTACCTTGAATACCACCCTTCCACAGGTTCCCTTATTCTAACCATGCATGCCTAACTCTCTACCTATGTCACTTCTAGCTTTCACACCCCTTGTAATCACATCTACTTCACCCATCCAGGTATCCTTACCTTCTTCCACTCTATCCTTAACCCAAACCCCCACCAAGGAGGTGGAAATATATATTCCCACCAATACAATTGTGTCTACTCAACCCACCAATGGAGAAGAGGTAACCAAATCATTAGCCAAAGACTCAATGATAATGTTAATGGTAGATATGACATTTTTTATGTTAACTACTAGTGTAGCAGCTTCAATTGTATACTCATAGTAACAATAACTATTGTAAAAACACAATATTCACTAGTAGACATTCCAAGTTGGCTACCATAATCAATGTCCAAAAAGAGGAAACAAATGATATCTCCCAACACTCTGGATTTTGGTCCATTAGAAGCACCCAAATGACCAAAGAGAGGCCCCAAAACCATCTCCAAAATATCATATGATGTAACAGGGGGAAAATATATGGAGATATTAGTTCCCCCACCTAAAAAACAAAATAAATATTTAGTGGTGAGATATTATTAGCTATCCAAGGTACACCTTGGTCATCTAACAAGAGAGGGATTGAAATATGACATTTAGAATAGCATGAGTTCTCTATTTGAGAAAATGGACAGTGACAATGTCACTAAGGATGAGCTAAAAAATAAGGTTGATTAGTTGATATCTTCCCTAAGAAAGTTTATAGACCTAAAAAATCCACTTGAATCTACCCAACTAACTCAATCTCTCTCTTAGTTCCTTGACAAAGAAACATTTGAGGCAATGATAGAGATTGGTACGATGGGAAGAGCTATAAAATACTAGACTGAAGAACTAATCACTAGAGGGAATATATTGAAAGGGTTGTCCATAGACTAATAAAAGAATGTGAAGGATGATCTAGCATCTCTAAAGGTAGAGATAAGTAAATATGAAGAAGAAGTTGAAAGGTTGAACCTCTACTTTCCAAAATTGTAGGCTATTGACTTGATAGAGTGTGACACCCTCATGTCTAAAAAGATAATAAAAAACACTTTGTATTAGATGAGATATATAGGGTATCCAAATTCATAATCATAATACTTAGTGAAAATATTGATAAGTCCAACAGCAGATGCGACAAGGCCATAGATTCAATGTATGATATTAAAGATTCAATTTGTAAATTGTCTTGTGATGTAGTAGATTACCAAGATAAACCTTTTCCTCTTTAGGTTGTCTAAGATAAATTCAAAGAGGTATTTAATAATGAGTTAACACATGATGAAACTATCAATTTGAATTACATCCATCAGTTTATCAAGTATTACAATACACTTGAACATATGGGAAAGCATATCCAAGTCTATAGAGCTTCTTCTAAAGAGTTATCTAAAGTAACTACAAAATGTGACACTAGTAATATTTACATAATTGGTCTTGACAAAGAGCACCTGAAAGAGATACTTAGTAGCTTCAATGCTTATATCATGAAGATACTAGTGAAAAAGGACATGAAATTTTCATAGGTGACTCTTATGGATTGATTATTTAATTATTTGAAAAGTGCATTCTGTAAACTAGAAATTTTGTAAGATGCATTATAAAATTTCAAGTTACAAATTGCAACTATCATTTTGACAACTTTTAACTTTAAGTTGAAAAAGAGCTACTTGTAATTTTCAATTATCATTTTGTTAGGCTTTACTTAAAAATTATCAACTTGTACTTTGCACTTTTCTTTTTTATCAAGTTGAATGACTTAAAAGTTGTAAAAATCTCAACTATAAATTTCAAGTTAGGATATGCAAGTTTGGTTTTAAAATATCCAAATATTAAAAATCATTCAATTTTTGACCAAGTCGTGAAGTTCATTTTGGCACTCCATTTCTTGTGAGATATTTCTTTAATAGAACTGAATGAGGGATGGTCCAACTAAAATATTCCAAAATATTTTTATACTATTTCAACACTTGGAAAAACACCCAACCATTATGGAGACCTCTTCTTCCTTCTACTCCATCAAAGATGCCTTTTCAATTTGGGAATGATGATATTTGTATGGATATTCCTTGATTTCTTGATCTAAAACTAAGTGTAAGGGTTTTTGCCTTATTCTATCTCAAGGGAGTGATTTTTTGTATAAATATGGGTTTCCTACGTAACCCATAGATCTATTTTTTGTAGACAATTTTTTCTGATTTTTGAGAAATTTATCTAGATGTTGTAACCTAGAGAATATTAATATACTAAATTTGTTCCTTTCTTATCTTGTGTTACCTTTGTGTATGTATGACTTTTTATCACATTTTTAAATGATATAAGTCATTTTTCAATCATATAGATTCATTTGTGGTATTTATTTTTTCCTTTTAAAAAATTATCAAGGAAAAAAGGAGAACTTTATTCTTTATTTGATAAATTCCCAATATTACCTTTGGTTTCATATTCATATAAGATTGTGTTTCAAAATATTTTAGTATATATTGTTGTTCAATTGTGTTCAATCAAATAAAGTATTAATTTATACTAGAACCATTGGATATATCACCATTTACCAGTTTAAAACTTAATCTCAATTCTTTTCCTCACAAGTTAAAACCCTAGTTAGGAAAAAAATCACTAATACGCCAAAGTTTGAAGTGAATTGGTCATGTATCAATTTCACTAATCTTAGTGAAAGGAAGATAACCTTCTCTAGAGGTTCACCTAAATTTTCCAATGTCCTATTTTTATTTGGCTTTGCACCCCTTGAGGAGATGTCTCAGCTCTCCTTACCTAAGTGGCACAATGGAAACATCTCACTTATTGTGGGTAATCAATTGGTGAGATAAATCTCTATAAGGGCTAGTTCCCTTGATGCACTCTTTGAAGAAATCTATCACTTATCAAATTTGCATGAAAAGGGTTAAGAATAAAACTTAAAAAGATAAAAGGTGATGCACCAATATTGAATTTTCTCTTATTGACTGAAATTATACTATTTAGAGAAAATCAAAGCTTCATTTACACATAACTCACAACTCAAGATAGATTGTTACATCAATGTTTCATATGCTAGATTCAAGAAGTATAGTGATGTTTAGGATGGATAATGAATGATCCTTTGGAGAATACAATCATAGACCACTTCTAAAACTCTCATACACTAATAAATAACACTAACAAATACCTACAATAATTTCTCTTCTGCATAATTGGTGGGCAATGAAAGATAACATGCTAAAAAAGACCATCTTTTACTAGACAAGATCAACAAGATTTGGAACTGTTGGGTAAATATTTTGTCATCAACTAACTGATGGAAAAATGGGTATATCAATCAAGCACAAGGATATTTATATGGCAAAAAGTGTAGGTTTACCATAGCATAGTGAGATAAATCTCTCCTCTCATCAAGGGGAGGTTCTCTTTAAACCACTATAAATTAATATAAATTGAAAATAGACTCAGGGGTAAAATCACACCATCCATATCTCTTTTTTTAGAGATGATGTTCACAAGGTAAAGGAAAATTCCTATTTAATAACTAAAAACAATCCTCTTCTTTTAGAAATGATGTCCGATAAACAGTAGGAAAACTTCTCGAGTAGTAATTAGATCCACAAGAAACCAATGAAAGCACAAAGTATTTCATTGCTTCTCTTGTTGATTTAGGACTAATAAAACTATAGAATGAAGTGAAGCTCAAAGTCTCCACTGAAAACCACAACAGAGTATAAGATCACAAAGGATAAAAGTAGTACAAAGCCTTTTTAATACCCTTTTCACCAAAACACAAGAAACACAAACTAAAGGTAATTATAGTACCACAAAGTCTTCATAATTAACTTTAGAACCTCTTCCCAATAATTTCCACACACTCTACTTATTTAATCAAATATATGAGATATTATTAAGAAAAAGACATAAAAACAATGACCTAAATAACACAAGTCATTCCAACACAAAGTTTGAAAAGTAACGTGCTTTCTCATTCATTCAAGAAAATATGCTTTAAAATCTGAGCTCAAAGTCTCAAAAGGCATCTCAATTTTGGTAGAGTTTTTGCTTTTGATCACTGAAAAGATATATTTACAAAAGAGGCTTTCTTTATTTATACAGAGAAGCCTTGAAGATTTATGAAAGACTAAAAAATTCTAACCTAGTCAAAGATAGAAGTCTTTGTTGACTTTGGACTTTCCATATTTTTACATGTAATTACACATGACAAAAGTACATGTGCAAATGTCCAAAGTGATTACAAAAGTGCATTTAGAAAAAGGTAAATTAAATCAATGAAAAGTTGTTTCAATTTATAGCTCCATCTTTCTTTATATGAGCATCATACATGGTGATAGCTGCTTATATCCCGATACTGTCTGGAGTAACAATATTCTTGAAAATTATCATTGCCCTGACTATGGCATCTTTCACTACTGTGACAAATTTTGCATGACTAGTTAATTTGGTTTTTAGATTATCCAGAGTTAACTGATTATCCAGTATATTATCCATAGAGGCCACCGAGAATGGTTTATCTTCAAATTCCTTTTAGAACATACCTTTGAATTCCTGAACCATTTCTTCAGCTAAAAGGAATTGGTTGTCTTATGATGTAAGCTTGCAAGGTAGCTCCTCTAACTTGTGTAACAAACTAATGTCACTTTGTTCACTGAGGTATTTCAATGATTTGAGGTTGCTGATAAAATCCTTAAGCACACAACTCCTATATATCAATGCTTCTTTTATTTTAGTATAAGAGTATCTATCAGCAACGATGCCAATTTATACTAGGGTGCTTATTTTCAACTTATTCATATCCAACCACTTATCAAGATACTTTTTTATGATTTCAATATCTTGGGAAATGATATTGATAAGGTCATCTAATTATACTTTCACTTTCTTCATCTTACCCTTTTTCTCAGACAACTCAGTGAGCAAGGAAATTCCTTGTACATGTAGCTTATCTAAGTACTCTTCAAGTACTTTTCCCTTGAGATAGGTCTTTTTTTCTTTTTAAATCATGGGGTCATTGGTGGAGATAGCCTTTGGAGTTATAGTTTCTTGAGTGAAATTTATTCTCCTTATTATCACAATCAGTTGTTCCACCATTGCTTTATAATGGTCCTTCATCTCTCTTTCTCTATCAAAATTATGAACCAAGATGTCCATATTTGACTGCATGTCACTCATAGCACTTTCATGAGTTATTTTCCCTAACTCAATTTGAGAGATAGAGTACTCATTTACATCAAAATTGTCAAGAGTTGCATCTTATGGAGGTTTTGTTATTTCTATAAATGTGTGCCCTTTATCCTCAATCATCTTTGAAAGAATTTTTAGTTTTTTGAGAGTCTTGACTTTTACTAACACCATTTTAGTGAAATTGAAGTCATTTGAGGAGATGGCTTATTTTTTCCTTTTGGGCATATAAGCTAACAACCAAGGTGGGAGGGTAGAAGTACTTACATTAGCATCAATCCATGTAGTTGACATCACTGGAGTATCACTTTCACTGGTGGTGAAAATAATGGGTGGAGTATTATTTAAAACAACACCTGATGTTGAATGATCGAAGGTAGAACTATCTCTAATATCAAAATATGGAGATGACAAATTGGGGATTGATCTTGAGGAATGAAGAACATCTCCAGAAGTGCCTTGAGGTTCGTCAAAAATAATTTTGGAATGAGAGGTAGCTCCAGAAGATGGAATATTGATTGGAGATAAAATAAGTGAGTTAGGTAGGGAAGAATAAATTCCTACGTCTGGTTGTACACCTATTTATGGAGATAGAGTTTCCTTTTCTTATTGATCTGTGGGCCTATCATCAGTTTCTATCTAATTCACTACTGGTTCTTCGACACTCTACTTCTCAATTTCCATGTATGTTGTTCTTGGTTCCTTTTCTACACCTTGTGAATTCTTTGTCACGAAGATGATCCTAGGCTTATGTGGCCTATCAAAAGTAGAGACATCACTTTTATTCTTCATCTTATTTTCTACCCTTCTCCTTGTTTCTTCTTGAAATTCAGCTTCTGACCCTATGATGAACTCTTTTAGGGTGATTCCCTTATTTGTTAACCAATCATTGGTGTTTCCCAATATTGGTTCAAATCTTCTTATTAAGGAATTTAATTCCTTTTGTGACCATTAGATTGGGGGGAGAGGGGCATTGCCGACTTGTTCAGCATGGTATTTATTATTGATCAAATCACCGTTATCTACTACAATTTTAGGGATATCAATGAGTCCCAGATATTCTATCTGTTCAAGAGACAATCTAATATAGTCCATTTTCTTGATGTCTTTAGTAGTCCTCAAATCAACCCAAATATATTTGATCATAGACTCATGAAACTGGGTCTTCCTTCTGATTATATCCTTTACACCTCTGTAGTCAAAGTTTGGCCTCCTTTTGAAATGCTTCATGGTTATGAGTTGCATTTCAGTCTCCATAACCCTAGCTTTTATAGTGGTCAATACTAGGAACCTACCAATTTCAATCAAGAACCTGAAGCCAGGTTTCTTGAGTTCCATCTGCTTATTGTGTACAACAATTATTTGCCTACACAATTCTATCAAAAATAATTTGTCTGAGGGGAAAATTGGGAGCATATAAGGATGACCTTGGAAAAAGCTAACCCATAGAAAAGAAAAAGAAGAGAACTACAAGAACATACACCCAAAGTCATTCACAACTATCCAGGCTTTGTTTGACACTCTTTTCTATTCTAATTGGGGATCAAAGAGACACAAAAATACCAAAAATAAAGCATCATTTACCCTTCTAAAATGATTGATATAACCCTTTAATGTCAACTGAGGATAATATTGATATATCAGGGTTGCTCTCCTGTCTCCTTTTGATGTTAATCCTAGGAAGGTTTTCATCGATGCTGCAATATACACCAAGTATTACATCATATAGAATTTGAAGGTAGTGGATACTTTCATCAATTGCTCATATAAAGCATTGCTGATTTGTTCACCCCAAAAAATGACTTGTTTGCCTTGAAAAATTATTTTAATAAAGGGGTACATCCATTTGTGAAACTTAGAGGAAGAAGGTAGACCTCTTACCCTACTAAGAAGAGTGATCAGGTCACCAACTTCTTCTATGAAATCACTCCTTAGAAAGCTTCGTGGCCATCTTGACAAGTTCACCCTTAGAGTTTTAAGCCATCTATTATTGATCACTTTCTTCGCTCTTTCAGGATCTTTGTCATATTCCCTTTGTGCTTCAACAAAATTGAGCTTTAATACTTCAGTAGCAGGAGGACACATGAACAATTTATCAATGAATTTAGGGTCCAGTCTAATTACCACATTACCACCAGCATCTAACACAGCCCTGGTATCCTTATTGTAAAACTAAGCACACTGGAGAACAAACTCTATGTTGTGGGCCACTATAAGAAAAGAAGATACCAGATGGATATTACTCTTGATTATCTTCATCATTTCATGGATGGGGTTGCTCAATTTGGTTCTTTCTATGAACTTAGCCATATCTACATGACCGATCTCTATATCCCTAATGTCATTGACATTATAAGTAACTGAGGTGATTGAAAAAATACCTTTATACTTGTATTTCATTGTCTTCAACTTCTTCAAAGAGGCCTCAGTCATTTGGAAGAATTTTTGTAAAAAGGATGTCGATGAAGAAGGATTCTTGAGAGAAATTTCAACAAGAATAATGATCATGCCATCAGGGGAAAATTGCATGTTGATGATCACGACCATGGGAATGCACTTGAAAGGGCTAAAGCGCGAGCAAGTAGGAAAGCCAAAAGGGAAGCGGGCTCAAAAATGTGAAAATTCAAAAAAATTCCAGAGTTAGGAAAATCTGAGGAAATGCATGCAGGGGTGGAAAAATTTGTCGCCCTTGCATATGGAGGTAGTATTGATGGAAAAAATTGCTAACGTAACGTATTGACGGAGAGTATTAATGCATATGCGGTAATTTTGGCCACCTGTGCATGTTAGGGAAAGATTGTTGTATATAGGCAGCAATTGTTTCTATCATTACATGTGAATCTTGTACAAGGGTGGCAAAAATTTTTGCCCATGCATATGAAATAAAAATTGTGTAAGGGTGGCAAAAATCACTGCCCTTACACAAATAAAAAAAGATAATGTAAGGGCAGCAAAAATTGCCACTATTACACTAGTTCAAACGGATGTGTAAGGGCAGTGAAAATCATTGCCGTTACACAAGTTAATTTAGTTGATGGGGTTATTAGGGTTTTTACCATTAACAAGGAGGAGAGGGAGGAGAAAAATGAATAAAAAGACAAACTACAAGGGAGGAAAGAGAAAAAATAAGAATCTATACAAAAGAGAAAGAACAAAGATGAAAAATAAAAAATAAAACAAGGAAGAACACAAAACCCTACCTGGCAAAAAAAGTCACTGCCCTACACTTGAATCTGGGAAAAATCATGATCCTACTCATTTGCATGGTCGACAGGATGCAGGGAGGAGGAGCAGACAACTTGGAATGATCCAAATGGGGCTCAAAATAGCATTTAAAGGTATTAAAACCAATGCCAACAACTCGATGCATGTGGCCATAAATGTCATGCACAAAAACTGATATCATGTAGGGGTGGAAAAATTCACCACCTCTGCATGTTGATGGAAGAAATACAGGGGTGGAAAAAATCATCACTCTTGCATGGAACGTTTTAACAAAAATGCAAGGGCAGCAATTTTTGCCACTCCTGTATGGGGATGTAAGGGAGAAAAAAATTTTGCCTTTACATGGAAACTAAAAACACATACAAGAGTGGGAAAAAATGCCGTCATTGCATGAAAACAAAAAACTACATTAACTCTTGGAATTTTATCAAAATTTTGACGTTCTGATTACATCAAAACCATAACGAATTTCATGTTTCTTGAGAAATCGTGATGAGGGAAGGTCACAAATTTTTCAAGGAAGTTAGTCGACTAAACCCAAGATCAAGAGAAACTTGTCTCGAAAGATGAACTTACAGTAAAAAATATGAAATAGACAAGTTTCATAGGGGTTGTTCCAAAAAAGAGTGTAGTTGATTTTAGGAACAACAGCTGGCTCCTATTAGGGAACTTTCATTGATCAAATCCTAAAATGATCAACAGGAGTAGAAACTAGTCTCTAAGTGCCTTCATCCATGCCATTGGGCCATGGAGTCAAGCTAAGAAATAAAAAGACATGAAAAACCAAACAAAAATAAATAACATAAGACTATACAAATGTACAAATGAACTCATCTAATACTCCAAGGATTGAAGTGTTTTAGATGTTGCCCACTGTGAGGCAGTGAGAATGGTGTTCCATCTAGGTATCCTATTAAGAATTTATTTTCACCATAGACCTGATGAATGATAAATAGACCTCTCCACAAATAATCAAATTTGTCATGCATTCCTTTCGGTTCTCTCCTCTTGTCCCATAACAAGACTTGATCTCTAATTTGATGTGTAGTAATTTGGTCCACTACCGTGGTTCGTTGCTCATCCAGTTTGGTTAGGCATGTGATCTTTTTGTCAATAGAATTTTCAAAAGTTTGATCTTCAATTGCCTTTGCCAACTTTAGTGATGGTAGTTCTAGGGTGATTGGTATCTCCACATTCAAACCATATAGAAGTTGAAATGGTGACATACCTATTGTCCTCTTGGGTGTAATCCTTTCTACCCACAAAGCATCGAACAATGCTTTATGCTAAGTTCTTTGATTATTATCTACCAATTTCCAATAATGGTAACTATATTCTTGTTGCTTGATTCTGCTTGACCATTTTCTCGCAGATAATAGTCAGAGGAGTGGGAAAGAATAATCCCGTAATGGTTGCAAAACTCAGTAACTTCACGAGAAGAGAAATAAATAGCATTATCTATTACAATCTTAGCTAGGACCCTAAATCAGGAGATGATATTTTCTTTAATAAAATTACATACCACTTCCAAAGTAGCATGCTTAGTTGGAATGGCTTCCACCTATTTAGTAAAATAGTCTGTCAAGGTAAGAACATAATCATGTCCAGCACTTGAAGATGGGTTCAAGGCACCAATGAAATCAATACCCCATTATTGAAATGGTTCTTCAATCACTACTGGCTTGAGAGGTAATGCAGCCAATTTAGGTTTATTGATGAACTGTTGACACAATTCACACCTACGTACCCAAGTGTATGTGTCTTGAAATAGTGTAGGCTAATAGTATCTATCTTGTAAAATCTTGTGAGTTATCACTGGTGCAAAAAAATGTCCTCCACAAGCCAAATTATGGAAGGACTCCAATAGTTTACTTTTTTTCACCTTATCAATGCAATAAAGAAACACCCCATCAAGGATTCTTTTGTACAAACCATTACCCCATAAGACATAGTTAGCAGCCTTCAATTTAACATTTTATTTTTATTTATAGGACAGATGGGTGGGACACTCACCATAGGTAAGAAAATGAGTGATATTGGAATACCACTCATCTTTAGTGGTGATGAAGAGAACTATAGGCACATCTTTAACCTCAATTCCTTCATGTCCTATTTCCTTTGGTATGTTATCAACAATCAGTTGGCAGAGACCTTTTCCCTACACAAGCTTGGTAGGTTTGATATCAAGATCAAACTCCTAAATCTTAGCAATCTAATTTCCCCTTTTAGTGCCAAACTCTTTTTGAGTTAGAATAGATTTCATTGTTGTATCAAGCACCAAAATGATAGTATGTGAATTCAAGATATAAAATCTGAAATGCTTTACTGCCTTGACCATGACATAAGTGTGCTTCTCGATGTTCAAATATTTCAATTCATGAGCTTTAAGAGGAAAACTCATAAATGATATGGGAGATTCCACACCTTCTTTGTTTTATTGAACCAAAATGGTTGAAAGTGTATGTTTAGAAGCATAGTTGTATACTATGAAGTCTTTGGTATAATCTAAGCAAACCAAGATTAGGGCATGGGTGATCACTTTCTTGATATCTTTAAATGTTGAATTTCATTCTACAGTGTAATGGAAAGTGGCTTTAACCTTCATCATGTTGACAATGTGGCGAGTCTTCTCTACGAATTCTTGATTGAACCTCTATAGAAAATTCACCTTTTCAAAGAAAGAATGAACGGTAGTCTTACTAGCAAGAAAAATAAGATTTTGGATAGATTTGACTCTTTCTGAGTTAATTTTTATGTCTTCTCAGGATACAGTGTGACCAAGAAGTTTACCTTTTTGTAACCCCAAAAAAAACTTCTTGGGATTAAGAGAAATATCATTTTGCCAACTACATTCCAACACTTGTTGTAAATGATGCACATGATCAGGGTGATGTTTAAAAAAAATGGGCAAATCATCAAGATATATTATGATAAACTTCCCTATTACGTCTCTGAAGGCAAGATCCATTGCTCTCTAAAAGGTGGCACCAGCATTGATCAGACCAAAAGGCATTCAATGATATGCAAAAGTGACCCACAGTGTAGTGAAAGTAGTTTTATGTTGGTCTACTTCATTGACTTCTACTTGATTGTACCTAGAAAAACCATCTAACATTGATAATATTTTTGAACCAGTCACTATTTGCAACACTTGATCTATGATGGGTAAGGGATAGTTATCTTTTAAAGAATATTGATTTAAGTTTTTAAAATCAACACAGATACAAATTTATCTATTATTTTTCCTCACCAAGACTATGTTAGCAATCCATGTGGAATGGTGGATTGAGAAAATAATTCTTGCATTCAGTATTTTCTAGATCTCAGAAAGGATAGTACTTGATATGTTGGGGTTATATTGCTGTTGCTTCTACTTGTGAGGCAATGACCCAACTTTAAGAGGAATTTTGTGCCAAATTTCTTCGAGGTCGAGGGACTTTAGATCATCATAAGAATATGCCAAAACACCAATGTAATGGTAAAGAAGAGTAACGAATTTGATCTTTTCATCAAAAGTGCAGCAGTTTCCAATGTTGACCATTTTGGGATTTTCTATTGTACTCAAATTCATTTGATCAAATTCCTTGGAGGAACTTGAATCCATTTATTGCTGCTTAACATTCTTGTCATGATTATCAAATAACTTTTCAAGAGAAACCAAGCTTTTTGAAATTTTATTCCCTTTGAGTTGAAGAAACTCTTCACCATTTTTTGAATTCATTTCAAGAACTGATTCCCATGGTGGAATTCTCTACCTTCAAAATAAAGCTCTTCAAAGCTGTCCATCTTTTCTAGAAAAGCAACAATTTGATTGTCATTGTTAAAGACCTACTAATGACTAGAATTATCAGGTATAGTTGGTCTAAAAACTAGCTCAATAGTGTACTTGTCCCCTCTAAAATCCTTATGGGGAACCATGAGGGTTGCAGAGACTGCCAATGAATCTGCACGATCATCGAATTCTCTCGACACAGCAAAAATATCAAAAGCATCAAAACTTTCAATACAATCCCATACTAGATTGCGATAATGTCACAATATTTCATTTTTGGTTTGGTATAGGTTCCTTACCTGACAAACCACCAGTTCAGCATCTCTCTGAGCATGAAAAATTTTAATACCTTTAGCATGAGTAGCTTTCAATCTGAGCAACAAAGACTCATACTCAGTGGTGTTGTTGGTATTGTTGAACTGTAACTTATATGAATAAGGAAAATTTTCTCCTTGAGGGGATATCAAGACAATTTTGGCTCTAGAACTGATAGAAGAGCAACTTCTATCAAATTCTAAAATCTAGACATCATTAGAATTTGATCTTTTCAAAAATTTCTCTTCGTTACTCAAGAAAGATCCTTTTTTATTTGAACTTTTCTCTAACAATTCTTCTAATTTCCTATCTGAATTGTCACTTAAATAACTTTTGTCTGATGAGATAAAAACATCTTCAGTGGTCAAAAAATAGTTACCCATTCTCGATGATTCAAATAAAATTTGAGCTTCAGGGTCTGACATTTGGGTGACAATATATTTTGACTCTTTCTCAGGAAGTAATTTTTTCATGACACCTTTAACGGGTATCCTTGCTTCAGACAGATCTATATCCAACTCTTTGCCTACATCCTTGCAAAAATTTCATCCGAGCAAGATGCCATAGGAAGCTGAAACACTAGCCACCAAGACTATCATTTTGATCCTTTTATCTAGAAAGGCCATGATTGCAAATTGGGCATCTTTAATTTGACCTAGGAGTGGTACTTGCTTGTTCTCCATGGAAAATCATCTACCAAAAGTCTTAGTTAAGGTAAGACTAAGATAATCTACTACCTTGGTAGGCATAACATTGTTAGAGGCCCCAGAGTCTATTATACAGTTACTCAATTTATGGCCATTTATCAAAAAGAAAACATAGAAAGGTTCTATGTTCTTAGGGGCAGTAGGAGGAGTAGCGACAAGATTATTCTGAGTGGATTTGTTCTTTAAGGAATCAGGAGTCATCTTTGGAAAATCTTGTCCTGTAGGGATGGTTTTGTTTTATATGTATTCAGCCAACCTATCAAATTGGTCAGGATTGGCTCACAAGTACTCAACTTCGATCATTTGAATCTTGGTTTTTTTAGCATGATCAATTATATCAAATAATTATAATGAACTAAAAATAGAGGAAGGAAGTACATCATCCTAATCTTTATTGAGTGTGGCACTGGTCTGAGGAATAGAAGCAAAAGATACAGGGTGGTTCTAGGTACTTACTTTCTTATTGGTCACTGGGTCCTTTGATTGGAAAGGCAATGAAGTTCCCCATTTAGCAATTGAGACTACTAGCTAAGGTTATTCTCCCACCTTTCCTTTATCAGCTTGTTGAGTCGACTAATTTTGGGACCTAGTAAAGACAGCATATGATCCATTAACTACTTTTCCTTTTTCCTTAGCTTTGTCTTGGTATTGCAAAAAATTGATATTTGAGTCACCAACTAATTTTTTTTCTCCTTCAGCAAAGAGATTAGCATCATCCTCTTGGTCCAACTTAGGTTTGAAAGAGAGATCATGTTTGGTTTCATGATAACTGAATACTGAGTTGACAAGTGTTGCTTCGATGTTGAGCTTCCCCTATGTCAAAGGAAGACGGTTAGATTGTCTTTAATTTTTAGTAGCACTACCTTGATATGAATAATTGAGAAACATCCTTCTTAGCATCTCTCGATAAGGGGGAGCAATCATACCTTATGACATTTGCCTTTTCAGGGCTAGTAGTTCATTTATCAACTTTTGCACCATAGGATCTATGGTTCTCATGGAAGAACTTTTAGTAGATGAGGAAAATTTATTTTTATTAGAATTTTTTCTGATCTTACCTGCTAAGATAAGATCATATTCAACCTTGGTAGCCAAATTTTGGGCTACAAAAAGATCTATAGGACCGGCTCGCTTTAATAGAATACTTACTTTAGGAAGTTAAGAGTTGATGAAAAAGCACTTAAGATTCTCCAGTGTTGGCTGAGTGATAATAAGAAATCTATTCCTTAGCTTATTGAATTTAGTAATGAAGTCTCTCATAGGCTCATTGGGTTCCTTCTTCATTTGTGTAAGTTGAGCCAACAAGGCATGTGCATCTTTAGCGGGTTTGAACCTAGCCTCAAACTTGGCTTTGAGAGTGTTGTAGTCAGTTATAGTTTGAGCCTAAAGGTGATAGAACTAATCTATGGTAGCACCTTGCAAAGTTTATAGAAATAATCACACCACTATATCATCATATTCCATGCCTATCACACCACATGTTATGTAGAAGGCAGTAATATGCTCATCAGGATGGACTTTCCCATCACCATAGAATTTGTGGAAATTCTTTCTCAAACTATGAGGTAGTTCATGTAAAGGTGAGGCTAGATTAAGAGGACCAAAAGAGTTTCCCCATTGACCTTGGGCTGCCATGATATGATGATTAAAGTGAGGGATAACAAATCTTGGTGGAGTAAATATGGACAAAACTCTATTATCACTAAGACTAGAAGCTTCATTTCGTATTAGAGATCTGACGTTGGTAGGAAAAAAAACTCATGGTACGTTGGAGGTGAAATGGTAGAGGATAAATCTCAAAATTATTTTGTTGCACTAACTCAAGTATAGGATCAAAAATACCTTGAGCTCTCTGGCTTCGTGTGTATGGTGGATCTGCCAGAGTGAAGAAATGAAAAATGACTAGAAATGCTTCAATTTAAAGCTTGAGGCTTCAAAGTGCACATTCATGTCCCCAACGGAGTCACCAAAAGTTTTTGGATGAATATTTTATCATCAAATAACTGACAGCAAAATGGGTATATCAACCACAGAACAAGGAGATATATACGGCAAAAAGTGCAGGTTTATCACAGCATAGTGAGATAAATCTCTCCTCTCATCAAAGGGAGGTTCCCTATAAACCACTATATATTAATATAAACTAAAAATAGACTCAGGGGTGAAATCACACCATCCATCTCTCTTTTTTTAGAGATGATGTTCACAAGGTAAATGAAAAATTAATGTGTAATAACTGAAAACAATCCTCTTCTTTCAGAAATGATGTCTAATAAACAGTAGGAAAACTTCTTGAGTAGTAATTGGATCCACAATAAACCCACAAAAGCACAAAGTCTTTCATTGCTTCTCTTTCTAATTTAGGACTAATAAAACTATAGAATGAAATGAAGCTCAAACTCTCCACCGAAAACCACAACAGAGTATAAAATCACAAAGGATAAAAGTAGTACAAAGCCTTTCTAATACCCTTTTCACCAAAACACAAACTAAAGGTAATTATAATAGCACAAAGTCTTCATAATTAACTTCATAACATCTTCTCGATAATTTCCACACACTCTACTTATTTAATCAAATATATGAGATATTATTAGGAAAAATAACATAAGAACAATTCCCTAAATAACACAAGTCATTCCAACACAAAGTTTGAAAAGTAACCTGCTTTCTCATTCATTCAAGAAAATATGATTTACAATTTGAGCTCAAAGTCTCAAAAGGCATCTCAATTTTGGTAGAGTTTTTGCTTTTGATCACTGAAAAGATATATTTACAAAAGAGGCTCTCTTTATTTATATAGAGAAGCCTTGAAGATTTATGAAAGACTTAAATATTCTAACCTAGTCAAAGATAGAAGTCTTTATTGACTCTACAATTTCCATATTTTTACATGTAATTACACATGACAAAAGTACATGTGAAAATTTCCAAAGCGGTTACAAAAGTGCATTTAGAAAAAATAAAATTAAATAAATGGAAAGTTGATTCAATTTGTAGCTCCATCTTTCTTTATATGAGCATCATACATGGTGATAGTCACTTGTATCCCGATACTGTATGGACTAACAGTATTCTTGAAAATCATCCTCACCTTGACTATGGCATCTTTCACTACTGTGACCAATTTTGCATGACTAGTTAACCTAGTTTTTAGATTATCCAGAGTTGACTGATTATCTAGTATATTATCCATAGAGGCCACCAAGAATGGTTTATCTTCAAATTTGTTTTGGAACATACCTTCAAATTCCTTAACCATTTATTTAGCTAAAAGGAATTGGTTGTCTTGTGATTTAAGCTTGTAAGGCAGCTCCTCTAACTTATGCAAGAAACTGATGTCACTTTGTTCACTAAGGTCTTTTGATGATTTGAGGTCGCTTATCAACTCCTTAAGCACCTGACTCCTATATATCAATTCTTCTTTTGTTTCAGTATAAGAGTCTCTATCAGCAATGATGCCAATTGATACTAGGGTGCTTTTTTTCAACTTCTTCATATCCACCCACTTATCAAGATACTTTTTTATGATTTCAATATCTTGGGAAATGATATTGATAAGGTCATCTAATTATGCTCTCACTTTCTTCATCTTACCCATTTTCTCAGAAAACTCAGTGAACAAGGAAATTCCTTGTGCATGCAGCTTATCTAAGTACTCTTCAAGTACTTTTCCCTTGAGATAGGTCTTTTATACTTTCTAAATCACGGGGTCATCGATGGAGATAGCCTCTGAAGTTACAGTTTCTGGAGTGAAAGTTATTCTCCTTATTACCGTAGTCAGTTGTTCCACCATTGCTTTATAATGGTCCTTCATCTCTCTTTCTCTATCAAAATTTTGAACTAAGATGTCCATAGCTGACTGCATGTCACTCTTAGAACTTTCATGAGGTATTTTCCCTAACTCAATTTGAGAGATAGAGTACTCATTTACATCAAAATTGTCAAGAGTTACACCCTATGGAAGTTTTTGCTATTTCCAAAAATTTGTGCCCTTTATCCTCAATGATCTTTGAAAGATTTTTTGGCCTTTTGGGAGTCTTGACTTTGGCTAACACCATTTTAGTGAAATCAAAGTCATCTAGGGAGATGGCCTACTTTTTCCTTTTGGGTGTATAAGCTTAAAACTAAGGTGGGATGGCAGAAGTAAATACATTAGCATCAATCCCTATAGTTGGCATCACTAGAGTAACACCTACACTGGTGGTGGAAATAATGGGTGGAGTATCAGTTAAAACTACACCTTCTACTGAATGATCAAAGGCAAAACTATCTCCAATATCAAAAGACAGAGATGATAAATTGGGGATTGATCCTGAGGAATGAAGAACATCTCTAGAAGCACCTTGAGGGTCATCAAAAATAATTTTGGAAGGAGAGGCAACTCTAAAAGAGGAAATACTGATTGGACAAATAGGTGAAAGAGTTACAATAAGTGAGTTAGGCATGGAAGAAAAAATTCTTGCATCTGGCTGTACACCTATTTATGGAGATAGAGTTTCCTTTTCCTACTGATCTACGGGCCTATGATCAGTTTCCATCTATTTCACTATTGGTTCTTCAATGCTCTACTTCTCAACTTCCATGTCTATTGTTCCTGGTTCCTTTTCTACAACTTGTGACTTCTTTGTCATAAAGATGATCATAGGCTTATGTGTCCTATCAGAGGTATGGACATCACTTTTATTCTTCATCTTATTTTCTACCATTCTCCTTATTTCTTCTTGAAATTCAGCTTCTGACCCTATGATGAACTCTTTCAGGGTGATTCCCTTATTTTCTAACTAATCATTGGTGTTTGCCAATATTAGTTCAAATCTTCTTCTTAAGGAAGTCAATTCCTTTTGTGACCATTAGATTGGGGGGAAAGGGGCATTGGCAACCTGTTCAGCATGTTATCTTTTATAGATCAAATCACTATTATCCACAAGACTTTTAGGGATATCAGCGAGTCCCAAATATTTTATCTGTTTCAAAGATAATCTACTATAGTCCATTTTCCTGTTGTCTTCATCAATCCTCAAATCAACCCAAATATCTTCGATCATAGGCTCATGAAACTGGGTCTTTTTTTTGATTATATCCTTTACACCTCTGTAGTCAAAGTTTGGCATCTTTTTTAAATGCTTCATGATTACAAGTTGCATTTCAGTCTCCATAACCCTAGATTTTGTAGTGGTCAATACTATGAACCTGCTAATTTTAATTGGGAACCTGAAGCCAAGTTTTTTTAGTTCCATTTTCTTATTGTGTATGATGATTATTTGCCTACACAATTCCATCAAGACTAATTTGTTTGAGGGGAATCTTGGGAGCATATAAGGATGACCTTGGAAAAATCTAACCTGTAGATAAGAAAAAGAAGGGAACTATAAGAACATACACTTGAAGTCATTCACAATTGTCCAAGCTTCGTCTGACACTCTTTTCTGTTCTAATTGGGGATCAAAGAGACATAAAAATACCATGAAGAAAGCATCATTTACCCTTTTAAAATGATGGATAGAACCCTTTAATGTCAACTGAGGATAATATTGATATATCGGGGTTACTCTCTTGTCTCCTTTTGATGTTAATCCTGGGAAGGTTCTCATCGATACCGTAATATACACCAAGTATGATGTCATATGAAATTTGAAGGTAGTGGATACTTTCATCAATTGCTCATGTAGAGCATTGCTGATTTGTTCTCCCAAGAAAATGACTTTTTTACCTTGGAGAATTATCATAATAAAGGGGTACATCCATTCGTGAATCTAAGAGGAAGAAGGTAGACCTCTTACCCTACTGATAAGAGTGATCAGGTCACCAACTTCTTCTATAAAATCACTCCTTAGAAAGCTTTGTGGTCATCTTGAATAGTTTGCCCTTGGAGTTTTAAGCCATCTATTGTTGATAACTTTCTTTGCTCTTTTGGGATCTTTGTCATACTCCCTTTGTGCTTCAAAAAAATTGAGCTTTAATACTTAAGTAGCGGGAGGACACATGAACACTTTGTCAATTAACTTAGGGTCCAGTCTAATTACCACATTACCACCAACATCTAACACAGCCCTGGTATCCTTATTGTAGAACTAAGTGCACTAGAGAATGAACTCTATGTTATGGGCCGCTACAGGAAAAGAAAATATCAGATGCATATTACTCTCGATTATCTTCATCATTTCATGGCTAGGGTTGCTTGATTTGGTTCTTTCTATGAACTCAGCTATATCTACATGATCAATCTCTATATCCCTAATGTCATCGACATTAGAAGTAATTGAGGTGATTGGGAAAACACCTTGATACTTGTATTTCATTGTCTTTAACTTCTTTAGAGAAACCTCAATCATTTGGAAAAACTTTTGTAAAAAGGACATCGATGAAGAAGGATCCTTGAGAGAAACTAAAACAAGAATCATGATCATGCAATCAGGGGAAATATTGGCAATTTGGGAAAATTACATGTTGATGATCATGACCATTGGAATGCGCTTGAAAGGGCTAAAGCACGAGAAGGTAGGAAAGCCAAAAGATAAGCAGGCTCAAAAAAGTAAAAATTTGAAATTTTCTCAGAGTTAAGAAAATCTGAGGAAATGCATGTAGGGGCAACAAAATTTTCTACCCTTACATATAGAGGTAGTATCGGTGGTAAAAATTGCCAATGTAATGCATTGACAGAGGGTGTTGATGCATACACGATAATTTTAGCACCTATGCATGTTGGAAAAATATTATTGTACATAGGCAGTAATTTTTGCAACCATTGCATGTGAATCTTGTGTAGGGGTGGCAAAAATTGCCGCTCATGCATATGGGTGAAAACTTGTGGAAGGGAGGCAAAAATTGCTGCCCTTGCACGAATGGAAAAAGATATTGTAAGGGTTGAAAAAATTGCCATCGTTACACTGGTTCAAACGGTTATGTAAGGGTGGTGAAAATCACTGTCATTACACAAGTTAATTTGGCTAATGGGGTTATTAGGGTTTGTGCTGTTAACGAGGAGGAGAGGGAGGTGAAAAATGAAGAAAAAGACAAACTACAAGGGAGGAAAGAGAAAAAAACTAAAATTTAAACAAAAGAGAAAGAAAAAAGATGAAAAATTAAAAATAAAACAAGGAAGAACAAAAAACCCTACCTAAAAAAAAAATTCTGCCCTACGCTTGAATCCAAGAAAAATCATGATCCCACTCATTCACATAGTCGACAGGATGCAGGGAGGAGGAGCAGACAACCTAGAATAATCCATATGGGGCTCAAAATAGTATTTAAAGGAACTAAAACTAATGCCAACAACTCAGTACGTGTGGCCATAAATGTTATACATGAAAACTGATGTCATGTAGGGGTGGCAAAAAATTTTGCCTCTGCATGTTCATGGAAGAAATGTAGGGGCGGCAAAAATTGCCGCTCTTGCATGGAACATTTCAAAAAAAATGCAAGGGCAGTAATTTTTTTCTACTCCTGCATGGGGATGTAAGGGTGGAAAAAATCACCTCCTTTACATGGAAAATTAAAACACATGCAGGAGTGGCAAAAAATACCGTCATTGCATGAAAATGAAAAACTACACTAACTCATGCAATTTTATCAAAATTTTGATGTTCTGATCACATCAAAAATACAACAAATTTCATGTTTCATAAGAAATCATGATGAGGGAAGGTCACAAATTTTTCAATGAAGTTAGTCAACTAAACCTAAGATCAAGAGAAACTTGTGTTAAAAGATGAACTTAGAGTGAAAAACACGAAACAGACAAGTTTTGTAGGGGTTGTTCTAAAAATGAGTGTAGTTGATTTTGGGAATAGGAATCAAACTCAATTATACAGCATGTAAGTAGGAAAATTAACTTGTTTCTTGATTCACTATTCATTCAAATACAAAATAGGCCAATGTTTCACCATTAACCAATGGAGGCTACTCAAAAGAGCCAAAAAATTCACTACTTATAGCATTTGGGAGAGGGGCAAGATAAGGGAAGTCCAAAGGTCACTTGGACACTTGTCAAGCTGAAAAAAGAGGTCACATATGCATGAGAATGAGATGCAAAATGTACCATGCAATTTTAGGAAGTACAAGTGTCCATACAAGGCATGAAACTCTTGGAAAGTGGCATGAAATTCCTTGTGTTGGATCAGAAAACTTCCTTTGTCATTCACACCTATTTGGACATCCCAAAAATAACTAAGGTCAGATCTAATTATTTGAATGAGAGATAAGGGTTTAATACATGCTTCCCCATGCATTTTTTGTATTCTTAGTCATCTAGAAACCTCTGTAAATGAGCCAACACCATATGTAGTCTAAGAAAACTCCTCTTCCACACACCTTGTACACTTGGCTTCCAAAATGGATTTATTTTCTCATGAAAATAGATAAAAGGGGTGTTATTACATGTGTAAATACCATATATGACCTTATATTCATTAATCACACCTTAAAAGGACATCTATTTAATGTTTTCACACTTTTCACCATCATGTTCACTATGCCACTTTTGACTGGCTGAGATGAGAGTTATTGTTTAAACACTTATGAGTTTTTACAAGGCATTAAATTGGAATTTGGTTTATCTTAAGTCCTAATCTTCCTTCTAAAGTTTATTTCATCTCTTTAAACCTCTTATAACCTTCATAATACATAAAACTATAAAAAAAATACACCCTATTTTTCACTCCATCCATATAGTTAAGTACAAATAATCCTAATTTTAGGGATCCTAAATTATTCCTATACATCCTTAAATCATCATTATATTCAAACTATGCCATTTTATAAGCTTTATAACTTCATTTCCTTTATTAGGTTTTGACTAAGGGTTTGCAAGGGGGCAGTTTCCACTCATAAGATTTATTCATAAAGACCTAACATTGAAGTTGAAAAAATATATCATTAGAGAATATTTTAGTAACCTTTTCAATTCCTCTAAACTTCCTTGACCTCCATGCAAATCCTCTTTAAATATGTGAGCATTTGAAATCATTTTATCAAGCTTGTTTTCACATTTCCTACATGATTAGACTATCTCCAAGATAAAAGTAACTTTCCTATGGGTTTATCTGCATACAAAAATATCATAAATGTATAAATTAATACCATTAACATGTTACAACCAGATATAACACTCACTAGGAGCAAGAAGTGAAGTTGGACCCCCAATTGGCTCTAGGTCACTTCAAGGCCTAATAGGCTTAGCATGCACCCTACTAGTTTTGGCTATTTGGATTGATCTCTCATGGATGGTCTAGTGTATCATGCTTTTTAATACTTAATTAAATATCATAAATTCATCACATAACTTTCTAATCACTCCTTTTCATTCTTCCTCTCATTCACCAATTAGGCCTAATTCGAGCTTTCTTGGTTGAGCTATGTGCAAGAGTGTTTTGGTCATTTTGAGAGTTATAAGCTTGATTTATTGATTTTTAACACCTATTTACATTAAATACACCTTAAAATATTTTTATTTAGTTTCCCTAAGCTTTACATTAAGTTCATTTCCCTTTATGGCTTTATTTTCTTACTTTTCCAAAATCCTAATTTCCCTGACTAGCTGACCTTTGAGAAAAAATAGTGAGATATAACCATCAATTTCAACGAAAATTTAAGTTTTTATTAGTTTTATTATATCTTAATTAATATTTTTACCTAATTTATAAGTTATATTCATCCATTTAGGCACCTAACCAACTCAATTTGTCTAAAAAAGGCTTCTAAAAGCACTGTTTTCTTGTAATATTTCCACCTAAGAATGACCTCTCAAGGCTAACTCCAATATGATTAGGTTTCTTCACCATGTTCTACACATTAAATTCATGATAAATAATATTTTAATTCACCCAAAACCACTCTTCTCCCTTAGATTGTTCATTCTTACCCATTGAGCAAAGAGTCCCTTAGTGCAATTATACGGACTGTCATTCTTGGGCTAGTACAAAGAGTAGATGTTCAAATTGAAAGGAGTATTGGATATTTTGAAAAAAATATATTAACCTATCATAAACTATTTTCAAGTTTTTATCAAACCTTATTTCTCTTCCTAATCATATTCATCTCTTTAACCTCATCAAGACCAAACACTTAGTTGTAGGTGCATATATGGCCTTAAGAGGTCTATGTAAGCTTGTTTCACATTGCCAAGAGCTCATGGATGTCATCATGATATTAAATAATGTGTTCATAGGTTAATATCATCATTTAAACTTTCCTTTTAACCTTTATATGGACTTTGATCTCACTAAATTGAGTTCTCCCTCTTGACTGTGTTACCCTACCAAAATGACTCCTATAGGTGCACATTTACCTAATGGACTTTGGTCATGATGTGTGAATACACTCCTTAAATATTGAAAGTCACCTAGAATCTAATCATACCTATATTCACCTTGGATGGGATAAAACACCACCAATATACCCTGTTTAGCTCATTGTCTGCCTACTAAAGTGTAGGTGCACATTTCCTTGAGAAGGGACACCTGTAGGTGTCCATAAAGCTTGAAACACTATACACAAAAATCATACTAATGATCTTCATGCTTATTTTCACACCATTAAATCAATATTACCATTCCATTCATGAGAGTATGCTTTTTTTTTCTCATAGGATTTCAATGGCCATTCAAACCTCAAATCCTGTAGATGTTAATGCAGGGTTTTAGTACTTTTAAAGGCATCTTTAAGGCCTTTAACTTCCATCTTCCACTAACTTTATGACATCCATATTTGGCATAGCCTTTCTCCATACTAGAGGCTAAAATATTTACCTATCTATATTCTCTATAACTCTTTTTAACCATGTTATAAGATATTCACAAAATGCTCGTAGACCTCTATTTTCACCTTTTGGGGAAACTCTCCTTGAACTTAGTCATATTGTGCTTAAAGGTAGTTTGCATCTCCTCCTCCCCATTTGATGCTTCAAAAATGTCTACCTTGATTTTTCTCACATGTTAGTATTTGAAATGGAATCTTACCATGTTTCAAATTCTCCATACAATGACACTCAAATTTCTATAGCACCACTTATAGGTGGGCATTTGCACATACACAGGCAGTAGGTAAAATAGATAGTGAGTAGAAAAACATGTTGGTGATCACATAAAAACCCTCACCAAGTGTTCAAATGGAATCCTAAAAATATTAAAATATTAAAACATCTCCCAAATTCTTCACATTCATCATGACATCATCAAGAAGACTCTTATAGGTGTGCATTTGCTATATGTAGGCAGGGAGCATGGAATGGAGCAAAATATGTGGATGTATGGCCTCATAAAAAACTTTAAATCATGGTCAATCCTTAAAATTCATATTTCTCATAAGGATATCTTAAGACAAGCTATAAAACATCCATTCCAATGTGAAAACTTCTTGCAGACATCTAGAACAGAGCAGGCAAGGGGATCTAATGACTAGTTAGTGTGATGAATGAGCTTAAAAACAACCTTGAACTTTCCCCAAACATCCAAATTAACTCTCTCCAAATCCTAATGATTTGAACAAACTAATACACCCTGGTTACAATTCCATGAACAAGCTAAACAAGCTTTATACATATGACTGCAAGTAGGAATGAGTGAAGAGTTGACTATGAGGAATGATATAGTAAAAGTTTCTCAAAGCATGGTGTTATGAAACCAAATATGGAAAGAGGTGATAATATGTCCTTGATACCTATTCAAAACCATATTCTATTCACATGAGACCTATGTATAAGACTAACATTTTTCAACAAGGAAAAAATTAACTAAAACTTTATAATGGTAACACCTTCTTGAAACATGAGATAAATTGATCATAAAAACACTATGAAACATGAAAATAATCATGGAGATAATTTGAAAAGAAATCCAACATACTCTATAGTCAAAATCACAAAATATATTGTACGGATCTATCCAAAATGGATTAAAAATTATAAAGTGTAGGAAACAGTGAGCAATAAAACATAGTCAACTTGTTAGAGATGGTCCATAACACATGGTTAGCCAATCCTTACACTCTTGTTATGGAAATTAATCTCTCTAAGTTTGATACCACCTCCCACAAGCATTTGACCTAAAACCTCTTTAACTATTCTTACCAAGCATAAACTTCCTGACCACTTATGTGTGCTTAGAAAGGTAAAGAAGGAGTAGAATGGTTTTAACTCAAAAATGGAACTTCCATAACATTTCAAGTAGGTAAATGAACCTGAGGAAGATGAAGAGACATTCTATGACCTCCTCCTACATGTCATTGATCCATTAACTATCACTAAAAATGTACCAAAACATTTACCAAGGGATCCTTATAGGTAATTTATTAAACACACCAAAATTACTCTTAAAAATAATCAAATAAAATAAAATCAATGAAATAATACGAACCACACTTCACAAGAGTTGATTATAGAGTTTTGGCAATGCCTATGTATCTAGGTTCACTTAAAACATGAACTAATCCATTTTCATGAATTGAAAGCACATGGCCAAATCTTACAATTGTAAAATGGACACTCTATGATTGCATACAACTCAATAATAGACCTTTGAAAATTCTTGACACTCATGGATGAATTTTCCACCTTCTTGTCATGAATGTAATCTCGCATTCTTGAATTTCTCTACCAAAAGTCTCTCTTTAAGGCTTTAAATAGTTACCCAATCAAAATCAAATTAGGAAAATAGTTAAATCAAGAAAATAATATTGAGTATAAAACATTTCATCAATTCACTCTAAAGTCTAAAAATGACTCTAGATGCTTTGAAAATGGTGATACATGCAAACTAGTCCTAAACTGGCCATTACACAATCTATAAAGCTTCACTTTGAGGAATTCAAAATAAACTCAAATGACCTCAAATCTAGACACTCAGCATATTTTTGGAACCAACTCAGAGTCTAAAATAACTCTCTAGTTCACTCTAAATTTTGGAAATACCTTTATGTACCTCAAAACAAAGGATGAGTGAAAATGGGTCCTTATGCCTTGGCTACTCAGCTGAGAACCTCCTATTCAAAGCTACTCAATTGAGAACTTGTTATTCAAATACAATTTAGAAGATTTATATAGTTATTCAGATCCATGGGTATAAAGGTAAGGACTTATCCATTTTTATTGGAGGTTGGGAGTTCGATTCCCAACTTAGCAATTCCATGCTCCAAGTCTTATCATTATCCCACATTTGGCAAATGATGATGTATTTTGGATTTTTTAAGCTTTGACTTCCACATTTCAAGTTGTTAATATGCCTTTTGTTGGAAAAGGCTTATTATGGTCATTGTTTATTATGTGGATCAACCCCAAACTTGGTATTCAGTTGGAACAATGCATGGGCTCAACTAAAGTGGAATGCTCAAACCAAAGTTAGCATTGTGATATGGCTCCCATCTGATCTTGTAGCACTGTTGGGATCGTCCAATGTGGTAGCATTATATTCTACCATGTGGTAACTCAAGGGCACTTATTTAGCCAATCCATACATGCTATCAAAGATGAAGGATGAAAATAAACCCAAATTCTTTACCTGACTTGTTGCCATGTATCACACTCAAATTGAGCCACGTCATCATTTTTATTGATTTTTTACCATAACTTTAATTGGGCATTACTTTCACATACAGACTGAGATTTTATCCATTCAAAATAAGTCAAAACTCTTGTGACAAGATATACTCCATGGATCTAGTTTAGAAATGTTCCATGATGATTAATTTTTCTAGTTTGACCAACTTTGATTATTTGTTGACCTAAACTTTGACTAGCTACACCGAGAGTAAATAAGCTCTATTTATTGAGTTTTGTATACCATCAAAAATATATTGACAAGATCTATGCAATGCTATAGTGGTTTTATGACCATTTGAGATCATTCCAAAAATAAACTTCAAATCATAACTCCCTATTAATAAGGCTTTTGGTCCACTAAAATCTAGTACCGAACTCAATCTTCTAAAATGCTAGTTGATTCTGAAGATACTTTGATAGGTCTTATTGATCTACTCAAGTTCCATAACTACACCTACAACTCTTGGAATAACTAGCTGATCACACATTCTATAATTCCTCTACTATTGCATGGCTACCAATAGCCTCTACACATAATTATGATTTAGAATGTCATGACTTCCTCTGATGCACAACTTTAGAAGAGCCTCTACACAAATAAGCCTAGAGATCTTTTCTATTGCATAGCCTCAATGAGTCTCTACACATAATTCTAGTGATCTCCTCTACTACATGGATTTAATGAGCCTCTACACAGAAGTATAGTGATCTCTTATGTTACATGGCTTCAATGAGCCTCTACATATAATTCTAGTGATCTCTTCTATTGCACAACTTCAATGAGCCTCTACATAGAAGTCTAGTGATCTCTTCTACTGCATAGCTTCAATGAGATTATACATAGAAGTCTAGTGATTATGTATGTAGATCCACATCCTCTTATACTACATGGAAAACCAAGGGCCTCTACATAGAACTACGTGTGGATAATAATACATCTATCAATGTCTTCTTCTATTGCATAGCCTCAATAAGCCTGTACATAAGATTGCATGTGGACCTAGTGCTTCCTGGGTATGTTAAACTATTCTCTACATAATAACAATTATCATAAACAAGAATATAACATAACCTATATAATTTTCATATATCATTGTTAATGGACAACATCTACCAAAATGTGAGAAGACAACTTGAGTATGATAAACCTATCACTTAATTCTTCTTTACAAGTGACTCCACAACAAAACAAATTACAATTTTTAGAATGCATTTATATATAGATTACAAATAATGCCTCTTGGGTCTTTTAAACTGTGCATGGTGTATGTCACAATACTACCTATATGGGTCTGATTCATACATCCTAACTAGCACATTATTTTTATTTTTTTCCTATGAGCATATACAAATGGATAAACCCAAATTCTTGAAAGCCTCTAAGTACCATCAAAGATTACTTACCAACCATTAAAACCTAATGTGGGCCTATCTCCTTTAGTAGTCACCTCATGGATCATTATGTGTCTTACCTTCAATTTCTTAATGGTCACCTCATATATACAAGTCTGAGGTCTCACTGGAATCATCATGACTAGGTCTAGAGACCTGCCTTGTCTCAAACTGCATGATCCAAGTGTGATCCAGGTGAAGCTCTATGTTATCACCCATGAAATATGATTTTTGAGTGAAGAGATACAAATTTCATAGAACAATCTCATTCATCTCCAATGGAATGATATAGAGAGTCACCATGTCTGAGAACTATCTCCCAAGTGCAAATTGCAAGGTACAATAACATGTTACCATACCTTGGACAATGTAATTCTACATGATAACTATTTTGACATGTGGTAGTGAGAAACATTGGTAATCCCAATCAACATACTATGTCAGTAGTCACATAACCCATTTTGATGTCCCCATCAAACACAAGTCTAACAACACATCCCTCTAAAACAACTAGAACACTTAGCTTGGAGGTTCTCACAGATTGTAAGATAATATCTAGAGGTCCAGATGGTGTCTTCTATCAAACTATGGATTTTGAATGTTGATTGGTACTTGGAATAGCATGAGCCTTTCCTTTGTTTGTGTTCTTCTATTGGAACCACCATGGTACATGATCAGGTTGTCATAACTAGTAATGTTCTGCCACATGTCCATGTCTCAAGCAATAACTATAGATCAACCTAGTTGGTGTCCTAGGATCATCTTGATAGTGTTTCCTCCATTTTGACTCTTCTACTATCTAATTAGAAAGAGAGTCTACTTTATATTTTAGTTTGATGATCCACTAGTCCTATTTTCATTGATTTGTACTCACATTCATCACAATCATGTTTAGCTCAGCCATCCATTGTGCTTGCTCCCATCAGTATGACATAACCATATATATCACCATGCCTAAGAATAATAATGTTATGGGTAATTACATCCATTGATATAAATCCATGGCTTCAATCTTTTCCCAAATAGCTTGTGCTTCTGTGTCAATACATAAATAGAAGCTCACTAACACAATGCAAAAAAATTGTTAGTGACTGGAAAGAACCATTCTAAAACCAAACTTGATCTATAAACTAGCACTAAAAACATACCAAAATGTTTACCAAGGTATCCTTGTAGGAAATTTATTAAACACACTAAAATTACTCCAAAAAATAATAAACTTAAATAAAAGTAATGCAATAATTTGAATCACACTGCACAAGAGTTGATTACATAGTTCGGCAATACCTATGCCTCCAGGTTCACTTAAAACATGAACCGATCCATTTCCATGAATTTAAAGTAAATATCCAAATCTTAAAATTTTAAAATAAACACTCTAATATTTCATACAACTTAGCAACAGACCTTCAAAAAGTCCTAGCACTCACAGATGAACTTTCCACCTACCTGTTATGAATGCAATCTCACGTTCCTGAAGTTCTCTACCAAAAGTTTATCTTTGAGGCTTTAAAAATTGTCCCAATAAAACTCAAATCAAGAAAATATATATCTCCAAAATCATCTTGAAGGCTAGAACATTTTATCAGTTCACTTTGAAGTCTAAAAATGAATCTAAATGCTTCAAAAATGGCGATACATGCAAATTGGTCCTAAACTAGCAATTACATAGGCTACAAAGCTTCACTTCAAGGCAGTAAAAATAGGACCAAAAGATGTAAAATATAGACACTAATTATATGGCTAGAACTAGGTCAGAATCTAGAACATCTTTCTAGTTTACTTGAAAGTCTAGAAATGCTTCTAGGTACCTCAAAACTGAGGATGAGTAAAAATGGGTCCTTATGCCTTAGCTACTCGGCTGAGAACCTGGTATTCAAATATAATTTAGTAGATTTATATAAATATTCAGATCCATGGGAATAGTGGTAAGGATTTATTCTATTTTATTGGAGGTCATAATTTTTATTCCCAACTTAGTAATTCCACGATCCAAGTCGTATCATTATCCCACATTTGGCAAATGATGATGCATTTTGGCTTTTTTATGCTTTGACCTCCATGTTTCAAGTTGCTAACATGCCTTTTGTTGGAAAAGGATTAATATGGTCAATGTTTTTTATGTGGCTTAACCACAAACTTGGTATTTAGTTGGAAAAATGCATGGTTTTGGCTAAATTGGAATGCTCGAACCAAAGTTGGCATTGTGATGTGGCTCCCATCTGATCTCGTAGTAGTGTTGGGCTCGTTTAATGTGGAAACATTAGATTCTACCATGTGGTAGCTAAAGGGAACTCAATTCACTAATATGTACATGATGTCAAAGATGAAGGACAAAAACAAACCCAATTTTTTCACTTCACGTGTTGCCACATGTCACACTCAAATTGGGCTACATCATCATTTTTATCGAGTTTTGATAGCAACTTTGACTAGTCATAACTTTCACATACATACTCGGATTTAGTCCATTCAAAATGTGTCATAAATTTTGAACCAATATCTATGCCATGAAACTAGTTCATAAATTTTCCATGATGATTAATTTTTCTATTTTGACCAACTTTGACCGCTTGTTGATGTAAACTTTGACCCGCTGCACTAGGAACAAATGAGCTCTATTTCTTGAGTTCCACATACCATCAAAAATATATTGAAAAGATCTATGCAATGCCAGTAATTTCAAGCCCATTTTACATCATTTCAAAAATGACCTCTAGATCAGTCACCCTCCTTCATGGTTCGTACAAGTGCTAAAATCCCTTTTTTTAGTTGATTACTTGATATTTAGTTAGATAACCTATAATTTTTAGATGAGACTGACATTACTGATAGGTAATGTAACTTCTTGGACATTTGAGATGAAATAAGGACACTTAAGCTCCTTTAAAACTATGTGACTTGCATTTATAACCCCTAAAAGTCTTCTAAATGACTCAAAGTGACATATAGATTAAAATGACTAAGACCAAGGCTAATATAGCATTAATTGACATCAAAATAATTATAACATACCCCATGACAAAGTATTAGACTCATAAAACATCTAAAAAACCAAGTTTTGGACCTATAGGGGTCCAAATTTGATCTTAAAGTTAAATTTGGTCAACAAAATGGTGACTCATAGGGGTCGTATGTTTGTTATATTAAAGATCAATAGCTTTATCCTATCCATGAGATAAGGGATTCAATGAATTCTTGAATACAACGAGAAATGAATTGCCTAAAACACACACAAAACAACCACACCACACCAAACAACACAAAATAAAGCAAGACAATAACAAAATGCACACATGTGTATAAGCACTTAGGGGAAAAAAGTAAAACAATAGCTATGTACAAGGGGAGAGGAGAACCTTAGTAGAAATTTTTGAGATAGATCCCATTGAATGGGATATGAATCTCCTCTCCATCCAACTTTGAGAGTTAGAAAGTATTGTGTTACTTACAATGAGTGATGACATAAGGACCACTCCACAAAGCATCAAACTTTATGTGTTTTCTAGGATTAGCCCTATTTTCATCCCACTTTAGAATAATGTCCCTCTCTTGGAAGCATCTTGGCATGGATTTCTTGTCAAATTATCTTTTTTTTTAATCTTGGTGAGCTCTCATAGTTTGCATAGCTTGATCCCTTGTTTCTTCAAGCTCCATCAACTCACATAATCTAACCTTCATGCTTTCATTTTTCATCAACTCTATTTGGTAAGTGAGATCCAAATCTAGTAAATCAATTGAAATAAGCAATCTAGCCTCTCTTCCATAAACACGTGTATATGGTGAGTTTTCAATGGATCTTTTTGGGGTGATTTTATCAGCCCAAAGAGTTGTCTTCAACTTGGAATGCCAATTTCTTTGGTTTTCCTCTATTATCCTCTTAATAATCCTATTTAGATTCATATTAGTGGACTCAGCTAGTCCATTCCCTTGCAAAAAAATAGTTGGAGGAAGTACTAAGATAAATACCATGTTTCAAAGCCTACTCACTTGTCTTTATTCTAAGGAAAGCCAATGCATTATATAAAATTATTATTGAAGAAGCCCCAAATCTTGTCACTATACCTTCATAAAAGTCTAAAACTAAACTTTCATTTTCTTCCTTGAGAGAAATAGCCTCTACCCATCTTGTAAAGTAATCTATAGCAATCAACACCCACTTGTGACCAGCACTAGAAGGTGGATTGATTAAGCCTATGAAATCTAGACCCCATTGCATAAAAGGTTGGTTTACTTGTATTAGATGAAGAGACAAGGGTGAAATATTTTGTTTACCATCAAAGAGACACATTTATAACATTTCCTTACCCAATCATGGGTGTCTTTAAACAAACTAGTCTAAAAATAGCCAGCTCTCATAATCCTATTAGTTGTGGTTCTTGGAGCAAAATGACCACTAGCTAGTCCATCATGAAATTTAGATAATATCTTCTCAATTGGATCTGATTCAACACATCTTAATAGTAAACCTAATAATTCCTTCCTAAAAAATACTCCATCAACAAGTATATAATGAATAGATTGTAATCTAAAGTACCTTCTGTCGGCTCTATCTAAGCCTTGTAGACATTCACCGGTTTGAAGAAAAGTGATCATCTCTTATGTCCAACTCATCATTGATGAATATAAATTTTTCATAAGATCATCTTGAAGGGTTGAAAAAAAATCTTTTTGTTTCATCAAATCTGAAGCAAGGTGCTCACATAATCCCTTCCCTTTTACTAACTTGGTTGTCTTGATTTCTACATCATACTCCATTACTTTTGTGATCCAACCAGCTCTTTTTTCATTCAAATCTCTACTCAAAAGTAAGTCTTTGACACTAGGATGAGGTACCAATATATTAATCTTTTTTTTTGATAATATATGCCTAAACTTCTTTAGACTTATAACAATTGAAAGTACTTGCTTCTCTAGATAAGTTTATCTTATCTCATAGCCTTTTGATCCTTGACTAAAGAAGGCAATAGGTTGTTCCAAGTTTTCTTCATTTGATTGAGTGATCATGGTAGAGAGTACTTCTTCATTTCCAAAGGTATACAATTTGAAACCCTTTGATAAATCAGGGCTTGTAAGAGTTGGAGCTTGAGATATAGCTTGCATGATTTCTTCAAAACTCTCCTTCCTTCTCCTTATCCAAGTAAACACTTAATCTTTCCTTATCATGGAGGTTAGAGGCTTGACTAAATTATCAAAATCATGAATAAACATTCTTATGAAATTTATTTTTCTAAAGAAACTTTGAAAACCTTTCTTATGTTTTGGTAAAGTCAATGCCAAGATTTCACTCGCCCTTTCAAGATCTATGGATAACCATTTATTTGAGATAATTTTTCCCAAAAGTTTACCTTCATAGACAACAAACACACACTTATTTGGATTAAGATAGAATCCCAAATCTCTACATCTCTCAAAAATCTGCCTAACATGATTCAAATGATCATTTGCATCTTTCGAGAAGATCGTGATATCATCAAGATACACCAACGTTATATTATTTATTAGACCTTAAAAAGCCATAGCCATTACACATTGAAATTTTACCCCAACATTATACAACCCAAAAGGAATTTTCCTATAGGCATATGTGCCCCATTTTGTAGTAAAAGTTATCTTATATTGATCTCCTTCCTTCACCAAAATCTAATTAGACCATGAATATTCATCAAGGAGTGAGAACCTTTCACTACATACCATAAATTACAAAATTTGATCTATGGAAGGAAGAGGATAATAGTATTATAATGAAACTATATTCAAACCCCTAAAGTCAACACATAACCTAATTTTCCCATTTTTATTCCTTACTAAGACTAGGTTTACCAACCAAGATGAATGCTTAATAGAAAACATGATCTTAGACTCAATCAACTTTGTAAGCTCCTTCCTCATAAGAGGTTAAATATTAGTATTAATTGGCCTTTATTTTTTCTTCATAGGCTTATCATTCTCATATATCTCTATGGTATGTTGATCTAAGTTTTGATCAAATCTTTTTAAATCATAATATTCCCATGCAAAGACATCAATAAATTCCTTACATAATTCAATGAAAGCATATCTTTCTTCTCTAGTACATACCTTCCCAAGAACAAGCAACTTATCTTTGAGGATTTGTAGTCTTTTGTAGTTATCTTGCTTATTATACATGCTTACTTTTTCCTTATTCAGATAATCATCATCATCAAAGATACTTTCAAGTGTGACTAAGCCTTTTAGGAGCTTGTTTGTCTTCAATTGTACAATATACCCTTCACATTATTGCTATAGTTTGGACTAATTCTTTGAGGATAACTTATCCTCCTCTTGTATAAAAAGATAAATTTGTTGGTCACTATAATAACTTGCCAATTAGTGACATTATCAAGTATAGAGGACCTTACAATCACTTTGAGATGAGGCTGGTTCTTATCCTCTCTTATCCCCTTTAGAACATCAAATTGAGCTCCAATTTCTACCAACCTATCAGCATGTTTGTTATCTTCTCTTGGTATATATTGAATTTTGAAGGCTTGTAAATATTCCACAATATCCCACACTCTATGATTATAGGACTTGAGAAAGGATTTCTTAGTCATATTTTGACCTCTCACTTGATTCACAACAAACTCATTATCACTATAAACTTGTAACTCTTTCACACCTCTATTTATAGCCCACTAAAATCCATGAATGAGGGCCTCATATTCTACCACATTACAATTACAGCTTAATTTAAATCTAAAATTAGAGTAATAACTTTCCTTAGATGGAGAAATTAACATTGCTCCACCCCTAATCCAACCTTGATGCTTGATCCATCAAAGAATAGTTGCCACAAACCATCCATACTCTCATTTGGATTCATCAAATTTGGCATGAAAGAGAATTATTAATTAATTAAATACAATCCAAGACCATATTCCTCTATGAATTTTTAAGGATCATATTCATAGTGCTCAACTCCCCATTCATCTAGATACAAATCATCAACTCCTTTAAGAGAAAAAGTTGGAGATTGATCCATGTGAAGTTCTTCCTCATCAAGAATAGCATAATTGAAATTTTCAACCTTAGGAATGTAGGTATATAAATTATTATGATTAATAGGCTCTAATTCAATCTTTTCCTTAGTACCATACTTTGTTCTAAAAACATATATGACTAATTTCCTACCAAGTATCTACCTATCTTGGTTGTAAACTCTCTTGACAAACAAAGATAAAAGTATGGAGGTAAATATACAACCAAAAAATCATGAGGGATGGAAATTTATGAAAACATTTAAAATAAAATTAAAATCCTTGACTACTCCCAAGGTCTTTTTAGGTGACCCATCCAATTGTATAACTCTTTTAGCCATTAGTTCATACTTGAGGCCTAGTTTATCTACTATTGACTTGGGCATAACTGAAGTACTAGCCCCACTATCTATGATGAAATTTTGAACTAAAAAATAACCAATGATGAAGGATAGATAAAAAGTATTATTCTTATCAATTTTCTTCACTTATCCATCAATGGGTTGAGTTCTATTCACTAAATCAATATTTTTAGTCATAGCTGATTTAACTTGTTTACCTATTCCAAGAAATTATTTTTGAAGGATATCTTTTTGTCCTAATATATACAATGAATTACATGATGAAATATTCAAGTTTAAATTCTTCATTTAATCTACAACATTGATATAAGGAATGTTCATCCTGAATTTCTCTTTGGAAGCACTAGTACCTTGTGGTGTACCATGTAAAGATGGATGTGTAAGAGATGGATTTGCATTCTAAAATTTATAATTTTCCTAAACCTTAGAATCTAAGTTATACCCACCTAATATTTGGTGTGATGTAAGAGTAAAAATAGGTCCTTGATTTTCCCCTTGTGTCTCTTCAACAACCCTCTTCTTAAATCTAGTGTTAGAGGACACACTAGCATTCACATTGTTTGTATTTCCCAAATGATTCATGGCACAAAATTCCCCCTCTAAGTGATCCATAAGAGTAGAATCATATTTTTCTTGTCCATTAATACTCTCATTTTTCATTGGCACATCAAAAGTGGAAACTTGAGGTACATGACTACCTTGCATTGTCATGGCTTGATTAGGAATTTCATTGGCATATACAACTTGGCCTTGATTTTGGTCATAGGAAGGATATCATGTTTGTTCTTGAAAAAAATTGTTTTGAGTGAGAAAAAGAGCTTTGTAATATGATGTGAAGTTGGATCAAAACTTTGTTAAGGTCTAGCTTGAGTTATTTGACCTTATCCTTGAGCATTACCTTGAAAATGAGGCCTACTTGCTTGTCTAAAGAAATTATAGGGATGATAAGGCATGTAATTTTGAGCTTATTATCTTTTGAGAGAAACCAATTCATTAGTAACAATTTGAATAAAACTCTTGACTTCATTAATCTCATTGGTAGGAGCAAGGGCAGATTTATCTTGACTATTAGTCAAAGGAGCCAAGGTAGGTAATGCAATTTGACTAGGATGCTGTAAATCAGGGTACAATGGCATTGGTGGTTTAGGAGCAATCTTCCCTACTTGGACAAGATAATTCTTAGCATTAATATCTATATCATAGGTAGTATGTATTGTATTCCCACCCAAGTATTGGATTATCAGGGTTATATCACTATTCAATGTTTTTAGGTAATATAAGAAGGCATAATTTAGAGTAGGTCTCATAAGGGTTGGGATCCTATCCCATGTATTTTGAAATCTAGAGTTAAAATCTTGAATGAACTCTTAAGGAACCCTCTTTATAGTAGTCAATTTCTTAGCTAGTGACAAATAATCACTCTTCTCTTCAAACCTCTTAGACAATAGATTTACAAGTTCATCTCATGAAGCAATAGAAGCATGAGGTAGAGTTCCATGCTAATCTAAAGTTTTCCCTTTGAAAGACAATTCCAATAGCCTAATGATTACATTCTCTTGAGTGATATTATATATGTTGTATAAGTTTTCCATGTTTCTAATGTGTTCAATGGGAGTAATAGGACCCTCTCTACTATAATATGGAACACTTTTAAGGGTTTCTCCAAGAATTTGGTCATATTGGGCAAGATTAAAAGGAGATGATCCAATAAAGGATGCAAAAGGAAGGTTTATAACCATATTGGATTGTTTATTATGTGTATTAGTGGTTGAACTAAGTAGAAACTTGGACTTTTTAAACACCAACTCCCTGGAATAAGGATGAATATTCTCAAATCTAAATCTTTTGATAAAATATAAAGGCAATTGCACAAACTAAAAAGGTATACCTTTAGCAACAGACCTAGTGGTCACCTTTAGCATGGAAATTAAGGATTGATTAGTAAACAAAGATTTTAAAACTTAGTGGAGTCTCTAGGTACTAAATGTATATGTTCTTATAACTGTAAATATGCCAAGATCAACACCAATCTTGGACAATCTTCTAGGACTTAAAGTCTCATCGGATGTGCCAAAAACTATTGTCACTTGGATTTTCACCCCTTGAGGAGATGTTTTAGCTCTCCTCATCCAATTGGAATAATTGTAACATATCCCTTGTGAGTAATAAATTGGTGAGATGAATCTCTAGAAGGGTTAGTTCCCTTGATGTACTCTTTGAAGCAATCTCTCACTTATCAACTTTGCATGAAAAGGGTTAAGAAGACAAAATTAGAAAGCTAAAAGGTGATACACCAATATTGGATTTCTTCGTATTGACTGAAATTATACTACTTAGATCAAATCAAAGCTTCTTTTATAAATAACACACAACTTAAGACAAATTGTTACATCAATGTTTCATATGCTAGGCTCAAGAAGTATAGTGATGTTTAAGAGGGATAATGAATGATTATTTCGAGAATACAATCATAGAAAATTTATAAAAATCTCATACACTAATAAATAATACTAACAAATACTTTCAATAATTTCTCTTCAGCATACTTGGTGGGAAATCAAAGACAACATGCTAGAAAAGACCATATTTTACTACACAAGATCAACAAGATTTGAAACCAAACTTAATTATATAACATGTAAGTAGGAAAATTCACTTATTTATTTCTTCAATATTCATTCAAATAAAAAATTGGCTAGGTTTTCACCATTAACAAATAAAGGTTGCTTAAAAGAGCCAAAAAAGTCAATACTTATAGCATTCAGGAGAGGGGTAAGAGAAGGGAAGTCCAAAGGTCACTTGGAAACTTATCAATTTGATAAAAGAGTTTACATATGCATGAGAAGGATGTGTAAAATATACCATGCAATTTTATGAAGTAAACATGTCCATACAAGGCATGAAACTCTTGGAATGTGGCATGAAATTCCTTATGTTGGCTCAAAAAATTGCCTTAATCATTCACACCTATTTGAGTATTTAAAAACTAATTATGGGAAGATATAATGATTTTAATGAGAGGTAAGGTTTTCATACATTATTCCCCATTAATTGGTTACAATCTTAGTCATCTAAAAACCTCTATAAATGAGCCATCAGCATCTGTAGTCTAAGAAAACTCCTCTTCCACACACCTTGCACACTTGGCTTAAAAAAATATATTTAGTTTATCATTAAAATTCATATAATGGTAGTTATGACATGTTAAATACCATCTATGGCCTTATATTCATCAGACACACCTTAAAATGACATCCATTTGAAGTTTTCACACTTCTCACCATCATGTTCATTATACAAATTTTGATTGGCTAAGATGAGAGCTATTGTTTGAACACTAATTATATTTAAAAAGGAATTAAATAGGCATTTTGGTTTATATTAAGTCCTAATATTCCTTCCAAATTTTATTTCATCTCTTGAAACCTCTTAGAACCTATAAAATACACAAAACTATCAAAAATACCCTATTTTGCACTCCATTCATACAGTTATATATAAATAATATTTATGGTATGGATCCTAAATTATTCATATAAATATTTAAATCATCATTCTAGGCAAACTATGCCATTTGAGAAGATTTCCAACTTCATTTCCTTCATCAGGTTTTGATTAAGGGTTTGCAAGGGTTTTAAGCAATTTTCACTCTTGATCTTTGTTCATAACGACCTGACATTTAATTTGAAAAAAATATCATTATAGTATATTTCAAGACCCATTTTAAACCCTCTAAACTTCTCTAACCTCCATGAAAATTCTCATGAAAGATGTGAGCATTTGAAATCACCTTATCGAGCTTGTTTTCACATTTCCTACATGCTTGGACTGTCTCTGAGCTAAAATTATCTTTCCTAGGGGTTTATCTACATAAAAAATATCATAAATGTCTAAATTCATCCCATGAACATGTTCCAACTAGATATAACACTCACCACGATCTAGAAGTGAAGTTGGGCCCCCAATTGGCTCTAGGTCACTTTAAGGCCTAATAGGCTTAACATGCACCCTACCAGTTTTGGCTATTTGGACTGATATTTCATGTATGGTATGGTTTATAATGATTTATAATACTTAATTAAATCTCAAAAATTAATCACACAACTTTCCAAGCACTCCTTTTCATTTCTTCCTCTTATTCACCAACTAGGCCTAATTGGAGCTTGCTTGGTTGAGCTATGTATAAGAGTGTTTTGGTCATTTTGAGAGTTATTAGATTTAATTATTGATTAATATCACATACTTACCTTAAATACACCTTAAAATATGTTTTTTTAGGCTCCCAAATCTTTCCATCAATTTCCTTACCCTTTATGGCTTCATTTGCTTGTTTTGCCAAAACCCTGATTTTCTTGACTGGCTGACCTCTAAGATAAAATAGTGAGATATATCCCTCTATTTAAAGTAAAATTTATTGTTTCATGATTTTAATTATGTAATAATTAATATTTTTACCTTATTTATAATTTATATTCATCCATTTAGTCACCTAACCAACTCAATTTGTGCAAAAATGCCTCCAAAAGGACTATTTTCTTGCATTTTTCACTTCCACCTAAGAATGACCATAAATGCTAACTCCAATATTATTAGGTTTATTAAAAAAAATTTCCACCTTAAATTAATTCTTAATAATATTTTAATTCACCCAAAACCACTCTTATCCCTTATATTCTTCATCCTTACCCATTGAGCAAAGAGTCTCTTAGTGCAATTGTATGAACTATCATTATTGGGCTAGTATGAAGAGTAAATGTTCAAATTGAAAGGATTATTGGATATTTTTTAAAAAAAATATTAACCTATCATGAACCATTTTAAATTTTCTATCAATCCCTTTTTTTCCTCCTAATCATATTCATCTCTTTAACCTCATCAAGACTAAACACTCAATTGTAGGTGTATATAGGGCCTTAAGAGGTCTATGTAAGATTGTTTCACATTGCCAAGAGCTCATGGCGGTCATAATGGTATTAAATAACATTTTAATATGTTAATTTAATCATATAAATTTTTATTTTACCCTTTATATGAACTTTGATCTCACCAAACTGAGTTCTCCTTCTTGACTATGTTACCCTACCAAAATGACCCCTGTAGGTACACATTTACCTAATGGACTTTGGTCATGATGTGTGAAGACCCTCCTTGAATATTTAAAGTCACATAACATATTATCATACCTTTATTCACCTTTTATGGGATAAAACACCACCAATACACCTTGTTTAGGTCATTGTCTTCCTACTCAGTTGTAGGTGCACATTTCCTTGAGAACGGACACCTGTATGTGTCCATGAAGCTTGAAACAATATACACCAAAATCATACTAATGATTTTCATGATTCTTTTCACACCATTCAATAAATAGGACCATTATAGTCATGATATTATGCTTTTTTTATCTTGGGATGTCAATAGTCATTCAAACCTCAAATCATGTAGATGTTAATGCAGGGTTTTAGTGCTTTTAAAGGCATCTTTGAGGCCTTAAACTTCTATCTTCCACTAAATTTATGACATCCATATTTGGAATAAATATTCTCCATGATATAGGATACAATATTTACCTATACATATTCTCTATAAGTCTTTACAACCATGTTATAAGATATTCACAAAATGCCCCTAGACCTTTGTTTTCACCTTTTGGGAAAAATCTCCCTGAACTCAGTCATATTGTGCTTAAAGGTAGTTTACATCTCCTCCTACCCATTTTATTCTTAAAATATGTCTACCTTGAGTTTTATCACATGCTATTATTTTAAAGGGAACCTTACCTTGTTTCAAATTCTCCATATAAGGACACTCAAAGTTCTATGATACCACATATGGGTGGGCATTTGCACATACACTGACAATAGGTATTCTGGATAGTGAACGAAAAAACATGTTGGTGATCACATCAAAACCCTCACTAAGTGTTCAAATTTATGCCTAAAAATCTTAAAATATTGAAAAATATCTAAAATTCTTCACCTTCAACATGATGTCATCAAAAAGACTCATGTAGGTGTGCATTTGTTGTATGCAGATAGTGAGCATGGAATGTAGCAAAATATGTGGATGGATGACCTTATAAATAACTCCAAATCATTTTAAATCCTTCAAATTCATGTTTTCCATTAATTATATCTTAATACAAGATCCAAAACATCCATTCTAATATGAAAACCTCTTGCAGACATCTAGAATAGAGCAGACAAGGGTATTTAATGACAGGTTGGTGTGATGAATGAGCTTGAAAACAACCTTAAAATTTCCCCAAAAATAAACTCTCTATAAATCCTAACAATTTTAAAAAATTTATACACCCTGATTACAAATCCATGAACAAGACAAACAAGCTCTATACATGTGACTGCAAGTGGGATTGAGTGAAGAGTTGACTATGAGGAATGGTAGACTAAAAGTTTTTCAAAGCATGGTGTGATGAAACAAAACATATAAATAAGTGATCATATTTCATTGAGACCTATGTAAAAACATATTGTATTCACATGAGACCTCTATAGAAGACTAACATTTTGTAACAAGGAAGAAATTGACTAAAACTTCACAATGGTGACACTTTCCTGCAACATGAGATAACTTGCTTATCAAAATACCATGAAACATGAAAATAAGAATGGAGAGTATATGATAAGAGATCTAACATCCTCTAGAGTTAACATCACCCATTTCATTATACGGAGCTATCCAAAATGGAGTAAAACCTATAGGGTATATGAAATAATGAGAAGAAAACCATAGTCAACTTGTTAGAGATGCTTCATAGAGCATGATTGACCAATACTTGAAATATTATCATGGAAATTAATCTCTCTAAGTTTACTACCACCTCTCAAAATAATTTGACCTAAAACCTCTTAAACTATCTATACCAAGCACAAAATTGTTGACCATTTTTGTGTGTCTAGAAAGGCAAAAAAGGAGCAAAATGGTTTTAGCTCAAAAAATAGCACTTTCAAAGCATGTCGAGTGTGTAAATGAACCTAAGGAAGATGAATAGATGTTCCATGACATTCTCCCATGTGTCACCCTCCCTCATGGGCCGTACAAGTCCCACACTCAATTTTTTAATTAATTACTCAATCTTTAGCTAGATAACCTACTATTTTTAGATGAGACTAACATTATTGATAGAGAATATGAATTTTTGGAAATTTGAGAGGAAATAAGAACACTTGGGCACCTATAAAACCATGCCACTTGCATTTGTGACCCTTAAAATCCTTCTAAATAACTTAGAGTGACATATAGATTAAAATGACTAAAACAAGGCTAATATAGAATTAAATGACATCAAAAGACCTATAACATACCCCATGATAAATTATTATACACATAAAACATCTAAAAAACCAATTTTTTACATATAGGGGTCCAAATTTAACCTTGAAGTCAAATTTGGTCAACATGTCCCATATCATGGAGGTGATCCCATTGTGTCTTTCGATTTACCATGTACAACTATTGAAAATAACAAAAAATTGGTATAAAATCTAATTGATAATAGTTTTTCCATGCTTGATGGGACCCAAAGATCATAGTTAATAAATTGGTGCTATTCTCAGCAATCATTATGAAAACTTCATACATATTTTAAGAGAACCTGGGGACTCTGTTGGATTACAAATTCTATAAATTCACATTTACGTATGCCAAAAATATAGACAAGATCATCTACTAAAGGTAAGAGGACTTACTTGCAATAACTCTCATTTTCATATAAAAATAAATCAAGATCAATTTTACCTAACTTTAGAATAGATCCTACAAATATGTCTGCATCTCCAAAAAATACCCATAGTTATTTCATACCTCTCTTTATGGCCCAAAGAAATCAAAATTGTGTACCATTCAATGGAGGAAGTCCACTTATGCTGGCCCAATATGATGATATACCTACCTCAACTTTGAAAATCCTTCCATATTTTACTGGTGAAACTTCCACCACACCTATTGAACACATTCCAGATGTTTCTAACATTTTTTTAGCCCACAACATAGCACAAAAAAATTTTGCTATCATACTTCTTACCTCCTCATTTAAGGGTAAAGATTTCTAATGTATAGAATCTACTTCCCAATTTCATCCATGTTTAGGATGATATAGGGTCTTCCCTATGCATACAATTTGAGGATAAGAGTGACCACCTCTCACCAATAGAGAAACTAACCATTATTAAATGAGATCCTCATGATTTCATTAGTGAATTTAATTTTTATTTCCAAAATACATGGAATATAATATCATTGTTGGTCAACTCATCGCTAAATAATGTCTTCTTATACTATTTGAGAGATTTAAATAAAGATATAGTTGTCATAGTCCAATCAATGGGTGACAGCACACTCCCTTAATCCTATGACATTGAAATAAGAGCCAAAAATTACCTCATTCAAGATGGTAAAATTGCTCCATGGCCTACAATGTCATTGTTCCAAAAATTGCCTCCCACTCAACCTATTGTATCCCTAATTCCCATAACAAGCAATCAGCCAGTTGTATCTCTTATGCCTTCTGATGATTTGTACAAGGTTAAGTCATTCCTTAAAATATTTGGAAATGAGTTGGTATCCATGAAAAGGTAATAGTCCCAAAATTATAGACCTTATTAATCATTTAACCAAGCATATTATCCCAGTAGGCACCCATACCATGGCAATTCACAACTCCAAAGCCAAATCATGAAATCAAAGCCTCTAAATATCTATTTTATACCTACCCCAAGTAATTATAAGTCCATTATTCCTATTCAAAATAACCTATATCAATAATATGAGTGGTGATATCCTTGTGCTCAACCACATAACTAGAACACTTTCCCTCATAGTGCCATTAGTCAATCCTTATGTGTACAAATCACATAAAACCCCTAATGGAAGCAAGAGGAAGCTACTACTTAGCAAGAAAAGGTATAGGTGCCTACTCAAAATGAGACCACTCTTTTGAAATGATAAGAAGAGGATTTTTATGGTGTAAACCTAGAGGAAGCATTGACCAATGGTAGTAGTTGAGTGGTAGAAAATACACACTCTAAGAAGAGGGAAATATAAGGTGATCAATCCCCCAAGGTTGATCAAGCTAAAAATTCTAAAGTTATATATGAGGCTATTAAAAACAACATAGTTCAAAATCCTCCCAATATGCTGATGGGTTAAAAAAAGTTAAAATGGTTGACCCCAAATTTCATAAAAGAAGATGTAGCTCCCACAAAGGCACCAACAAAGGTTGGTAGAATGATTTTTAGTATTATAGAACATAGTAAAAGTACTAACTTGAATGTTACCAAGTAGGAAGCACTATCTATCCCAACACAAAAGGACTTGCTTCAAGAAGCTCTAAAAAACTTCCAACTAACAATGAAGGTCTACTTAAGGGACCTAATACTATGGTTAACTCGTGTCAACCTCAAACAGACATAAAAGTAATTAAAAATGTTAAGATTCCCCATTTTTACCTTTCAATCTTAGTTGTAACAAATATTATCCATAAATGTATGATAGACTTTGGGGCTAGAAACTCTATTATGCCCAAGAAAATAGTAGATGCACTAGGTGTTAAATACACACCTATCACAAAAGGCATGGTTCAATTAGATGGGATTGTTATCCAAATAGTTATGATTATTAAAGGTATAAACCTTACTATCCATGCATGTCCAATATTATATGTATCCTAAGACATCTCAATTATTAACCTACCCCCCTATTTTTCCATCTACCTTTCTTGAGACTTCACTACAAAAATGGTAAGGTACCTATTTGTTGATTAGTCACATATGTTGCTCAGGACAAGATATAGGACTAGAGTGAAAATAAGAGATGAGCCAGTTTCTAAAGACCACATTTAACCATACACTCCTATCCTTGTAGATATGAATTGAATATTTCAAGACCAAGAAAATGAGCTTGACTATGAAGTTGTAACACCTATAAGAAATCCTAGATACTCACCTTGATGAATGGGCATCAACTCTCTAGTTTAATCCTTATGACTATGTCGAGTAAATGGGGTTGGGTACATATTATATCCATGAAGATGATGAAATCATCCCAAATATTATAAAACCTATTGAATATCATAAGGGAATGTGGCAAATATACTTTGATAGCTCAAGGATTAGGAATGGTGTAGGTGCTTGTATTGTTCTAATCTCTCGCCAAAATGAGAGTTATTTATATTCCTTTAGACTTTAGTTTAGCTATATTAATAATGTGGCAGAATATGAATATTTGATTTGATATCTCCAATTGGAAAAATAAAGGGGGATTCAATCATTACAATTTTTTGGTGACATTGAACTAATTTTTCACTAGGTAAGATCAAAAATCACAACCAAGAACAACTTACTGAGATCTTACAAACACAAGGTTAGGGACCTATTTGAATATTTTATCACTTTAAACATTTAAGAAATACTAAGAGCATAAAATAAGGATGATGATTGCATGGCCTTAGTAGGTTCTCAATATAATACACCTAAAGATATTAAGAAGGATAATAGACAAATTGCAAATATGATAATGAGACCATTTGTCCTTAATAATGCAACCAACTGATAACTTTTTGATAGTGATAAACAAAGTGTTAATTTTTTCAAATATGAGGCTGAATTCTTCAACAAAAATTAGTCAAGGCTCCAAGATAAATATGGGGAGAAAATAATACATCTAAATACTAATAATTTACCCATGGGTCTTGTTAATTTATAAAGTATCTTCAACTTTAATGATCAGTTAAAGGGTGAGAATAAATATCACAATCAAAGAGGAAGACTATGAGATAGTAGTCATCTCATAAAGCAATGATTTGAAAATCAAAATGGTATGAAACACCTCTAAAAATCAATATTTTATTGATTTGTGTCAATAATTTGATAATAACTTCAATTGTAGTTATATAGATCTAAGGGGTTTTGACCATAGCTTAGCCCAACACACAATAGAGCTTGACCCAAATACTAAGCCTATCAAACAAAAATAGAGGCCAATAAACCCAAAAATTGATCCTTTGATTAGGAATGAGATATATAATTTGATAGTATCCAATATTATTTTACCCATTAAACACTTATCCTAGGTTGTTAACTTGGTCTGTGCTAGGAAAACGAATGGTGAAATTAAGCTTTGTGTAGATTTCTAGGACCTAAACAAAGCATCCTTAAAGGATCATTATCCCCATGGATAAAATCCTCTAAACAATATCTAGAGTGAAGAGGTTCTCCCTTCTATATGGTTATTTCTAATATAGACAAATCCTAGTCCAAGCATCAAACTAGTTTAAGACCGCTTTCACTACCAAATGGGGCACATATGCCTACAAGAAGATGCCCTTCGATTTGACCAACATTGGTGATACCTTCTAAAGGGCCATGAATATGTATTTCAATGGTATGACCAATAATATTATATTGGTGTATCTAGATGACATCATGGTTTATTCAAAATAGGCTGGTGATCACTTAGATCACCTTTAAAAAGTTTTTGGAAGGTACAAAGAGTTTGTAGTTTCCCTCAATCCAAAGAAGTGTGTATTTTTAGTTCATGAAAGGAAACTACTAGGACACATAGTCTCAAAATAAGGTATTGAAACATACCCATATATTATAAGTGTCATATCTTCATTGGCACTTCCAAGCCACAAAAATGGGTTATAGAGTTTCCTTGGTAAGATTAGCTTCGCGAGGAGGTTTTTTCTAAAAAAATTTTCCATGGCCAAACCCCTTACTACTATATTTTAAAAATGGGTCAATTTTAGTTGGACAAGGGAATGAAAGGATATCATCGAAGCCATTAATAAGGTTGTTTCCTAAGATATGTCTCTTTTAAATCCCAACTATGAGAATGAATTCATTCTCTATGCTTTTAGAGGGGAAGGAAGATTTTCATCTATTTTGACCCAATAGAATAAAGATCAATTAGAGTAGCCTATAGCATTTTTCAATCAATCTTTAAAGTATTATGAAAAAAGGTACAATTTTTTTGAGAAGCAAGTATATGCAATAATAAAATATCTCAAAACATTCAAACACATGCTCTCAAATAACAAGATTCATTTGATGGTTAGTCACTAGAGCGTAAAGGAGTTCTTGTTGAGTTAGGAAGTAAATGAAAAGAGAGGGGGTTAGATCACAAAAGTCATAGAATATGACGTGATCATTAAAATAACTAAGATTTTAAGAAGAAAAGGCTTTTGAGAGCAACTTGATTTTGATATTAAGTTTGCCAATAAAGTATACCTTTAACAAGCATTCCAACTAACCAATCCTTATTTTCTCGATAGCTTAATCAATGACATGTCTACCTTCCCACAAATTAATGAATACTTGCATGAGCTCTATAAATCCAAAAAGAGGTACATTATGCTCCAATCTATTCTTTATACTCTTTTTGGTGGGATATTATTCAGGAAAGATATGAATAGAGTTATGTTGAGGTGCATCAAGCATGATCAAATCCCTAAAGTGCTCAAATAGTTTCACGATGGCTCATCGGGTGGTCATTTTTTTGCAAGGACCATTGCCATCAAAATAATGAGGGTAGGCTACTATTGACCTAACCTATTCAAATAAGCATATAGATGGGTGAAAAATTGTTACAAATGTGTCTACTTTGTAGGTAAGAAAATATTAGCTGCTCTCCCTCTCCAACCTATCCAAGCTTACTAGTCATTTTCTCATTGGGGATTGGATTTCATTGGCAAGATAAATCCACCATCAAGTGTAGGACATAAATGAGAACTTATATCAACTAATTTCACTAGATAGATCAAAGTAGTTATGTTAAAATATTCCACATAATCATCTATTTTGGCATTCATAGACATGATTGTCACTGGATTTGGTGTTCTTTACACCATTATCTCAGATAATGCCAAAGCTTTTGTGGGCACTCAGATGAGTGAATGGGTCATGAGACATAATGTCTAATTGAAAACCTCATTCAATTATTACCTAAAAGGTAATGGCTTAGCAAAATATACCATCAAAAATCTCATAAATATTATTAAAAATACAATGGAAGATAACCAGACGACCTGGCACACTAAGCTAAAGTCAGCACTTTGGGTTGATAGGATCACTCCCAAAAGAGCCATTGTCAATTATCCATTTATGTTAATATATGAAAGGTAAAATATAATTCCAATGTCAATAAAGATACCATCTATGGAACTCACTCATCAATTAGAATTAACTAAAAATGATGCATTGATTGTGTGCTTGGTAGAACTCATAGAGCTAGAAGAAGTCAGAAACTAGTCAATGCAAGTTCTAGAAGTAAATCAAGCTATATTAAAAAGGAATTTTGACAAGAATTCATATAATAATATATTTAATGAATGATAATTAGTTCTAAAATGGGATGCTAAAATGCCTAATCCAGGTAAGCATTCAAAGTTAGATCTAATATAAAGTAGCCCATACATCATAATTCAATGCAAAAGAGCCAATGCATTCTAACTATCTAGGCTTGATGGATTAGAGATACCAATCTCAATCAATGGGATATACCTCAAAGCATGCTTCTAAGGTTTGAATTATTTCCAACAAAATTTACATATTAGGATTAGTTTGTTCTGTAACAAATAAGTGTTTTTACATAACCTATAACTTGTTAGGAGTTTTGCTTCCTTAGTTTCTTTCATATTTGTTTTCCTTGTTTTATTTTTTTCTTTAGCACAATTCCTAGTTCTAATTTTATCTAAGTAGGATATTATAAGCTTCAAATGAATCCATGCCTAATGAAATAGAAGGATACTAGGAAATATTTGATTAGCAGGCAATCACCCCATAAAGCTTGCCAAAAATGTTGATATTTTTGTGCCAAAAACCTAAAAACACTTTGTGGCTTAGAGGAGACCTATAATTGTTTTAATAAAAAATATTTAAAATGTCCTAAATACCCTTTTTTTCAAGACCTAAGAAGAAACTAGAGATTTATGTGCACTTTTCAACTTTGTAAAGTTGTATAATGCACCTAAGCCTCCATTTTCCTACATACCAAGTCCTTGGTAAATATTGGAACTCACATTACATTTTACAACTTTTTAAAGTTGCAAAATTCAATGTAGACTCCACTTCTCTCTTTTCACCAACACCAAGCAAAGATCATAACTCACGTTACATTTTTAACTTTGTAAAGTTACAAATTGTAAACCAAACTCCACTCCCTGCTTCCTAAAGCATTTCCAACTATTAAGGTGATCTAAAAGTAGAGGATCAGAAACATATTTCAAAATTAAAAATAGGTAGAGGTTTCCCAAATCCTTGATCATCAAAGTAAGAATAAATTTGAGAGTAGAGAACATATTACAAATTTACAAGTTACAAACTTGCAAAGTTATTCTGATGACCTACTTTCCCTTAGTTTCCTCATATACCACTATTGATCAACATGTTTGGCATTAATTAGGGGTTAGTTAATATAAAATTTAGGTTTTTTAATGTTAAGCATGAAATATACTGAGAGGGTGGGCGGGGGGTGAATTAGTATATTATATATCTTTTTACTTAATCTGATTTCTTTTATTTAACCAATTAATCACACTTCAAGATATGCAATAAAACTGAAGCAATAATTTGCACCACACAAGATAGATAGAGAGAGAGACCATATTTTTACATGGAAATCTAAAGTGGTAAAAACCATGGAGAACAATCTCAAGTATATGAATGAGTACCAAATTAAAATATAAAGTTTTCAAGCACCAACTTGTAGGAGCACCAACCCCTTTGCCGAACACCAACACAAGAACTATTTGTGAGCACCGACCCATAGGAGCACCAACCTCTTGCAAAGATTTGTGAGCACCAACCCAAAGGAGCACCAAACCCTCTTGTGTATAAAACACAACTATCGCTCAATGTTGCTTACTCAACAAATGATAGAACTCTACAATATCTCCTACTTTTCTCTCTTTGAAAACAAAAACAAACCATGCACTCTCTTGAATATTAAAAATGGCTTCTCAAGCCTTTATTTATAGCTTTCCAAATGACCTTTGGCATTCACCCTTTATTAACCTTCAATCCTCATGGAAAATGGTTCCAAACTTACATGACCCTTCGTATCCTTTCATTTGAAAAGTCATATGGTGACACTTCATGAGAAAAAACATCATTTCCTCTTTTATCTTTATCTTGGTGACTTTTCATATTCCTTAAAGTGTCCCTTCATGGAAAAATACACCATACCTCTTTTGTCTTCACATGGTGACTCTTGGAATTCCTCAAGATGACTCTTCATTGTCAGGGATGCGAAACACCGGAAGCATACAATTGATTACCAAATACCAAGCAACTTAATATGCGAAAATAAACCAGATTCACCAAGTAACTAGAATTCAGAATAACACAGCATATGAGAGACAATACACCAATTGTATTAATACTTTATACATAAAAGAATACAATAAAGAAGATGCCACTTCTTCTCCACCACCTTACAGAGGTTTCCCACACCTCAAGTGAACAGTAATTCTCCTCCCCAAAGCTCTCCCTCTCACAGGTCCCAACACCTAACTCAAATACAGAGTTGGTGTTCACCTCCCGTGCTCCACGCACAACACAAGTGCTCCACGCACTCCACAAGCACTCCACATGCTCCACAAGTACTCAAGGTACTTCAAGTAGATCTCCCATGAATCTGCAACAACCTGCAATTCAACAGATCATACTTATGGAAGGAACTCCCTTGCCTTCCTGTCGCTCTATCCGAGTACACACCTGTACTCCAAGTAGATCCTGCCTGATACTGCTCCCTGTTGTGTTGCTGTCTATATGACCTTGCACACCTGCAAATCAAACAACGGTTCTGCTCACCTATGAACCTCGACCTTGCACACACATACACCTACAGATCAACGATCTTACTTACCATGTAGATCTCCTATATAGGCCATGCAACTGTGACCAAGATCCTACACTCTTGAAGAACCCAGCTGGCTCTCCAATCCAACACCAACACACCTGGTACTGAGGCACTAGGAGGAACGCACCATTGCTCTACCTCACACACAGAAGGAGCTTATAATTATGCTCTCTTACTCCCTAGCACACTTTTCCAATACAACCATGAGTCTATTATATAGATCTCATCCAAACAATAATTAGACATCTAATTACAATAATTAGATCCGCAGCTCTCAGTCTATAATTAGCCCTGATCATGCAAACACTTGGTTCGTTAGCTAACTGCTCGTAATAAATGCAGTTTGAACCACACAGGCGACTGACGCCGATCCCTATCCGCCTGGGGGTTGCCGACGCTGGCTGATCTCTGACTGACGTCGGTTGCCTTCCTGCCCTATCCTGCCAACATCGGTTGGCCTGACCGACGCCGGTGTCTCTGACACTCAGCAACTCTCTTGCAACCTCCTTCGTGTCTACATCAGTGAAGCTTTTAGCTCCACAATCCTAACAATCTCCCACTTGGAGATAAATAGCTACACTGTACCTATACCTGTACTCTGTCTAATCTGTTTCCTGGTTTGTATCCCACTTCAAGCTCCCACCTGAAGACAACACACCACACAACCTGTGATGTACCTCCTGTCATTTGAGTACCCTGCCACATCCGAACCTACAACCCCTGTAGTGAAGTCCTGACCCTGCATAGCAATACCTGTTGCCGGTCCCTCTCAAAAACCTGAGAACCCACTTCCCCGAATTGGCTCCTAACTCTGACAGCTCCCACTGCATGGGAATACTCAGGTCTATACCAGACCTCATGTGATTTTGGACACTGTACCTGTCCAGCGCTTAGTGTGCTCCGGCTCTGCATCCCAAACCTCGCCAACACCTAATTCACATCAACTCCCACTGGAGACAAAATCAACCTGTGATCTCCATGCCTCCCATGTCAAAGAATTTTGCTGCTCCAAACTCCTCATGACATGACACTGAACTAATCTTACCCTTAGCTCAGCAAAACCCTGTATGTACAAACCTGCTATAGCAAAACATACCATCCACATACAGTAACAGAATGATGTCATGACCATCATCCTCTTGGTAAGTCAAACCATAGTAGTTACCCTGACATCGACTGAAGTCATGCTTCATCCTCCACCTGTCAAAACCTATACCACTGTCCTGCAGCTACCTCAAGACCATATGCCTGGTCTTCCGTCTCACATATCCATTTTCTCTATTCTTCTACTAAGGAATCCATTCGTCTCTGTGCTTTCATCCAGCTGGCAAACCTACCAAAACTCCCATCTGGTTCTACATCATAATCCTGCCTAGCTCACACCTGTTTCCTGGATCCTTCCTGCTCTATAATCAGCAACAAGTATGAAGAAGAGGAACACGAATTTGAGAGCCTACTTACGCCTTCAGTCCTCTGTATGGGTGTTTGAGACTCTTTGACAGCATGTTGTCCACCCAAAATTCGTTACAGTGACCGACCTCGGCCACCCCACAGTCTGCATCCAACTGACGTCGGTTCCATGCATCTGTACCTGACTACCAACCTGCCAGCGCTGGTGTCCCTACTACCGACGTCAGTCCTCCTGACTGACATCGGTCTTACTTACTGCCGATGTCGGTCTCCTTGACCGACATCGATCTTACTCTGCCCGACATCGCCGGCTTCGGTCTGCACATGACCGACATCGGCACCTGTCTGTTCGACGCCGGTTCCTCCTGACTGACGCCGGTACCTGTGTTTGCCTGTGAGTGATGACTTTTTACCTGCGAGCTCCTTTGGATCAAAACACATGTCCAAACTGCTCTGCTCAGATGTATCCAGCCTCATCCACTGAACTCTGTCTGCCATCTCCTCCAAGAACACCAAGGCTTTCCAGTTCTTAAGCCTATCAAATATATCTGTCTTCCGCTTAAGAACATGCATCTCCTTCCTGCTCATGTGACCAAGCCTACGAAGCCACGTCTCCGCAATAGAAGAAGAATCAGTAATATAAACAAGTAGATAAAGTATACCTATTTTCTTACCACCAGCTAATTCAAGTGCATCCGCTGTGAGAGTTCTTGTGCATCTCTCATCACCCAATCTTTCTGAAGAAATTAGCCATATCTCCAGACCTGGGACCTGCATGACCTTCATCAACACCTGTGTGTTGGCCGCCTGCAATTTCAGCTTCACTTCCCCTTTGCCAATTCTTTGGCAAGGCTTACCAGCTCCTCTACCTGGGGCTGCATGGAAAGAGGCAACCGAATCTTTTATCCAAGATTCAACTTTATCCAAGAAACCTGCAAACACATCCTGTGCAACAACACCTGCAACATCTGTATCTTCAGTTTCTTCATGCTGATCTGTTACCAACCAACAATGTTCTTTTACCTACTCTTTCTTTCCATTGGACCGTGAGTAACCATCTGTGCTTTTCAACTCCTCCATTCTTAGCTTACTTTGATCTGCCGTTGCTCTACTCCCACTCAATCAGAAACCCCTGAGAGTGCCCTGTAACCAAACACAACCCTGCTTCCTGCAACCTTAGCTCTGATACCACTTGTTGGTATCAAGCTCAAGAACCTACAACCAAGGCTCTGATACCACTTGTCAGGGATGCAACACACTGGAAGCATACAATTGATTACCAAATACCAAGCAACTTAATATGCAGAAATAAACTAGATTCACCAAGTAACTAGAATTCAGAATAACACAGCATATGAGAGACAATACACCAATTGTATTAATATTTTATACAGAAAAGAATACAATAAAGAAGATGCCACTTCTTCTCCACCACCTTACAGAGGTTTCCCACACCTCAAGTGAACAGTAATTCTCCTCCCCAAAGCTCTCCCTCTCACAGGTCCCAACACCTAACTCAAATACAGAGTTGGTGTTCACCTTTCGTGCTCCACGCACAACACAAGTGCTCCACGCACTCCACAAGCACTCCACGTGCTCCACAAGTACTCAAGGTACTTCAAGTAGATCTCCCATGAATCTGCAACAACCTGCAATTCAATAGACCATACTTATGGAAGGAACTCCCTTGCCTTCCTATCGCTCTATCCGAGTACACACCTGTACTTCAAGTAGATCATGCCTGATACTGCTCCTTGTTGTGTTGCTATCTATATGACCTTGCACACCTGTAAATCAAACAACGGTTCTGCTCACCTGTGAACCTCGACCTTGCACACACATACACCTGTAGATCAATGATCTTACTTACCATGTATATCTCTTATATAGGCCATGCAACTGTGACCAAGATCCTACACTCCTGAAGAACCCAGCTGGCTCTCCAATCCAGCACCAACACAGCTGGTACTGAGGCACTAGGAGGAACGCACCATTGCTCTACCTCACACACAGAAGGAGCTTATAATTATGCTCTCTTACTCCCTAGCACACTTTTCCAATACAACCATGAGTCTATTATATAGATCTCATCCAAACAATAATTAGACATCTAATTACAATAATTAGATCCGCAGCTCTCAGTCTATAATTAGCCCTGATCATGCAAACACTTGGTTCGTTAGCTAACTGCCCATAATAAACGCAGTCCGAACCACACAGGTGACCGATGCCGGTCCCTGTCTGCCTGGGGGTCGCCGACACCAGCCGATCTCTGACCGACGTCGGTTGCCTTCCTGCCCTATCCTGCCGACATCGATTGGCCTGACCGACGCCGGTGTCTCTGACACTCAGCAACTCTCCTGCAACCTCCTCCGTGTCTGCATCAGTGAAGCTTTTAGCTCCACAATCCTAACATTCATGAGAAAATGCATCCCATTCCTCTTTCATCTTTTACCCCATGACTCTTTGACTTCTCCATGGGCCCTCTTTTGACTTATATGAAACCAAAAATATATTCATTAATATTAAATAAATATTAACACACATTATCCAAGATATGAATATTAAAAACACTATTAAATGCAATGGGGCCTTTATCACCAATAATGCTAGACCTTTGACATCAATGACAATATTTCCAACAATCTCCCCTTTTATCATTGATGGCAACCTCAAATATAAACTTCCACATCCTAAAACCTACACATACTATCATCTAAAAAATATACATTAACTCCCCCTTATTGTAGCAACATGTAACTATACTTGTTATTTTCCCCCTTTGACATCAATGGCAAAGGGCCTACCTAGAGCTAACACTTAGCTCCCCCTCAACTAATGTTGAACCTCAATGGCAAGAATTAGAATAAATTACTCCCAACTTCTCTCACAGATACTCAAATGTGTATTTTGGTAGTGCCTTTGTGAAAATATTTGTAATCTACTCTATAGTACTAATATACTCCATCTTAACTTATTGATTTGTAACCTACTCTCTCAAGAAGTGATATCTAATGGGAATGTGTTTTGTTCTTGAATGCATCACTGGATTCTCCAAAATATTAATAGCACTTGTGTTATCACAAAAAATAGAAATAGGTTTATCATACTTTACTTTGATATCTTCTAAGTTTGCTTCATCCAAAGCAATTGAGTACAACACAATACCACTGCAATATATTCTTCTTCAACTGTAGAAAGTGATATTGAATTCTAATTCTTTCTTATCCATGATACTAAGCTATCACCAAGGAATAAAGCTCCTCCACTTGTACTCTTTTAGTCATCCAAGCACCCTACCCAATCTGAATATGAACAAGCAACCAAAGTGAAATATCTACATGTGGGATACCACAATCTGTAATCCAATGTCCCCTTGATATATTTGATATTCTCTTTACCAACTAAACTTGACTATCTTTCAGAGCTAACTGATATCTTACAATCATACCTACTACATGCATGATGTCTGGCCTCGATGTTATTAAATATAAAAGACTACCAATCATAGATCTATACAAAGATTGATCTGTAATAGGTAAATCTTCATCCTTTCTCACTTTATTTCCTGTACACATTAGTGTGCCAATTGGTGCACAATCCTCAAAACTAAATTTCTTCAACATTTCCTTGGCATATTTACTTTGAGATATGAAAATTTGTGAAGAACCTCCTTACAGCAATTTACCTCTTACAATAGATTTAATCAAAATATGCCAACATAAAATAACTCTTACCAATAACAGAAACACAGAAAGCTTATATTGATCGCAGGCCTCTTCGAGGGGGCAACCTCCTTTGAGCAAGCTCAATACAATGAATTCGTGGATGCCTTTATTCGGCCTCAACACTTACTTATATACTAACTCTATTCTAACAACTACTATTTCCCTTGTATGTGGGATAATTCGAATAAGCTCTAAGGGACGACTTACAAAGCATATGCGTCCATAGCAATTAAGCACGGGTTCCTAACATCCCCTCCCTCTTAAAAAATGCTTTGCCCTCAAAGCTTCAAATGTGGGAATTGTTGTTGAATCTGGAAGAGTGGTTCCCAGGTTGCATCTTCTGGTTGCATGCCGTGCCATTGGATTAAGACCTCTGTGATAGAGCGGGATCGAAGTTGGTGGGTGCGCCTGTCCAAGATTGCTTCGGGCTCGAGAAGGATGGAGCCTTCATTATCAAGTGCTAGTAAAGCTGTCTGCACTCGAATGTTGGATCCAAGAACTTGTTTCAAACAGGAGACATGAAAGACGGGATGAACTTGGGAGGAAGGTGGAAGCTCTAACTTGTAAGCAACTGACCCAATCTTTTGGAGAACCTTATATGGCCCATAAAACTTTGGAGCAAGCTTTTGGCACCCTTTTTGTTTTAGTGATGATTGCTTGTATGGCTGCAGACGAAGAAATACCATATCACCAGGTTGAAAGGTACGCTCAGAGCGGTGTTGATCAGCCTGCTGCTTCATTCGGTTCTGGGCCATGTGGAGATTGTCTCGTAAGGTGTGGAGAATTTGATCCCGGTTTCGGAGAGTAGTGTCAACTGCGTGAACTGGTGAGCTACCAGGATGATATGGAAGAAGTGGTGGCGGTGCTTGACCATAAACTGCCTCATAGGGAGTCATTTTGGTGGAAGTGTGGTATGAGGTATTGTACCACCATTCAGCTAAAGGAAGCCACTTGGCCCATTGATGTTTTTGTTCTGAAGAAAAACAACGAAGGAAGGTCTCCAAGCATTTGTTGACGATTTCTGTCTGGCCATCTGTTTGTGGGTGGTACCCAGAGCTCATTTTCAACTGTGTGCCTGTGCGACGAAATAGTTCCGTCCAAAAAAGGCTAGTGAAAGTGGCATCACGATCTGAGACAATTGAAGAAGGAATGCCATGAAGACGGAAGATCTGATCCAAGAAAACTTGTGCAACTGTGGACGCGGTGTATGGGTGGCTGAGTGCACAAAAATGACTATATTTGGAGAGGCGATCGACAACAACTAGGATCACTGTCTTTCCCCCAGATTTAGGGAGGCCCTCAATGAAATCCATGGAAATATCTGTCCAGATCCTAGTAGGAATGGGCAAGGGCGCGAGCAAACCAGGAGTCAATGTGGTTTCACCTTTGTGTCGTTGGCAGGTTTCACATTCAGCCACCATCTGTTTAATTTCAGTTTTCATGCCTTTTCAAAAGAAGTGTCGACGTGCCCGCTCATAGGTTTTGAGAAACCCGGAGTGCCCTGCTGAGGGGGAAGCATGGATTTCATAGAAGATACCCTGATGTAGGTCTGAAATTTGGGGAAGCACCAAACGACCCTTGTATCGCAGAGAAGCACCATCCCATGAATAATGCGGTATGGCAGAGGGGTTAGTGGCCAATTGATGAATGATGTGGCATAAGGAGGGATCATTTACATACCCTTGTTAGATAGATTCCAACCATTTAGGAATGGGCATGGAGATGGCAGAGAGGGAAGGGTGGTCCTCGAAGGTTCTTGAGAGAGCATCAGCCACAACATTGTCTTTTCCCTTCTTATAGGTGATCTCATAGTCATAGCCCATGAGTTTGCTAACCCACTTCTGCTGAGCTGGGGATGAGACCCGTTGTTCCAAGAAATATTTCAAACTCTGATGATTAGTTTTGATGCAAAAATGGTTTCCCAGTAAGTAGGGTCTCCATTTTTGTACTGCATGTAAAATTGCCATCATTTCCTTTTCATATGTAGACAAAGCTAAATTGCGGCCAGAAAGGGCTTTGCTGGTGAAGGCAATTGGTCGACCCTCTTGGAGAAGAACAGCACCCAAGCCAATGCCACTAGCATCACTTTCGATGGTGAAAGTTTTGGTGAAGTCTGGCAGTGCCAAAACTGGTGTACTACACATAGCCTGTTTGAGTTGGATGAATGCCTGATCAGCTGTTGCACCCCAGGTGAAAGCATCCTTCTTCAATAAGGAAGTCAAAGGAGCCGCGATCTTTCCATAATCTTTGACGAACTTGCGATAGTATCCTGTCAAGCCTAAGAAACCACGAAGGCTCTTGAGGGTGGTTGGTTGAGGCCAATTCTGCATAGCACTAATTTTTTTTGGGTCCATGCGAACCCCATTAGCTGAAACAATGTGCCCCAAATAGTCAATTTCCTCTTGACCGAATGAACACTTGGATTGCTTGGCACATAATTGATTGTCGGCTAACAACTGTAATGCCCTGTCAAGATGTTGGAGATGCTCAACCCATGTGCGGCTGTAAATCAAAATGTCATCAAAGAAAACTAAAATAAATTGACGGAGAAAAGGCCGAAAGATTTTATTCATGAGTAATTGAAAAGTGGAAGGGGCATTTGTAAGGCCAAATGGCATGACAAGGAACTCATAGTGACCCTCATGTGTACGGAAGGCTGTCTTGGGAATGTCATCAGGATGCACTCGAATTTGATGATAGCTAGAATGCAGATCCAACTTGGAGAAGAATTTGGCCCCATGGAGCTCATCAAGAAGCTCATCGATGACAGGAATTGGGAATTTATCCTTGATAGTGAGGTGGTTAAGGGCTCGAAAGTCAATGCAAAGGCACCATGAGCCATCTTTTTTGTGGACAAGAAGCACTGGGGAGGAATATGGGCTGGTGCTAGGGTGGATAATGCCAGACTTGAGGAGTTCCTGGACTAAGTTCTCAATTTCAGTCTTTTGCAGATGGGGGTAACGATATGGCCGAATGTTGGGTGGAATGCTTCCTGGAAGGAGAGGAATGCGGTGATCTTCAGGGCATGAAGGGGGTAGCCTTACTGGTTCTAAAAAAATGGTTGTATGCTTGTCAAGTATGGCTTGTAAGTCTGTAGGGTGGTTAGAAGGAGCAGAGGGCTGGAGTTGAATGGAATGCAGTTGTGCAATGACCCCATGTGAGCCTTTTTTCAAAAGTTTTTCCATGCGATGAGAACTGATGATGCTAGCAGATCCTGGTAATAACCCTTTTAAGGTGTGCTTCTGACCATTATCTGTGAACTGCATCCAAAGCTCAGAGAAGTCCCATAAAATAGGTCCTAATATGCGAAGCCATTGTGCCCCTAAAACCACATCACACCCACCTAAGGGTAGGGCAAACATATCAGAGTGACAATTATAATCGCCGATTGCAAGACGCACATTTTGACACTTTCCTTTACATGGCAATGTGCCCCCATTAGCAATCATGACTTCAAATCTAGAACAAGGGTATATAAAGCAGTCTGTTGCCTTAGCAATGCGAGGATCAATGAAATTGTGAGTACTGCCCGAGTCAATGAGGATTGTGAGAGGGATCTTTTTGAAGCACCCTTTGACCTTCATGGTTTGGGGAGTAGTGACACCTGCTAGTGCATGTACAGAGATCTCAGGTTGAGTCTCTTGAACCATTGGGTCCTCTTCAGTGCCGGGTTCATCTTGAGCATCTTGAAATTCTGGAATATCAATCTCGCTGTCTTGTTCTGGTGGTGACTCCACATCTAGCAAGTAAAGTTTTTGTTGGACGCACCTGTGACCCTTAACCCATTTGTCATCACAGTTGTAACATAATCCTTTTTCTTTACGAGCCCACATCTCTGCCTCAGTCAGGCGCTTGATTGGTGTGGTTATGGTTGTCCGCTGATTCACTGTGTTCTTTGTTGGTAAAAAGGTGGGAGGTTGACACTGTGTGGAGAGTTTATCTTCTGCTAACTTAGCCAGACCCAAAGCATCCATCATATTTTCAGGTCGAAACATTTTTACCTTTGAGCGGATCGGCTCTCTAAGGCCACTAACAAAGCAACTTTTGAAGAAGTCATCTAACAACCCTTCAGTGTGATTAGCGAGTTTTTCAAATTCAAGCTGATATTCCCGAACAGTACCTGTTTGACAGAGTTTGGTGAGAGCACCTGTGAAATCCTCGAATGCTGAGGGACCAAACCTACCCAAAAGTAAGGATGCAAAAGTTGACCAATCAGGTTCATCATTGGTCTTGAGATACCAACGGTACCACTGAAGTGCTTCTTGTTCCAAATGAAAGGAAGCAATTGGGACTTTGTTTGCAGAATAAGTATTGTGGAGGTTGAAGAATTGTTCAGCTCGATATATCCATCCTGTAGGATCTGTACCATTGAACCGTGGAAAGTCTAGCTTAGGTCCACGGGAGGAGTTGGAAGTAAAGGAGTGACGGTCTGAAGAAGACTCCTCTTTCTGCATTCGGTTGATCAAGATGCTATTATGTTGATTCAAGCCACGCATCATATCGGTTAACTCTGTAACCTGAGATTTCAATGTGGCGATTTCTTCCTCCATGATTTTTGTGCCTGCACGAGTGGTGACCATAACCAGTTGTGAATAGCTGGGGATCCTAATTTTGGACTTTTTTTTGTTTTTGCTGCTTTTTTTTTTTTTGCGGCTTTTTTTTTTTTTTTTTTTTTTTTTTTTTTTTGTTTTTAAAGCGGCTGTTTTAGGAACGGATTGTCTGCAACTATGTGGTTCGAAATATCATCAACTGTGGATATATTGTTGTTTGCTCTCTGAATCTGATAAGTTGGATATGGACCCCAGGGTTGTTTGGCTGCCTAAAGGATTTTTAAATTCTCTCTGGCCACCAAAGCTGTCTGAGCGAGTACCGCTCTCCAGAAATTTCTGGCCGCGGGTTTACCCCTTAACGACAGCTTTTGGTTTACCTCACGGGTGGGATCTAGTCAATCAGGGTGGGGTCGTTGCCCTTTTCGCTGGCAGGTCCTCTCAATGGGCCAGCTACTTTGGGGTTCCTGTGGTACTCCTCACAATGAGTTTTAGGGCTTATGCCCAAGCACTTCCCACAGTTAAGCGGATAGGTATTTACCCAATCCGAAATGATGGAACCTGCAATGAAAAATTTCTTTCCAGAAAATGGCGTAGCTCTTGGAAAGCCCTGCTTTGAAAAAAAATTGCTCCAAATCTACCCACAAAGCCAAGAAAGCGCTCTGATACCAAATGTGAAGAACCTCCTTACAGCAATTTACCTCTTACAACAGATTTAATCAAAATATGCCAACATAAAATAACTCTTACCAATAACAGAAACACAGAAAGCTTATATTGATCGCAGACCTCTTCGAGGGGGCAACCTCCTTTGAGCAAGCTCAATACAATGAATTCGTGGATGCCTTTATTCGGCCTCAACACTTACTTATATACTAACTCTATTCTAACAACTACTATTTCCCTTGTATGTGGGATAATTCGAATAAGCTCTAAGGGACGACTTACAAAACATATGCGTCCATAGCAATTAAGCACGGGTTCCTAACAAAATTCCTTTATCTGATTGAAATATTTGTAATCCTAAGAAAAATGACAATTCTCTAAGCATAGACAAATCAAATTATTTTTGAATATTATCCAAAAAAAATTGTCATCTTTTAAATATTTCCTCCAAAAATGATGTCATAAACATATACCACAATAATAAATTGATGCTCACCTTCTGTTTTGATGTAGAGATTACTATCAACAAACCCTCTCTTGAAACCTTGATCCTATAGGTACTTATCAAGTCTTGCATACCAAGTTATGGGAGCTTGTTTCAATCTATACAATGCTTTCTTCAATATGCATACATGGATACTAATATTTGAGATAATAAATCTCTTAGGCTACTCAATGTAGACCTCTTCTTCTAGATTCCCATTTAGGAAGGTAGATTTGACATCCATCTAAAACACTTTGAAAAATTTAAACACTGTATATGCAAGAAACATTCTAATAGCCTCTATCCTTGCCACTGGTTCAAAAGTTTCTTCAAAATATATTCCCTCAATATGAGTATATCTTTTACATACTAATCTTGCTTTATTTCTAGTCACTTCTCCATTTTCATTCAACTTATTTTTATAAACCCATTTTGTTCCTATCAAATTATGATCTTTTGGTCTAGGCACTAATTCCCAAGTATCATTATTTTCTATTTGATTTAATTCTTCATCCATACTCTTAACCCAATGCTTATCATGTCTAGCTTCTGAAAAAGTTCTAGGCTAAATTTTGGATAACAAAGAGAAATTAACTTGCTCAAATTCACTTGCCATCATTCTTCTAGTGCAAATTCCTTCATTTATGTCCCTGATGATGTCACTTTCATTATGATTTTTTTGAACATATTTGGATGGATTTTTGGTGTCCTTTTTCTCCTTCTTCTGATCTTCATCTAATTCTTCAAAATCTTCCTCTTTAATGATTTCAAGAATGTCTACTGGATCATTGATTCTTTGTGTTCCATCTTCTTCTGTCTTGACACTTACACTTTCAATAATTTTCTTGGTTCTTTTGTTATAACATTTATAATATTTAATTTTTCAAGAATAACCAAGAAATATACCTTCATCGACTTTGGATTCAAACTTACCAATTTTTTCATTGATTCTCTTTATGAATCATCTGCTACTAAAAACTCTAAAATAATCAATTGTTGTTGGTTTGTCTTTCTATAGCTCATAAGGAGTCTTGTCACTATTGACTCTCAATAATGCTCTATTATAAATATGCACTATTGTAGAAACTACCTCTCTCCAATATTTATCTACTATCTTGGATTCATTTAGCATTGTCCTTGCCATCTCTTGAACTGTTATATTTTTCCATTCAACTACTTTATTTTGTTGTGGAGTTTTGGCTGTTGAATAATGTCTCTTTATTCCATGGTCTTCACAAAACTAAATAAATTGATTTGACATGAATTATCCTCCTCAATCTGATCTTAGACACCTAATCTTCAAACTGGTTTCACTCTTAACTAATGCTTTGAATGCTTTGAAATGTCTGAAAGCTTCTAGTTTTTTCTTTAAAAACATCACCCAAGTCATATGTGAAAAATCATAAATAAGCAACATGAAATATTTCTCACTTTGAGTACTTTGAGTTCTAATAGGTCCACATAGATCAGTGTGAACAAGCTCTAACATCTGAGTGGTTGAGTATTATTTTATTTTGAACCACCTTCTACCCTACTTCCCATGTTGACAAGGTTCACAAAGTGTGTCGAATGGCTTTGTAATATTTGGAATATTTTTAACTGCTTGCTTCTTACTAATGTTGACAATATTGTCAAAATTTATGTGCCCCATTATCCTTTGCCATAACCAACCTTCTTCAATATAACTCAGATAACATCTTTGACCTTTGATGTCTGATAGCATATACAAATTATTTCATATTCTCTAAGCATCTACAACTAACACATATGAATATTTTCTTCTAATTTAAAAACCTTCTATATAAAACTTTAGTGTGTGCCTTTGATCACACATTTGACTTACACTCAAAAGATTATTCTTAATACCTTCTACATATAAAATATTTTCAGTTTTAGTTCTACCATTATCCAAACTTAGTGTACCTTTTCCAGCAATTTTGGTAGTAGTATTGTCTCCAAATTTCACTATGCCACCATTGATCTTCTTCAAGGTTATGAACTTGTTGTTGTCTCCTATCATGTGCCTCTAACATCTACTATCAATGAACCATGGATTATCTTCATTTCTTCCATGCAAAGTTGTCTATACCAACATAGATCTTTTAGGTTGTTTCTTCTGCCATGAACCTATCTAAATTTTTTTCTTGATGAATAGAGCCTTGAAACTTTGGTAATTCTTGACTAACTCAAACAAACTTCTACATTACTGGGCTATGTGTCTGATGTTGTTACACTTATAACATATTATGGCCTTTTCATTAAATCTTGATAGAGGATCAAAAGAGTTGTGGCTTTGCTTGACTCTGCATGACTTTCCTTCTCCTTATTTCTGAAACTATTAGCTCTTTTTTGACATTCTAATTTCCTATGACCATAACCATTACAATAAAAATAGTAACCATAAAAATAGGACCTATTTGTGTATCTCTAACCTGATTACCTTTTGTAGCTTTGTTCCCTTCAACCTTCTTTTTTTGAAATGTCCTCTATATTCTTAACTTCTTCCATTTTTATTTCTTCTTTTGTAAGAGCTTCAGCATAGCGCTTTCCTTTTTCCTTGTCTGTGAAATTAAATACTTCCTCTTTCTCTTTTTCAAATCCAATACCTATCTTATCTGACATTGATCTTTGATTTTCTAATATCTTATTTAACACATTAGTATTATTCTCAATTTTTGAATCATTGGCTACTCTATCAATGATTGCTTTATTTTTTTTCTCAAGATTTGATTTTAAAGAAGCAATTTCAATAACATACCTTTCACATTATTTACTTACTATTTTCAACTATGACGTTAGATATTCTTCATTCTTCTTGGCTTCTTCAAAGTGTGCTTGTAGATCTTCAATTATTTCCTTTGACTCTTTTTCATTTTTCTCGATCTGGAGCTTTAATCTTTATTTATTCTTTTCAATAGATTTTAACTCTTCTAAGGTACAAATGATTTCTCCTTCTAGATTCACTTCAGCTTCATCCTATTATTCTTCTTGATCATCTATACTTTTTCTTATAGAGGTATCTTCATGTATGGACATGAATAGAATCTTTGCTTCTTCTAAGTCACTGACTCCACTATCTTCGACTGAGCTAGGATCTTTATAATACAAACTCTTCTTCTTGAATCCCTTCTTGAATTTACCTTTGAAATTCTTCTTGTATGTAGACTTTCCTTCTTCATTGTCATCATTACCCTTATTTGGGACTTTAGCTACAAAATGTCCAATCTTTCCACAATTAAAATATTTAAAAGGTAATTTTCCTTGATATTTACCTATGCCCTTTTTTGGCTTGTAAATGAATAGAGCTCCGTTTTCATATTCATCATTGCTAGAACTATCACTTGATTCTTGAATATTAGCCTTCTCTTTCTTTGATGTCTTGAAATTAGTTTCTCTCTTTGAGGGTTTATCTTATTCAGTCTGCATCTCATATGCTGTAAGAATCTCATGAAAATCATCCATCTTTAACTTGGCTAAATTATTCATCTCTTCAATTGTCAAAACTTTTGCATCATATCTCAATGGTAGAGATCTCAAAAAAATTTGAACCATAGTTGATTCTTCTAAATTTTCTCTAAGACGAGGTTACAACAAGAGGAGTATGATGGCACTGGACGCGAGTGGTGGAGGCAGAGGCGACGACCCTGGTGGGTCAAGGAGCAAGGAGCAGCCAGGGAATGAAGGATCGGTGAAAGGGAAAGAGCAGGTTTATGCCAGTGACCGGGTCAGGGTGTCAAAGGTCAACGGTTGCTTTCCACAGGCCCAGAATAGGCCTATTTTGGTCATCCCTTCTAAGGCAATCTAGGAGGATGTTGATTACCTCTCAGCTCACACACTTATTTGCAATTTTTTGGGAATCTGAATCTCTGTGGCATCCTTGGAAGCCTGGATTCGATGCACTTGGCAAGTGGAAGGAGAACTAGACATTATGCTAGCAGGAAATAGTTATTTTTTGGTGAATTTTTCCTCTGTATCTGATTAAAATAGGATTTTTGAGGGAGGACCTTATTTCTTTGATCAGAGCAATCTGTTCCTCAAACCTTGGCACGCAGGTTTCAATTTGGTGGAGGAGCTTCCAGCAAGAGTCCTAGGTTGGGTGCATCTCCCAAGACTCCCCCTTGAATTTTGGTGCGAGGATATCCTGAGGCAAATTACAGCCATGTTGGGTTCTCCCACAGCTATAGCGCATTAATCCCTGGACAAAAAAATCATCACTTATGCTCGTATCTATGTAGAAATTGACCTGAAAAGCCCTCTTCCCAATTCTATGGAGATATGCCTTAGAGCCTCATCCTGGGTTCAACAGATTGATTACAAATCGATCCCTTTCAGGTGTAGGATTTGTCATGAGTATGGACATTTACACTGCCAATGTCCGCAGGCAACCAGAGAGAATGGCAGTGGCACTCCCAATGCCAGAGAGGCTGGCCAACTAGGCAGATTAGGAGCTGGGAATGATCAACAGGGCAACGCCACAAGGGGGAATACCTTTACTAATCCTGGTAACATGTTAAGGGGCACAATGGGTTTTCAAGGACCTGACATAGAGGGTTTCAACTAGGTTAGATGTTGAACAAAAGGGCGAGGGCTGAAGTGCACAAACCAGGACCGGCAAGTGGAGACGAGTTTCAACCGCTTCGAGATTCTAGAGAGTATGGCAATCGAGGATGGCATTCCTCTGATTGAGCAGGTGGGCCTGGCAGAAAGGGAAGAGGGAGAACCTCTTTTCTTTGAACCTCAGGATATGGTGATCCAGCCATCCATTGAGACCCCCCTTATCCCCGAAGAGGGGATCCTAGTGGCAGTCCCATCCCAGCAAGACAAAGACACCAGGTGGGCAGACTTGGTTAAAGATGTGGAGGTGCCCAGGAATGAAAAATCCTCATCACCAGCTTTAGGCTTACTACAGAGGCCCTTCAAGAAAGCTTCTCTCACCACTCCTGCCAGAGTGGGATGCAAGAAAGATCAAGACAAAATTAGACTTACAGGAGACTTAATGGTAGAATCGGGGGTGGTCAAGACCCTGGATGAGCATTTCCCCCCCTCTACCCAATGATAGTGCTATCCTAGAATGTGAGGGGTTTGAATAGCACCCCCAAACAAAAAGCTATGTGTAGGCTGGTTACTGATCACTCTCTGGACATTCTCTGTATCCAAGAGACAAAGCTTTCTGTTGATGTTATGTTTAGGTGTTTGCCCAAATTTTGGGCTTATGGACAATGCTAGTGTGTTGGAGCATCGGGAAGTGTTGGGGGCGTGGCTATCTATTGGGACCCTAGGAAGATCACACCCCTCTAGTGGCTGGCTAGCTCCTCGGCTCTCTCCATGGTTGCCTCCTCGCTCGACACTGGGGAAACTATTTTGGTTACCACCGTTTATGCTCCCATGTTTTTCTAGGGGTAACTTAAGTTATGGGAGCATGTTTAGTAGATTAGGAGCGCCCATCCATTCTTTCCATGGATCATGGCAAGAGATTATAATGCGGTGTTATGCCTTGAGGAGAAGAGAGGAGGGAGTGCACGACTTGGCCCCGCGTCTGACCTACTCTGACAGAACATGGACCTGCTCTGCCTGTCAGATGTGAAACCCTCCAATGGCCTCTTCACCTGGAACAACAGAAGGTCAGGTAAGGATGCTATCTCTGAGCACCTCAATAGGTTCTTTGTGTCTTGTTTTTGGCTATCAGGTGCAATCTCTCTGGCCTCCAAAATTCTAGATTGGAGAGGATCAGACCACTGGCCCATTATGCTCACTGCCAGGAAAATAGTGGGCCCCAAGAGACCTCCTTTTAAATTCCAGCTAATGTGGCTACGAGATCCTTCTCTTCATCAACTAATGACACACTAGTGGAGGTAGGGAGGCCCAGCATATGGCATGGCTATGTTCACTTTTGCCAAGAAATTGCAGTATGTGAAAAGGAAGCTCCAAGATTGGAATAGAAATTGTTTTGGGAACCTCCATCAGATGAAGAAAAGAGCTCAAGACAACTTGGACTCAGTTACCAGACAGATTTGGGACCTTGGCCTTATAGAAGATCTCTGTGGGAAGGAATCTCAAGCGGTAAATGATCTGGCAGAATGGGAACTTTGGGAAGAGATTTTTTGGAAACAGAAAGCCAAAATTCATTGGCTCCAAGAGGGAGACAAGAACACAACTTTCTTCCACAAATCGGTCCAAGCGAGGAGAAACAAAAATTACATTACTTCCTTGGTTAAGCCTGATGGAACCTCCTTATCTTCCTCCTTTGACATAACCCATGAGGCTATATGTTTTTATTCAGACCTGTTGTCTAGTACTGCGCCTATTGCTGAAAGGGAGACTAACATGGTTTTGGTGAATATTCCCTCTCTTGTCATTCTTGGAATGAATGAGGCGTTGTTGCGGCCAATAGACATGGAAGAAGTCGAGAAAGTTGTCTTCAGCATGAACAAAGGTAAAGCTCCTGGGCCAGATGGCTTCCCAGCTAAATTTTTTCAATATTTCTGGGATATCATTAGCTAGGACCTCATGGAGGTAGTGATGGAATCCTTTTCCAACAAAGAGATGCTTAAGGCTTTTAATGCTACATTCCTGGTTTTAATTTCGAAGAAGGAATAGGCTAACCATTTGGACCTCTTCATGCCCATTGATCTATGTAATGTGATCTACAAGATAATTACAAAGCTTATTGCTGAGCGGCTCAAAGGCTACCTTCCAACAGTTATCTCAGAAGAACAAGGGGGCTTTGTGGCAGGGAGACAAATTTTGGACAGAGTGGTGATTGCCTCTGAAGCAATTCATTCCATGAGTATGTCTCAGGAGCGGGCTATGTTCATAAAGCTGAATTTAGCTAAGGCATATGATAGAGCAAACAAGGACTTCTTACAAAAAATCCTATTGGCTTTTGGATTTAGCCAGGTTTGGATCAGATGGGTGCTTAGCTGTGTGACCACATTGTCCTTTTCTGTTCTTGTCAATGGGGTGCTATCCAGACTTTTTAGAATGACTAGAGGATTGCACCAAGGTGATCCGCTCTCACCTTACTTGTTCATTATTCTCGTAGAGGGGCTCGAATGGCTTATTAAGTCTAGGGCTTCACGGAACCTAGTGTAGGGATGGCAGTGGGGGAATGGGCTAACAAAGCTGACCCATCTCTAATTTTTTGATGATACAATCCTGGCAGGTAAGGCCCAGATGAGAAAGGTGGAAGCTTTCAGGACTACCTTGGATATATACTTGGAGGCTTCAGGACAAAAAATCAATGAGCAAAAATCTTCAATCTACTTTTTTAACACCCCAGAACCCATCCAGTAGCAGATTACTACTACTTTGAGGTTCCAGGCCTAGTCTCTCCTGGTTACCTATTTGGGGGTTCCCTTAGTGGTGGGAAGCCAGCCCAGGCTATTCTGGCAAACTGTGATTGATAAACTAAAGCATAAAGTCAACCACTGGACCCACAGATGGTTGTCTTCTGCTGGCAGGGTGACTCTATTGCAATCAGTGATTCAGGCTTTGCCCATTTACCATAGTACGGTCCAGGCAGCTCCAAAATACTTTCTAAAAGAATTTGATGCCTTATCTAGACAATTCCTCTGGAGTGGCAACCTTCAAAATTACAAATGGAATCTTCTCAGTTGGAACATGGCGTGCTAGCCAAAGAAAGAGGGGGGCCTTGGACTGTGCTTGGCTATTTTGTCTAGCCAAGCTTTGGCTGCTGAGCTCTACTAGCATTGGTGCACCAACCAATCTCATCTTTGGGCCCGTATCTTGTCTTCTAAGTATTTTTCAGGGATTGCTCCAAGTGAGATTCCTAGACTCCCAGTTGAAGGAAGAGGATCCATGGTATGGAATACCCTTAAGCTTGGAGCTTGCCTGGTCTAAAGTAATCTCTTTTAGATTTGTAACAGCGGTAGAGAGGCGCTCTTTTGGGAAGACTCATGGGACGGAGCTCCTCCTCTCCTATCCTCACATCTGCATTTGCAGGCTCTATGTGACTCTTTTTAGGCAGCTGGATGGAATACTATTGATCATTACAAAGCTACTTTTCATCTTGGCATGGGTACTGGTTATAGGTGGAGGGATTCGTTGGAGTGGCCACTAGGAGGGGATGAAGAGGATCGAAGAGAACTTGCTCAAATTCTTGCAGGCAGAAGATGTAGCTCTTTGCAGGGGAGGGACTCCCTGGCTTGGGGAGCAGCCTCCACTAGTCAGTATTCTATCTCAGCATGCTACCTGGAGCTTTCAAAGCAATGTTTTGGTGAAGTTGATTTTTGGTGGGGCAAGATAATTTGGAGTTCCTTGTCCTGGCCCAAATGCAACTTCTTCCTGTGGACTCTCACTTATAACCACTGCCTTACTTGGGAAAATCTTTGCAACAGAGGTTTCCAAGGGCCGTCTATATGTTTGTTGTGTCGTTGTAGTGAGGAGATTGGTAGCCATCTATTCTTCCAATGTGAATTCACTCAAAAAATTTGGCATCAGTGGTGGCAGGCCTAGGGGTTTCATGTTGGCATGTGTGACTGGCTGAATTTTGGGAAGGCCTTGGGCCTCCACCTTCCAAGGCATCACTCCTCCAATCTGCCTAGTTTACTGGGCCAACCTTCATACTGTGGAACCCTTGGTTAGAAAGGAATCATAGGCTGTTCTAAGAGGTCGGCGTTGAGCTCAGAATGATTTGGCTGAGGATAATCAATGCGCTGCAGGAGACCATTCTAACCAAGTGTGATAGTAAGGATGACTTGTCCCCTAAAGATGTTGTGATTTTCTCCCATTTTGACCCTGTTTCCTCTATTGCATCTTCCCACAGTCCCCCTACGCACCCCAGGAGAAGACCTAGGCAGCAGGTGTAGCCAATGGATCGTGGAGGACAGTGGATGCCACCTATGGAAGGGCTCATAAAAGTCAACACAGACGGGTCTTCAAGAGGCACGGGCGAAGCTGGAATTGGTGGGCTGGGGAGAAATCATACTGGGGAGATCATTTTCATGTTTTTGTTCATAAGAGCCGACATACAAATAATCTCATGGAGGCCATGGTGATTCTGGAGGCAATGCAATTACGCTGTCAACATGGTTGGAATCATATTATCTATGAATCAGATTCACAGGTGGTGGTGGATTTGTTGGGTAAGCGAGAGTTTGAAAATGTTGATTGGCAGCTTGCAGGGATAGTATAGCAAATTCTCCAGCTAAGCTCTACCTTTGAGATGATCTCTTTCAATCATATTCCCCAGGAGTGGAATGGAACTGCGGACGTCTTAGCTAAATGGGCCTCTGAGTTTGGGCCGCTTTGGAATGTTTATGATCATAATGTGCTTCCTCTGAATTTGTCCCTTCAGCTAATGTAACTTGTTGAGAAGGATATTGTGATGTAATCTCCCTGTTTTCGAGCTTTCTTAATAAATTTTTACCCCTTTTAGTTGCTAAATTTTCTCTAAGACCTTGAATCTGATTAACTATTTGATCAACCCATAAAAGATAACTTGCTATATTTTATTCCTCTTCCATCTTCAAACTCTCAAACTATCTTCTAAAATTCTAAAGCTTAGCTTGTTAAACCTTGCCATCACCTTTGTAAATATTCTCAAGTTTTACCCAAGTTTCATGAGCAGATTTACATTGCATAACTTTAACAAATTTTGATTTACATAAACTACATAAAATAGCATTTAAAGCTTTAGCATTATTTTCACTTGCCTTCTTTTCTACCAAAGTAGTTACAAGTGTCTGTGTATTTTCATATTCCTCCATCACTACTTTCCATATGTTGAATCTAAGGGCCATCAAATAAGTCTTCATACTTATGCTCCAAAAAACATAATTCATCCCATCAAACAAAGGTGCATTATTTGTAGAAAATCCTTCATGTGATCTAGCCATCATGCTTTCCCAATATACCTTCAAGCTGTAAAACTTTTTCAAAAGGAACCTACTCTGATACCAATTATTAAGCATGAAATATACTAAAAGGGGGGGTGAACCAGTATATTATATATCTTTTTACTTAATCTGATTTCTTTTCTTTAACCACTTAATCACACATTCAAGATATGCAATAAAACTAAAACAATAATTTGCACTACATAAGAGAGAGAGACATAAGATTTTTATGTGGAAACCCAAAGTGAGAAAAACCACGGATAAAAATCTCAAGTATATGAATGAGCACCAACTCAAAATACAAAGTTCACAAGCACCAACTTACAGGAGCACCAACCCATTTATCGAGCACCAACACAACAACTATTTGTGAGCACCAACCCATAGGAGCACCAACCCTTTACAAAGATTTGTGGGCACCAACCCATAGGAGCACCAACCCCTCTTGTGTATAAAACACAACTATCTCTCAATTTGCTTACTCAATAAATGATAGAACTCTAAAATATCTCTTACTTTTCTCTCTTCAAAAACAAATACAAACCATGCACTCTCTTACATATTACAAATGGCTTCTCAAGCCTTTATTTATAGATTTCAAAATAATCTTTGGCATTCACCCTTTATGACCCTTCAATCCTCATGGAAAATGGTGCCAAACTTTCATGATGCTTTGTATCCTTGCATTTGAAAAGTCATATGGTGACCCTTCATAAGAAAAAGCATCCTTTCCTCTTTTGCCTTTATCTTGGTGACTTTTCCTCAAAGTTTCCCTCCATGGAAAAATGTGCCATACCTATTTTGTCTTCACATGGTGACTCTCAGAATTCCTCAAGATGACTCTTCATGAGATAATGTGTCCCATTCCTCTTTCATCTTTTACCCTGTGACTCTTTGACTTCTCCATGGGCCCTCTTTTGACGTATATGCAACCAAAAATATATTCATTAATATTAAATAAATATTAACACATATTATCCAAGATATGAATAATAATAACACCATTTAATGCAATGGGGCCTTTATCACCAATAATGCTAGAATTTTGACATCAATGACAATATTTCTAACATTTAAGTCATTAACTAATATTGGACCAAAACTAGAGCTACATTTCCAAGTGAAACCATGAATCATACCTCCAAAATGAGTAATGTTACTAACCGGAGTTTATTCACTACCATTGCCAAATAATACAAGCAAGCACCATATTCATCCATTGCCAAGCCTTGTGCATGCATTCACAGTATTTTTCTAGGTCACCCACATTTATTTAAATCTTTACTATTGATATTTTTTTGCAAACTAAGTATTTTTCCAGCCATACTTAGGATTTTCATATCTTCAAACATTAATCATCATAGTCATTTTACCTCATTACCCATAAATACTAGTTGTTGGTTTCATGTTAGTTTTTAGTCTGGATTCTTCTAGTTTCATTGCTTAGGGTTATCCTAAAATTTGACTAAAATATAAGTGAAAATACCTCTAATTATTGTAAACTAAAACCTTCAAAAAATTCTAACTCAATAAAAACATAAAAAATCGCCATTCAAATCTAGATGAAGATCCCCTCTGGTTTTGTCACCTTGAATTCCCATCAGACATGCAACTTGTAAATGCAAACCAAAACCCCACTAGATCCTTGGTTGAAATTTTCAAGTGCAATTTTAAATTAAAATCACACCAGACCATTTGGTTAGAATTTATAGAGGTTATTTCACACTGTATTCTTGATGGAGATAAACCCTGTAGAGGCATAAATAAAGCCCACCAAGTTTAAAGTGGGAAAATAACCTATAAATACAAGCCCAAATTCTGACCAACTCTATAGTTAGATTTTTGCACCTATCTTGCCAATCCATATGTCTTAAAAAGAGATGAAGTTCAAGACAAATGAACCTGGTGTCCCTTCCAACTTAGATTCCAACATCAATAAGATAATGGATACAAACTTAGATCACATAGACCTAGCTAAATTTTGGACCAGAGTCAATGCAAAATTCAAGAATGACTAGATCTAGAGCATCTACGATAGTGGTTTACCTCATGTTTATCCTTCCCAATCTTAGTAAAAATCCTTGAGATTGTATTCATCATGGTTAAACATTATGATGCTGAGAAGAAAGAAGTAATAAATGATAAAGGAGAGAAGATTATGAGTCTACATCCAAATTTCATTGATACTATGTTTTTCATCCTAGAATTTGAAAGCTACATAGATATTACCCCATATTCTTCCAAAAAAAATATATCAAGATAATAACTTAGCTTGTGCATGGTTTTTAAACAAGTAGTGGTTAAAGAATCCGAAATATTTAGCCACAAGAATGCCCAAGAACCTAGCCAAGATAAAATTCAAGGATGAGCTAGGAGATATCATTATACTCTTACACAAAGTTATAGGGAGCCCAAATGTAAAAAAATATCAAGATTGGATGTACCAGTATATCTGGGTATTCCATCAAAATGATTAATAAATTTAATGGGCTCAATTGATCAGTGATTCAATTCATAGATAGTTCCTAGATGTCCAAACCACTGGTAAATTCTACATGACCTCCTACCTTATCTATGTTTTAGCAAAATGGAAGGCATTCTAAAGATTAAACATAGTGCCAGATCACATCAATAAAGTTTATAACTACTACCTTGATCTCATTTTATAGGATACCAAACTACAATTCAAAAGAGTTAATGATGTTTTCATCTATTACATTATAATCATGTTTGAACAAGATCTAGGGAGAACAAGGTTTTCTGATGTTGCAAAAACATAAATAGAAAATTGGGGATCATATTTTATCCAATTCCCCACATTCTCCTACATCAGAGTCGGTGGTTTCAATGGGTGTCCTTAAACCCTTCCTAGATATGTAAGTGACAAATGTGCCTTAATAGAGCTAGTAAGATAGCTAGTGGAAACCTGTAAGTTCTTATCCAGCAAGCATAAAATAGAAATACACTTCCTTATCAATATAGGGAGATATACATGCCCTTCCTTGTCTAAGGCCAAATGTATCAAAGTAGAGATGACTCTCAATGTTAGGCCTTGTTATGTTGTGACTAGTTATGTTGCTAGTTTATTAGGTGACTCATATTCTCACATTCCCTTTTATGAAAATGATTGGGAGGATATGTAGGATGAGGAAGAGGTTAGATTGAGGTATTATTCTCAAATTTCCCTTGAATAAATTAAGACTTTTGATATGGCACCACTTCCAAAAGATTAGAAAGATGAGGAATAACTAGTGGATAGTGTATTATGATAATAAAATCTATCTCTAACCTCTTCCTCAAGTTAGGTGGCCTACACCTGAATCCTTCTCCTTATTAGATAGGACCACCCTAGTTATTAACAAAACTTATAACTAGTTAAAAAATAAGGGGATGAAAATAAAAAAGAAATCTTGAGCATCATAGATAAATTCAAAAAGGTGAAGGATAAGGGTGCATAAGCAATAGCATTAGAGGGTTATAGTAGTGGAAATCAAGCAAATCATCTAGTGGGGCCTATTATCTCACACAAGGGGAAACAAAAGTATAAGTTAAAAAGGGATTCTTCAAGCACCAAAGTGCCATCAACCTAACCAATGGATTAACACTACCAATTTACATAGGGGACATAATTATTGTAACCCCTCTTATCTCTACTATCTAGCCAACATAAGTAATCACTTTTATTTCTAACAACTCATCGATGCAATCAATTACCCCTCTTATTTATACCAACCCACTAATACAAGAAATTTCTCCTTCATCTGACCAACTAGTAAAAGTTATTCCCTTAGAAATGGGCCAATTAGTACAGTTGGTTATCCCAAATCCACCTCCACCCCATTGATTATTAATTATACCTGGCTATATATGGTTGTTGATTTAGTCATTCTGACTATAACCCCACTATCCATCATAACCATCGAGATGGATACAAACCCATCTTCATCTTTTATTACACTTCCCATTATTTTTACTCTAGCCATTCCCACTACATTGATTGATTATTTTGATGCCTTAGATACCACCCTTCCATAGGCTCCCTTATTCCAACCACACATGCCTACCTCTCTACATGTCTCACCTCTAGATTTCACACCCCTTATAATCACATCCAATCCACCCATCCAAGTATCCTTTACTTATTCCACTCCCACCTTAACCCAAACCCCTACAAATAAGATGGAAATAGAGATTCCACTGACATAATTATGGCCACTCAACTCACCAATGGGGAAGAGGCAACCAAATCATCAAGTAAGGGCTTAGCAAAAAAGTTAGTGGTAGATACGGCACTTGTTATGGTAACTACCAGTGTAGTAGCTTCAGATGCAAAATCATAAGTAATAGTTACCATTTTAACAACATAGGATTCATTGGTAGCCACTCCAAGTTGGATGGCATAATCAATTTCTAAGAAGAGGAAATAGATGATATCTTCTAACACTCTAGATTTTGGTCTATTAAAAGCATCCAAATGACCAAAGAGAAGCCCCAAAATTATCTCCAAAATATCATATGATGAAATAAGGTAAAAATATGTATAAATAGCAGTTCCCCCACTAGAAAAATAAAATGAAGATTTAGTGGTGGGGGATTATCAACTATCCAAGGTACACCTTGGTCATCCAATAAGAGAGGGACTGAAATATGATGTTTATGCAAGCATAAGTTCTCAAAATGGATAGTGACAAGGTCACTAAGGATGAGCTAAATAATAAGGTTGAATAATTGACAGTTGGTAAAAGTTCATAGACCTGGAAAATCCATTTGAATCTACCCATCCAAATCAATCTCTCTCTCATTTCTATGATAGAAAAATTTGTGGCCATGAAAGAGATTGGTATAATGGGAAGAGATACAAAATACTAGGCTAAAAAACCAATCACCAAAGGGAACAAAGTGATAGGGATGGAAATGGACTACTAAAAGGCTTTGAAGGATGATTTGGCATATCTAAAGGTAGAGATAAGTAAATATTAAGAAGAGGTTGAAAGTCTAAACCTCTAATTTCCAAAATTTAAGGTCATTGTCTTGATAGATAGTGACACCCTCACATCTAAAAAGATAATCAAAAACCCTTTGGAGCATGATGAGATGGAAAATTTAGAATCAAAATACTCAATAAAAATATTGATAAAGCCAAGAACACATGTGATAAGGCTTCAATGTATGATATTACAAGATAAACCTCTTCCTATTTAGGTTGTCCAATATAAATTCAAAGAGGTCATTAAGAAGGATTTAACACATGATGCAACTTTTAATTTTAATTCCATCCATTAGTTTATCGATTATCACAATACACATGATTAGATGGGAAAGGATATCTAAATCTATAGAGTTTCTTTTAGAGAGTTATCTAAGGTAACTATAGAATGTGACATTATTAATCTTTACATAATTGATCCTGATGAGGAGCACCTTTGAGAGATATTTGATAGCTTCAATGCTAAAGAAGGACAAGGAATCCTTAGAAGTCACTATTGTGGATTGATTATTTAATTATTTAAAAAATGTATTCTGTAAACTATAAATTTTGTAAGATACATTGTAAAATTGTAAGTTACAAATGCAACTGTCATATTGATAGCTTTTAACTTTAAGTTGAAAAAGAGATAATTGTAATTTTCAATTATCATTTTGTCAATATTTAGTTGAAAAAGTACAACTTGTATTTCACACTTTTATTTTTTACCAAGTTGAATGACTTAAAAGTTGTAAAAGTATCAATTGTAAATTGCAAGTTTGGTTTTAAAATATCCAAATATTAAAAAGCATTCAATTTTTGATCAAGTCATGAAGTTCATTTTGGCACCCCATTTCTTGAGAGAGATTTATTCAACATAACTCAAGGAGGGATGGCTCTACTAAAATACTCCAATAGATTTCTCTCCTCATTCAATACTTGGAAAATCACCCAGTCACTGCAAAGTCTTCTTCTTTCTACTCCATCAAAGATGCCTTTTAAAGCTAGGAATGATGACATTTATATGGATATTCCCTAATTTCTTGATCTATAACCGATTTTAAGGGGTTTTGACTTATTCTCTCTCGAGGGAGTTATTTTTTGTATAAATATGGGTTTTTTATGTATCCCATAGATCTTTTTACTGATAGACATTTTTTTTGTTTTTTTATAAAATTTATCATGTTGTAACCTAGAGAATATTAATATACTAAAGTTTTTCCTTCCTTGTCCTATGTTACCTTTGGGTATGTACAAATTTTTATCACATTTGTGAATGATATAAGTCTTTTTTTAGTCATATAGATTCATTTGGGGTATATATTTTTCCCTTTTGAAAACTTATTGAGGAAAAATATAAAAAAAATTGTTCTTTATCTAATAAATTCCCAACATTACCTTTGGTTTCATATTCATATAAGATTGTGCTTCAAAAGATTTCAATATATATTACTGTTTAACTATGTTCAATAAAAAAAACATTAATTTCCACTAGAACCCTTTGGTTCATCACCATTTTCCAATTTCAAACTCATTCTAAACTCTTTTCTCCACAATTTAAAACCCTAGTTAAGAACAAAATCACTAAGAAGCCGAAGTTTGAAGTGAACTCGTTATGTATCAGTTACATTACGTTTAGTGAAAGGAAGTTGGCCTTATTTGGAGGTTCACCTCAATTTTCCAAGGTCTTACAGCTTGAAGGTGATCTCATTGTGTCATTAGATTTACCATGTACTACAATTATTACATACAACATAAAATGGATACAAAATCTTATTGATTACAATTCCTTCTATTACTTTGTATCATATTGTAAGTCTTTAAGGCATAGTGTTAGATTAAACGGTACTCCTTTTTCATAGATGGAGATCCCTTTGGTTTATTCTACAATGGAAAATCATGATAAAAATTAATTTTATATTGAGACTTATGCTGATAGTATTGAATAGGAATAAGATAATGAGGTCGATATGAAAAGGGATACAAATGATCTTAATAAAGTAGATCAAGATAAATTGAAAGAGTTATCTAAAATTTTCCAAGGTCTCCAAATATATATTCATGAGGTGAATAACATCATTAGGATACTTCTTGAATCTAAATTTAGCATCAATCCAATTTATTTTCCTCATCATATTAAATTTTTCCCTTTCATGTTATAAAGACCCCAACCTGTAATGTTCTTCCTTCCACCACTAAACTTATCCCTATTTATACACCCTTAGTCACTTCTACCACTTTTTATCTATAAGCATATCTTTTTTTCCATCAATTATCCATGTATATTCCTATTCATTCTAATTACACCCCTCCTATCACTACAACCAATAACTCTTTTGAATAATCCCTTATCTTACAAGCCAAGCTATCTAACATTGAGGAAACCATTTCTCATTCTCTCCCTTCCTCATATTATGGTACCTTGTTGGATAACCCTTTGGCTCCTCAAATTAAATCATACCCTATTCCAAATGTCTTTGTGGCTCCTAATCTTCCTCTATATGAAGGAAAAGGTGATCCTAAACATCATTTATGTGTTTTCCATGTAACTTGTCTAGATTATGTAGATAATGATAAATTTTTAACTAAGATCTTTTCATGAAGTCTAAAAGATTATGATCTTAGATGATTTTATGATTTTCCTCTCTAATAAATTTTATCTTTCAATCCTTTGGAAAACTTGTTTTTGGCACATTTTAATATCATTATTGGTGTTAAATTATCTTATGCTCTAATTGTAAAGATAAAATAGGATTCACATTAGATACTTAGTGAGTATGTCCTAAGGTACATACTATGCTTGCTAAAATGACAAACCAAATGGATGATAATTAGCTTCAATATATTTTTACTCAAAGATTATCTACTCCTCTTCAAGAGTCTATCATGTTTGATAATTTTAAATACTTTGATGAACTATGCCATAAAATTAAAGAACATGAGATCAAATTAATTACATTGAATAAGCTCAAGAATAGCTCCAATGTTCATTATACTTCATTTATCGAGTTTTAAGGTGAGCCTAATTACAAAATCAAAACTAATGATATAAAAATGAGGCTAAAGTTATAATATATTTTATATCACAACCACCACACAATCTTAAACTACAAGTTATACTAGGGAGATAATTTTCAAGGTTACCTTCACCTCCTCATGTGCTACTACAAAATATCCTTGAATGTAATATTATTACATTTCATCCACCATTGAAAGTATATATATATAGAACTTAATCTATAGTATTTGATGTAAATGTATTTTATGATTATTGTAGATGTGTTATACATTCCACTAATAGATGTATGAAGATCAAACACAAAATTCATGATCTCATTGATGATAATATTAGTTACATTGATATGCCTACTGAAGAAGCTAGGCCAAAATCCAATGATAATGAAAATCTAAAAATGTATGAATATCCCTTTCCAAATCATGAAACACAAGATAACAAGAAAAATTATAAAATATGTTATGCATATCATGTTCATCCTCATCCATATTCATATTCCCATCCACTTGATAACATAATTGATATAGTTATAAAAAACACATCTATTACATTTGATGATTCTGAAATTATTTATGGTGATTTTGATAGACATGAATTATTTATTAGATAATATTTTAGTGTACAACCAATCCATAGTGTCATGATATACAATGGATCAATTGAAAATGTGTACACCATAGCACTTATACATTATGTTGGTTACAAAGAGAAAGATATAGAACACGCATAGAGTTTTGAAATCATTTGATGGTCATGTACAAGATAGCACATGAGCATGATCATTTGGATAGAAAATAAAATATAACTACCACCCACAATGTGTGTCATAACACATAATCTCATACAACATCACATGTTATTCAGAAGGCTCCATATAGGGATAGGGTGTTACATTATCTCCTCCCATGCATGTAAATATAAATTTACACCAATAAATGAGTAGTGATTTAGAGGGTTATTTTATAGCACATGTTTCTTATTCATTTTCAAAAGCTTCTACATTTGGTACATCTATTATGGAATAAGAGCTTGTTCTTCCTTATCAAGGAGTTGGATATACATATGGGCATCCTATTGATGATATCCTTAGTTAAACACATGGTTGGGTCAATGCCCTTGATTAGATTTATTTACTAGTACCTACTCATACATAACTTATTTTCTCTTTTGTTTCTTATTCTCCTCTACCTACTCCATTTTTTACTCTACCCCTTGGCTCTATTTTCATTTTGGGAAACTTGATCCCTTGTATCTTTCAACCTAATTCGAGTAACCCAAGATAATTATCTTACTAAACTTTCAATGCACATCTTCCATGACAATTTGTATAACCATTATTACACATCTATACATCTTTTATCCCTCACTTTTACTTTCATTTTCACATCTATCTACTTTCACATGTGATTATATGGCCATGCTTTTAATTTATGCTACATATACATCTAAATTAGGGGAATATCATTTGTCTTCCTTCTTATCATCCTTTGCTTTAGCATTTTATTTAGGGTTGTGTGAATATCCCCCTCCTTCTATTTTAGAAATGTGTTTCTTGTTGTGTCTTTCCAATAATTTTCAAATTTTGCTTATGCATGCTTTATTTTCTAAAAACAAAAAATATACAAAAACATTCATATATGCTAAAAAAGTATTAAAAATCAAAAACATTGTAAAAGTCAAAAATCATAACCTATAAGCATACTTTCATGTTGTTTAATTACATATTTACATATATCATTTATATTTATGTTTATTACATAACATATTTCATTAGCATTGTAGTATACAATGCTTATCACAAGATATCTATGTGTGAAATAGGAAACATTTATACAAAAATAGAAACTATTCATAGACAGAAGAAATTATCCCAATTAAAAAAACTTACATACTATCAATTAGGATAGAACTGCACCAATCATATAATAATGTACTATAGCCCTGTCATCTAGTATGTTCTTATCCCTATATATTTCACATCTTTAATTTCAACTACAAAATAGTCACATGAATTTATCTTATAGATTTTCATTACAGAATAGAGAACATACTCATATATCAATCTGATTTCACACTCAAGGCATACTTTTCCATGTTTTTGATGTTAAGATAGCATTTTACACAATAACCTTATTCATTTGGTGGAATTTTAATTTTATATACAAACACTCTTACAAGTTTTATTTATCCATTCCATGTTGAGCTACAACAAAAACATGTTTATTTTTTCACTCATATAGGTATGTGCACAAAGTTCAAGAAATTTTCATTGACATTACCCATAACATGATCATGTTATGTCAATAATATGATCAAATTGTTGACATAACATGATTGTGTTATTTAAATTATGGCTTGATAATTACCAAGCCATAATGCGATCATGTTAAAACATAATGTGATTGCATTATTTAAATCATGGCTTGGTAATTATTGAGCCATAACATGATCACATTAATACATAATTTGATCACATTATATAAAACTAATAATGTGATCACATTAATAATGTGATGGAATTAATGTTTCAATTATAAAAAAACAAAAATTTCTCCCGAATGCAAAATTTCCTCATTTTGAGTTTGATTTCTTTATTCTCCTCACTCTTCTCCACTATGTGATCATGTTTTGCCTTTGTGAGGTCAAACCTTACCATAATTCATCCCAATAAGCTTGACACATCAAATAATTAATGATTCCTACATGTAGAAGAGGTAAGTGCTAAAAATCTACACCTGTTAACCCTAAATTTTAGTAATTTTTTTATTATTTTCATTGTTTGATTGGTAATTTATTTATTTTAAATACCCTATCCTACTAAAATTATTGTTCCTCATCCTAACCCTCTTTTTATTTAGCCTAACCCTCTTCCTAATCTTCCTCCTAACCCTGCTACAGTTCCTCAAAATCTCCCAAGTAGTCAGGAGAGTCTAGTTAAACACATTATGGAAAATAAAATTTAAATTCAATAATTAATTAGGATAATGAGGTATCCCACTTCCACCAGCACCCATCTTACCTATCTAGCCAATTCTTTAAAGTCATTATTATGTTAAATTGACTCTATAATAAGTCATATTGATATATGGGTTTTATATCAAGATAGTTGTAGGGTTTATTATGATCAAAAATTGTTAGCACATGATTTAAATAAAAAATACATATCAAAAGAATCCATTTGCACCTTATTCATTGACCTAACCATTAATGCACCATTTATAGTAACTACTAAACATTTCCTAATCCATCATTGTCAACACAATTTAATGATAGCCAATTTCTAGGACTGATGGTGGATGGTGTTTGATTATCCACCATGTAGAAACCATGATTTCCCATTGTATTTTTTTAGGAAACTCTACTATGATTTTATCCTCAATGATATTTTGAACTATTTTGATTATATTTAGTTTCAAGGTCAATGGAAAGGCTCTACACAAGATCGACCAAGTGTATGTCATGCACCTAATCAGCCTATAAGGAACCATAAAAAAGTCAAATTCAACATGAGATACCATCTACATTTCATGAGGCCATGAAGATCAACACTCTACATGCACTTAGTTCATTCATTGATACACTTGTTCAGCATATGAGTAGGCTCTTAGAGACCGATGCTAGATTTATGCCACCTAGTGTGCATACCTAACCTTACCCTTTTAGATCTTATGGAGCTACATGCACTAAAACTTCTAATGATGATGGTACTAGTGGTTCATAGGTATTGAATAATACACTTATGAGTGATGAGATTTTTTCATGTAATTTGGTGTGTAGACATCATCCACTACACAGATGCAATTATATTTTATATAAATGTCAAGTTAAATTTAAGCTATCTTTGCAAATTTAATTTAGCTAACAATTAATTTACATATAAATTGAATTATATATATATATATATATATATAATTTTTATGTCCTAAGAGGATACGATTCCTTCATCATCAAAATCCATATTTGTAGGATTTGATTTAACACAACCACTATTTACATATATGGATCTAGCTATTGGCCCAATCACTACCACATACGTTTGTGTTAAGATGACACATTTTACTTATACAAAGGTAAAATTTTGATTTAACCTTATACACTATGTATATTTAGTCTATGTATAGTTTTATTTTAAGTTTAATTTAAACTTATATATCAAGGATCTCAAAATTCAAGTACAGTGATATTAAATACACTCTTGGTTTAATAAAAGAGAGAAACTTTCCATATATATCTTTTATACTTTATAGAAAAGTTAGTGAGACCTTATTTACATTCAATTGATGGATCAAATGAATACTCTTCCATCACTATGAACCAATATACACAGAGACATTGTTGTTGTAATGTCATCTACATAGGCACTGATAGAGGTATATATTAACTTGTAATTTTGAATTGTAAAAATAGACTTTTTAAATAATTTTACTACATACTTGGAGCAAATATAACTTATGTGAATGTATTGTGAATGAAGGTTTATCCCATGGCATCTAATAGTCCTAATCGGATGGTTATTAGGGAAAATTCTCATGTTTCTTCCCTATTTTAGATGCTTATTCATACAACTAAGCCTATCATTAAATTATTTCAGCATCAAAAGCAAATTGAGCAGGACTACGAGATTTCAATAAGTGCATGTTTAAATGATTTTTATTCTAGTTTAACATTAATTTATTAACAAGTGGTTAAATGTATTTTATGTTAATTTTGTAATAATACTTGTATTTGAACAAGTTCAACTACAATAAATTTATGAGCATAGGACTCGTAGTTGAACCTTGGAGCAATCCAAGGCATTCGAGGGATCTACATCTACTAGCAAGGGATCCTAGGGAGAGCCTTCTTCGAGGAAGGCAAAGAGAGGGAATTTATTTTAGGATTAGGATGCATTACATGAGATGTGTTTTTTTGTATGCCTATATGGCAATGTACACATTTTTAGCATTATATATGCATATACGACATTCACCCTACATTAGATAGTATGTTGATAGATGTAATTTTTTTATGCCTATCATGGAAATCTATGTATTATTGACATTGTACATGTGCCTATATAATTTTTTGGGAGTTTTTATCTCAATTATGTTAATCTATCTAATTTGTATTCAGTTTTAATTTAAAATGTTATCATATAGTGTTATTTTGATCTTCCAAACTATTATATTTTAGATCTCATACTTAATTTTGTACACAAATGAGGATTAAAAAAAATTATTTTCAATGCTATAAATCTATGATATCCCATATTTGTTAAATTAAATTTTTTATTTGCTTATGTGTAATGAAAATAACTAATGACACTCTTATCTATTTTTCATTTGTCATCACCCATTTACAAATTTTCAATTGATCATTAGCACAATTTGATTTCAATTAAGTCTTATACCCAATCATGTTCATACATGTATAATTCAAAGACATAAAATCATTCATAAATTCCTAGAAATTTCTCACTCTGATACCTATACCTCCAAACCTAATCTTTCACCTTCACCTGGATCTAATGCCTTTTTGGCTAGAATTTAATGAAACTAGGCCTACTACTTGTATGGCCTATATGATTCTTGTTCCTTTATATTTTCCCTCACCTCTCAATTAATATATTTCAATGCCTCTTTTTCACTCAAATCATTTAATATCCTTCAACCTACCCCTTTTGTCATTCACTCTTCACACTCTCTCAATATACATTACCTAGGCTTAGTTATGCCTAGATACCTTCCTCTTATTTAATACTTTCAAGAATAGTTCCTCTAGCTCTTGTATCCACCTATCCAACCTTCAGTCAACCCACTCAATATACTTTCAAATTCCTCCACACTCCTTTACACTTTATTTCACTTTTCCCCTTCAAGGGATATTTGGCCTAATATGCCTAATATAGATTCTTGAGACTAGTTTCTGACCCTTCAACACCTCACTCTTGACATACTGCAAATCCCCATTGATGTCTCTAGACCCAACTCAATGCCCATTCATATTTATATTAATTTCTAGGCATGTTCCTTAAGGATGTTAGGCCTCCTATAACTAATCTTTGATAATATCAAAAACCTATGCTAGCCTCCAAATCACCTTGAACACTTAAAATACACTTTCATTCAAAATTAAGTGAGAAAAGTGGGAGAGAGAGATTTGGATGGGGATGTGTGGTTTAAGAGAGTAGGGTGAAGTATTATGAGCCAATAGAGTAGGTAGGAGTTTAAGGAAAGAGGGATAGATTGATCAAGAATATGTAAAACTATGTTTTCCATGAAAAAAATGATATGACAGTGGAACATATTCTAAATATTTATGAAGATCAATAAAAAATGTGTTATGTAGTGGAAGAACCTCCTTATCATTATGTTTTGAATGTATTTGAATAAAATTTGATGTTTGACAGTGTCATTGAATCCTAGAGATAACATCCCATGCTAAGTTATAGGTGTGTGGAGGATTGAGTGTTTGTAGGAAGATATATGGGTAGTTTCACCCTCAAGTAAAGGTAGTTTGAGGAATAACAATCATGGGGATATAGTTTAGTGCAGTCCTATAGAAAGAGTTTGATTGAGTTGTTGTAATTCAAAACTTTCACATATAATTACAACTATGAAATTTAATCTAATATATACATATTTCCTACATTCAATAAGAAATAATTAATTTCCATTCAACCATACAAGGATTAGCAATAAGTGTAAGCATAAAATATTAGTTCTAAGTAAAGTGTCAATATGCAAAGACCTCATTTTAAGAAAAGAATGGAACTACCAACACATCCAGGGGGTTGATAACATCTAGGACTAGGTTTTTGGCCTCCCATCATGCCCTATAGCCAAACCCACCACCCATTCTAGCCTCAAGAATGCCCTTCCCAATACAAGAAAAATGTAGTTTTTTAGCCTAAGTTTAAACATGCATAAAAAAAACATGTAAGTCATTTATGTGAACCATAAAATTCTTCCCCTACATATTTAATTCCTTTAATTATACCCTAGATAACTCATGTGTAACCTTAGAGATCAATCTGTGGCATAATTTGCAATTACAAGTCCTAAAATGCAACTTTTTAGCATTTAATATGCAACTTCTTAAACTCCAACTACCATTTCTACCTATGAGACCTCCAGTTGAGAATATATCACTTCAATAATGTCTATATAGTCAAATTACATGTTTTCAAACTGCCACAACATTTGAATCCACTTGGAAATACATTTTCACTACTGTTGAGGAGTGCAAAAAACTAACAACAAATGTTGTTAAAGCTGAAGTTGTGGTTATAGAACTCTAATTTTGATGATGTATGCCTTAAAATTAGCACCAATAACACATCCAAGGGGTAGATAACATATATTACTAGGTTATTTTCCTCCCATCATATCCAATTGACAAATCCACCACCCATTTTGGCCTCAAGAATGCCCTTCCCAATACAAGAAAAATGTAGCTTTTAGCTTAAGTTCAAACACGCATAAAATAAAACCTATAAGTCATTTATATGAACTATAAAATCCATACCTTACCTTTTTAATCCCTCTAATCACAACTTGGAGCAGCTAATTGGAACCTTTGAGAGTAATCCATGGCACAAGTTACAGTGATGTGTCCTAAAATACAATATTTTAGCATTGAATAGACAACTTATTGAACTCTAACTGCCATTTTTGCCTCCAGGACCTCTAGTTGAGAATATATCACTTTTATCATGTATACGTATTAAAATTATATATTTTAACACTACCACACAATTCAATTCCACCTAGAAGTACATTATCACTACCATCCAAGAGCATGGAAACACTGACAACAAATAATGTCAAAGTTGAAGTTGTGGTTATAGAACTCTGATTTTGATGCTTCTTGTCTAAAAAATGGCACTTCCAACATGTTCAAGTGGAGTGGATAACATATAATACTATTTTTTTGGCCTCCCATCATGCCTAATTGATAAACCCACCACCCATTTTGGCCTCAAGAAGACCCTTCCCAATACAATAAAAATGCAATTTTTTAGCCTAAGTTTAAATACATATAAAATGAAATGTATAAGTCATTTATATGAGCCTTCATATCCATCCCCTACTTATTTAATCCCACTAATTTCACATTAAATCACTCATTTGGAAAATTTGACAATAATCCATTGCAAAATTTACAGTGACGGGTCCTAAAATGCAACTTATTTTGCACTAATAGGCAACTTCTTAAGCTCCAACTACCATTTTTGCCTCTAGGACCATCAGTTGAGAATATATCACTTAGATCACATATAGATAGGAAAAATACACATTATCTCTCCACAAATACATTCAAATCCACCTAAAAATACATTTTCACAACCATTAAGGAGCATGAAAACACTGATAACGAAAAATATCAAAGTTGAAGTTGTAGTTATAAAAGTCTGATTTTGATGCTTCTTGACTAAAAACTAGCACTAAAACATGTATGTGGGGTATATAACATCTAATAATAGGTTATTGTCTTCCCATAATTCTTGATCTAAAAACCCACCACCCATTCTAGCCTCAAGAATGCCCTCCTCAATACAATAAAAATGCAATTTTTAGCCTAAGTTCAAACATGCATAAAATAAAACATGTAAGCCATTTTTGTGAACTATCAAATCACTCCCTTACCTCATTAATCCCTCTAATCATACCAAATATAACTTATGGTAACCTTTGATAGCAATATATCACACAAGTTGTAGTGACATGTCCTAAAATGTAACTCATTTAACACTAAATAGGCAACTTCTTGAGCTCTAACTACCATTTATACCTCTAATACCTCCAATTGAGAATCTATCACTTTTATCATGTCTAGATGGGAAAATTACAAGTGATCCCACCACCACTATGTTCAAATCCACCTATAAATGCATTTTCATTACCATTTAGGAGCACATAAACACTAAGTACTTAAAAATTTAGCTTCTTTTAGCTTAAAGAATAAGGAATTCTTTAATGATAGTGTCAACCACATGAAGATGGAAGCTTATTTGGTACCACTAACCTACAAAATTTTGTTAGTAAGTAATTAAAAAATAAAGTATTATGTACTACCTAGAAAATAAAAAATATTTGATAAAATGGATTACATATACATTTGAAATGTTAACATACCTATGTATTTCAATCCAATGAACCACTAGGATTGGCTCCAACTTGATAGTATCAAGAATAGCTTCATGGTCTGACTCCTAAAATTTACATAATTTTTTTTTAAATGGCATCCCATTATATTTTTGTAATTGAATATTATTTTAAGAATCAAATTTTAATAGTGCAATATCTTCCTGTGCATTTCAAAATCTTTAAACAACCATTGATCTAATTTTTTATAGGATATCATCGAAACCAAGTTCTAGTGACTACCATTGACTTAGTGGGATAGTCAATTTTTTCTCCATCTATAACTGAGGAAATCAATTTTTTATTTATCTATGCACTAACACAAGTATTAATTTGTGCACTTTTCATTGTCCTCATCTACAATAACTAAAAAAGCATGCCTTGTATCATGAAAAACCATTTTTAGTGACACTATGAAGATATATAATGAGAATAAATTGTACATAATGAAAAAAATTCTACTTGGATACATCAAATCAAATATATGGTCAAAGTCCTCTAATAATGTCATATATGTAAGTTATAATATTATTAGAACTTGATATGTGTTGATTGGAATCAAAGGTTTAGAACTCGACTCATCCACCCACTCTTGTGACTCACACTCATTTCAAATAGAGTCCACACATTCATAACAAAAACATGCCAAGTGTCTTGTATGAATAGTCCAAGAACTTGCATTTGAGCTATGAAATGAGTGGATCTCACTTTCACCCATTATAGTCATATAATCCTCAAACTTTTCTAAGTGTTCTTCTTCCATTAACCAAAAAAATTTATGAATAGTAGAATTTGGTTGAGCACCATGACACATGTTCTCATTACACCATTCAACCATAATTTTTGCATCTATCAAATCAACACTCTCTTCAAATTTCAACTCCTCCTTTACAACGACTCTTTTTACACATGATTCACCACCATCATGCTCCCTTTTTCCATGGACAACCTTGATGAAACTCAAAATGTGTTATAAACCAATGGTAATGTGCATCCTTCTCAACTAATAAAACACACATATGCAGTTTTTAATTGTGATGTACAATTATCTAACCAATTTTAATGTTGATTGAAAGTAATGTTCCTTTGAATCAATAATTCATGGAACTTCTAAAAATAACCTTACACATACTTTGAATAATATGATTGGTCATTTTTGATATAGAAATGGTTCTCTCTTAATATTTTTCGTTGTTGCTCTATACCATCAAGTGCATGCATGATTGTTATTTGCACAAATATGGAAACTTGTAATGAGTTGTAATACTATAATTAAACTTCCATTTGTGCTTTGAATGTGTAATTTTTATTAAATTAAACTACTAAAATAATTAAACCAAGTGGGAATGTATCCTTTCTTATAATGAAATGTTCATCCAACCATCTAGCCCTGTGTGTGCCTTGCATACTCATAAACAATTTTATCCCTAAATTTGACAAAATTTTCGGAAACAAGTGTCTTTTTTTTTTACCAAAATCACATCTTTTAGATTCTTTACCATCTTTTACTTGATAAGTCATTGACTTATATTTTTTAAAACAACTAATTCCTATCCAATTACACTTGCACTCTCCTTATGGATACATTTTTTTAATTTTGTCAATCCACCACAAATGCTACAATTTCTTTTTAAACGTGATTTGTTATAAAATAATTGTCCATATAGTCTTTTGAAAAAAAAAAGTTGGAATAAATTCCCTAGTTGGTTTTGGTAGAAATTAATTACCACACTCTTGAAAAATATTATTAGTATGCAAAGTACAAAAAATATGGTAAAAAACATCATAGTGCATTGAAAATTCAGCATGTTTGCTACAACAAGTGGTGCATGTATGATTTATTTTTACATAAAAAGGTTTGGCCATCTCAAAACATCTTTGACAAATAAAAATTTGTGAATTTTTTCAAAAACCTTAAGAGTACAATTGTGTTTGAGTCATATCTAATAAATGTTTTGGATGTGGTTCAGGGTTACGAGAATCAACTCTTATTTTCACTACATCTCTTGAATTGGGTGAAACTCTTGTATTGTCTTTCAAAATTTGGCCAAGCAACTCTTTGAGAGAATCAACTATAGCCTTGTGCTTTCTTGTAATTATACTAGAGAATGCCCAAATATCATTGGTATTAGGTTCATTAAGTCTTTCATGTTTTTCAATTACTTTCATTAATATCTTTCTATTTATATTAAGTGTTTGACTTATTTTTGAAAGCATTCATTTTTTCTCTATTTGGCCACTTACTGCACAATTTGTAAGTATACATTAGGTACCATAAAAATCTTGGGAGCATGATTTTTTGCCTATAGTATGATATGTATCATGTAGATTTTCAAAAAAAATACTATTTCATCATCCATTCTAGATGTTCTTAGTCCTAATGTGTACATTATAGCTCTCATCTTAAACAATTTTATCAATCAAACAAGTAATTGACATCCTTGACTATCATAATCCAAATTATGAAAAAAACTAACCCAAATTTGTTGATCCAATATACTTGAATGGTGATACATTTTGTTATGCATTGCTTCTAAAATATTTTCATCGGGTTCAATTAAGTACTTGTCTTTTCTATGCACAATTCTTGGAGGTGTTGTTAATAGTGGAATTTGTTGAAAGGGTGTTTCAAAATCATTATTAATTTCATTGTTTAGAGGTAGGATGACATTTTATTCATTTTTTATTTATTCATTATGTGTTTCCATGAAATTTTCTTGATTTTTAATTTCATCATTATTTGTTTCCATCAAATTTTCTTCATTCATGGGGGGTAAAGCATTATACATAGACTTATTATCAACAAAATCATTAAATTATAACTTTGAATGTAAACTTATATATTATATTATTCATTTCATTATGTTCAATTTCATCATTATTCAATTCTTTATGGTCGATTTCATCATTTTTTAATTTATTATTGTCAATTGGCTCATTATTTAAGGCATTTGGTTCATCAAGATTAGGGTTTATACCTTGTCTTAAATAAAGTTTTTGCATTTGTATCTTGTGTTTCTTTTTAAAATCTTATAATTCCTCTAGTGTTTTAATCTTCAACATATTCCTATTCCTAAAACATGATCCATCACCCATCAAGGACAATTGATAGCTTCTCAAAGGTGGGGTCAATAGAAGTACACAGGTCTCATTGAAGTACGTAGAGAATGTTTATGGGGATAAAATTATCAATTTGAGTTTAAAATAGATGTTAAATTTTTTTTTTGTCTATATTAAGTATAAAATGATTGATTTATGTAATAATGTGATCTCATTATTGAATAACGCTAACACATGATTCTTAATATAGATTACGAATTATGGATTAGGGATTAGGGAATTAGGGGGAAAAGTTTATGGATTAGGGAATTAGGGAATTAGGGCACAGGTATTAAAATTTATGTTTTAGGATTTAGGGATTATGGATTAGGGCATAAGGTTTAGGTTTAAGGGTGTATATAAGGTCTAATCATTCTATGCCATGTGAACCTAGTTTTTACTATAAAGGATTTTACTTGGGGATAAAACAATTGGTAAATATGGAACTTATGGTTTAAAATTTAGGTTATAGTGTTTAGGGTTTAGGGTATACATAGGGTATACTATGTTGTTAGGCTCAATTATCCCCCACATCATCACAAATTGAGCCAATTAGTTAATTGGGATAATGAATAATGTGATTTGGGCCAAATTAAGTAACATGTACCTAATTTTACTCTAAATTATGTAAATTAATGTTAAAATAATTATTTTAGGGTTTAAAATATTGGGATAGGGTTTATGGTAGGGCTTATGGTTTAAGACCCGTAAAATTTAGAGTTTAGGGTACACAAGGTTTAATCACAAAGATTTTTTAGGATAATTTAAATCACTTGGACTTATTTGTGATTATATAATGTGTTTTTGGGTTTTTATTATACCCCATGTCATCATACATATTGAGTGAATTAGTTAAATGGGGTAATCAATCATTTGATTTAGGCCAAATTGAACCTTGTGAACTTAATTCTTAGTCTAAATGATGTTAATTTGGGCTAAAATGATTGATTTGGGGTTTAAAGAGTTTATATTTATAGTTTAGAGATTAGGGATTATCAACTTTAGGTATTAAGTCTTAGGGTATATGTTTTAGGGTATATAAGGTACAATTGTGAAAGTAATTAGGGTAAATTTGAGCTCCTTGAACTTAGATTTGTGAGTAAATAATGTGATTTTGGGCTCAATTAGCCCGCACATCATCGCAGATTGACCCAATTAGTCTATTATGGTAATGAGTGATGTGATTTTGACCAATTTGATCCATGTGAACCTAATTCTTACTATAAATGATGTTAATTTGGGCTAAATTGATTGGTTTAAGGTTTAGGGTCTATAATTTAAAGGGTTTGGGGTTTAGGTTATTATGGCTTAGGGTTTAAGGTAAATGGAAAAGGGTTTAGGTTTTAATTTATATGATATAGGGTCCAATCTCTAAGGTAAATAAAGAAAATTTGAGCTTCTTGAACTTATTTGTGACAATTGCCTTCATGTTTGAATTTTTGATAAAAGTAGGGTTAGTTAAGTCATACATGTTGCATACATTATATAATTAATCAAACCATAAATTTTGTTTAGGGGCTCAATTTTACCCAAATCATGCCTCTAATTGAAAAAATTGAATAATTGGATCAATTCATGATAGAATAGAACTTAATTTGGTCCTAACATATCTTTCTCTTGAAGGGGTTCAAATTGGCCTCAAATGCCTCCTTAATTAAATGAATCAACTCTTTGGTTAATTATATATGACATGACATTATGGTTAATTTCACTCCAAATCACATCATATATAATTTAAAATAGGTTTAGGTGGCTCATTTTGACCCTAATTAGGGATTAGGGAATTATGGAATAGGGATTATAATTGATGTTTTAGGGTTTAGGAACTAGGTATTAGGGCATAGGGTTTAGATTTAAGGGTATATATAATATCTAATCATTCTATTCCATGTGAACCTAATTATTAATACAAAGGATGTTAATTGGGGTTAAATTGATTGGTAAAAATGGAACTTATGATTTACAATTTAGGGTTTATGGTTTAGGGCTTAGGGTTGTGTGTGTGTGTGTGTGTGTGTGTGTGTGTGTGTGTGTGTGTGTGGTTTATGTGTACATATGGTCCATTATGTTTTTGGGCTCAATTATCCCCCACATCATCATAGATTGAGACAATTAGTCAATTGGGACAATGAGTAATATGATTTGGGCCAATTAAGTAATCTATAACTAATTATTACTATAAATTATGTTAATTAGTGATAAAATTATTAGTTTAAAGTTTAAAATATAGGGTATAGGTTTTATGGTTTAGGGCTTGGGGTTTAAGACATATAAGGTTTAGGGTTTAAGGTACATAGGGTCCGATTGCAAAGATAATTGAGGATAATTTGAATCATTTGGACCTATTTGTGATTATATAATATGTTTTTAGGTTGTCATTATACCTCATGTCATCATGCATATTGAGTGAATTAGTCAAATGGGGCAATTAGGCATGTGATTTAGGCCAAATTGAGCCATGTAAACTTAATTTTTAGTTTAAATGATGTTAATTTGGGCTAAAATGATTGGTTTAGGGTTTAAGGAGTTTATATTTATTGTTTAGAGTTTAGGTGTTAGGAAATTTAGGGATTAGGCCTTAGGGGATAGGTTTTAAGGTATATAACGTACAATCTTGAAGGCAATTAGGGTAAATTTGAGCTCCTTAAACCTAGATTTATGAGTAAATAATGTGATTTTAGGATCTATTAGCCCCCACATCATCATATATTGAGATATATAGTCAATTATGATAATGAGTGATGTAATTTTTCAAAAATTGATCCCTATGAACTTAATCCTTACTATATATAATATGTTAATTGGGGCTAAATTGATTAGTTTAGGGTTTAGGGTCTATAATTTCAAGGGTTTAGGGCTTATGGCTTAGGTTTTAAGTTAAATGGTATAGAATATAGGGTTTAAGATATAGGATCTAAGGTCAAATAATTAAGGTAATTGAACAAAATTTGAGCTAATTGAACCTATTTGTGACAATTTCCTTCATGTTTGCATTTTTTTTAATAAAAGTAGGGCTAGCTAAGCCATAAATGTTTCATACATTATATAATTGATTGACCCATAAATTTGGTTTAGGGGCTTAATTTTTTCCAAATAATTTTCCTAATTGCACAAATTGACTAATTATATCAATTCATGAAAGAATCGATCTTAATTTTTCTCTAAATCATATATTGCTCTTAAAGGGGTTTAAATTGGCATCAAATGCCTCCTCGATTAAATAAATCAACTATTTGGTTAATTATATATGACCTTAAATTAAGGTTAGTTTCTTTATAAATCACATCATATACAATTTAAAATACATTTATGTGACTCATTTTTAACCTAATTACCTCCATAATTGAACTAATCTACATTTGCATTCATTAACAGATGACAATCAAGTTTATTGAGCTCAAAACCACATTATTACATGTAAAAACTTGTATAAATAAATAATGTTTCTTTACTTCAATTGAGATGATGAAATTGGAGCTGATCAACCCCCAAATCACATTTTATAGTCATGTAATTAGGTTGAAGGGGTTTGAAATAGCCCCAATTTACTTTAGATACAAAGCTAGATTGTTACTCCAAAGGTTATATTTTGGCCATAGGTTTAAAAAATGCATTTTATGACATCTCGTAATAAAATTAGTTATATCTTAAAATGTATAATGAGTTACACCTTAAAACTAAGTAACTATAAGTAATCAAGTCAACATATTAAAATACTTGTAAAAGTTTTGCAGTCTAATGTGATAACATGACACCTTAATTTTCTATCCAAGGATAGGGACCTTTCCCACATCACATGAAAGAACACCACTATTAGGGAGCTCAAGAACATATAAAAACATATATAAAATTCAAACTCAAGAGTAAATTAGTGTTTTTACGTGTTATGAAGATATAGTGTACTCACATTAATAATATGATCATGTTATTTGAATTTGAATTTAAACACCAAGCCTTTTGGGTCAGTAATGGATTGGATTCTTGATCTAAAGGCTTGGACCTATCAATCTATAATCGAGTCTGAGAGTTTTGATATAAAACAACAAAATTTAACTTCGATCACCAAATACACTACAAATTTTAATGGTAAAATTTAAAAACTTAATACCATCATGACTAACATGCTCCCATCTTTATAAAAATATGGTTTTTATAATTTTTGGACTAATTGAAGGTTTCAAACTATGTTGATTTCTAACTCTACCTTTTTTAAGCCACTACATGCTGCAAATCTACATGCCGCAAACATGTTCATGTAATTTGTTTTGTTTTTCATTGATCCAAGTGTAAAATAAATTATATGGTCACAAAATAGGCCTAATTATACACACATTAAAAAAACATTTTCTTTGAGGTAGTTAGGGGCATTGCATGGGTGGCTAGCCATTTTTTATAAGTTTTCAAGATTTTTTTACTTGAAAAAATTGTAAAAAAAAGTATTCATTAAAAAAATATAGGTCACAAAATAAAAGATATTTTTTAAATATTCACCAAAGGGTTTCAAACAATATTAAATTCTGATCAAAAGATGGTGCACCATACAACTATCTATCTACTATATTTTCTTAAAAAAATAAAAGTTCATCTTCAAATTTTAGATTTTTGACCTAGTTATACTTAACCATTTTTTTTTTAAATATTTTTTATAAAATTAGACTCAAAATTATACATTTCATTTTCTTACACCATCTTCAAATTTAGAGTGTAGATATCTAAAATTATCTATAGAAGTTCGAATTTTTGAAATTTCAGGAAACTCATGTCCATGGATAGGCCCCTTTTTATCCCACAACTTTATGCACTTAACCATAATTTACATGTATCATGATGAATATGTTATTTACTAACACAAACATAGATGAATATGATCTAAATATGCTAATTTTAGTTTCTTCATACGTCTTTCAGTTGTTTTTTTTAATTACAGAACATGTTTCAGCTCGTTTTCTTCGTATAAGCAGCTCTTGGCCTTGGATATGTTCGAATACACCATCTTACTTGTATTACATCATCATGCCTTATGTGTATGTCCCTTTTCCTTATATGTTTGTGAAAAATTCACATGTCCTTTATATTTATCTTTTGGGCCTTATGTGTGACATTCATTCAAATTTTCTAAATCTATGTGATACCTTACATGTCCCTTATATGTGGCATTTCTGTTTTTTCCTTGACATTGTGTGACTTTGCTTACATATTTGTTATTTCCTAATGTGGTACCATGATTATTATCATGCAAGTAATATGTATCTATTTATATATATATGGTGCCATGATACATATCATGCACATACTACCTATATGCTTCAATGCTTCAATACATATAAAAAAACTTGCATTTTATTCACATGATTTGTACACTACTTCAATGCTACATTCAATTACAATGATGCAATGCAATATTCAAAATTTTCACATGCTTAAATGTTACATATATAACATTCCAAATTTCCTTTTCTCTATGACAAAGAAAAAGTGTGTATGCACACTCAAGTATTAAATTTCCTTTTCTCAATTAATTTTATCTATCACCAAAATAAATTGGGGGGAGGGGTGTAGACACTAAAAATTAATTAATAATGTTTTACAATACTAATCCTTGACATCTTTACCTTACTTGGTCAATTCAATATTTTGACAACCCATAATCTCAAAGAAAGCCTTCAAAGTCTCATAGACTGCCCTATTTTATCCCTATTCAGCATACACTTCAATGTCACTTTGGATTTATAATAGACAAGTATGCACTGTAATCTTGTCTAATAGTGTGGCCATGTCCAAAGTGCTCTAACAGACATCTTTTAAAAATAACAAGTTTCATAATGGTTCTCCCATGCAAATCAATAGGTCAGTTATCAAAAATATTTAAAATATCCCTCTATAAAATCACATCAATGGTCACACTGGAAACCCCCTACTCTCTTACTAGATTTCAATAACAAAAGCATCCTCTATATGATTTCAAAAGCATCTATATTATAAGTAAATACTGTTATTGAAATTTTGTTGTAATACCATAATGTTTGGCCAAGTCTAACATTATTTTATTACATGTTAAGGGCATCATTTCTCAATCATTCTAATCAAATATTTCTAGTTATATTCACATGAACTTCCCTAAAGGGATAACTACACCAGTGTGAGGACTACAGGTTATGTAGGCAACACTTAGTCAAGAAGGGATTTTCTAAGGATCACTCGGCCATTCCCACATCCCTCATGTTTTTCCCTTTTGCATTTAATCTCTTTTGTGTGCTTGTGTAAGACTAGGGCATAAATTTTACAAGTCTTTTGTGTGATAAATTAAGATCTGCATAAAAATATGTCACATACAAATAGAGGTGAACAATCCCAATTTTTTAGATCAAACACACAGTCTATCTGGATAAAGCCTCAATAGTAGGCAAGAATCCACTATGACCTTATACACCTCTCATGAACTTGTATAAATATAAATAAAAATATTATTTTCTAATGCATATATGTTTGTAAGTTATTTAAATCAATTTCAACTCATGAAACTCCAACACAATCTAAATTAATTTTTTTGCAAAGATAATTATCTAACCCTAGACCTAATTTATATTTTTAGTAATTCATAACATCTATGAAATATGTGGATCATTTTATTTACTATATTATGTATTATTAATTTCCTAGATCAAATTTCAAGGGGAAACTTAAAACATCTCCATCTCCATACTGCCAAATCTGAGGGAAGAGAATAGAAAACTATGAGTAACAGAAAGAAAGGTAAACTTAAAAGAGAATTAAAAATATTGACAATGTCTCTCATATCTAATAAATAAAATCTTATGAGAGAGACTTAGGTGAATTAGTTTTAGTGTTGGTTTGTTGGAGGGCATCAGTTCTTGTTTTAAATTTTTGCTTATAAGTCTTTTTTATTCTTGTATTCTTTATGTTTTCTGGTTGTATTTGGTTTTTAAAACTATTGTTTCACTCACAAGGTGAGGTCCTTGGTTCAAAAAACCTTCTATTAAATTACCAATAATCAAAAAATAATTTCATAGATCATATTTCAATAGTTTACATTTCTAATTATAGTTAATTGTAATTCATAATTAATTATAATGTAAACACCCATGACCCTTAGTTACTATTCCAAAAATTACTCATCGATTAAAACATAACCATTTTTTACAACTTTTCATCATAAAAGGATCGAAAGAATATAGACCCTTCAACTTGAAATTAAGACATGCCCGTCAAGTTTGATCTCTAATAGAAAGGATTGCACTTGAAAGGTTGTCATATCTCCTAATTCAACCAACATTTAACCTTCCTTGCTGATTTTTTATTGGATTTACTTCCTTTAGTTTGTCATTACTTATCATTTAAGGTCCCTTCATATATTGAAACTTTCCAATTTTTTCCTTTACTATTTTTATAAGAGGAACTTACACAAATTATATGGTGGCCTAAGAAAAATTGACCACTAAACTAAAAATGAACATGTAAAAGGTTAAATATATTATTATTTGGTTAATTTTTCATCATATTATTTTACCTTACCTTAAAACCTAAGGTATAATCTTATCCATTCATAAACCAACTTAGTTCCTTAAGCAAGCAAAACAAATGTCTAGAAAACAAGTCTAATTATATAAAAATAGTATTTCATTTATTCTCCCTTAAAATATTAAATTAAAAAGTGTATAGATTTATATTAAAGAACCAAAGGATTCATAATCTCATCAAAACCAAATTAAAATATAGATGGAGAGTAACTTTTCATGCGCGTAAGTGAGCCTTCCTGACCATTTGCATGAATCAGACTTTATACACCCAAAACAAAACACACACAAAAAAGATATTAATGATAAAATGGACTTGAAATTATTTTTTATGGCCTTTCTCTTGCACTCATTTTCTAATTCATAAATTTTTAATTATTATTCCATCTCTATTAACTAATTTATCAACTCTTCTACATTTGATGTCCTGATGAAACATGAAACCTTAATGTGCAATCCTCCTCTAATATTAGATATGAATTTAATAAGCCTCTCTTATCCCTCATCCAATCACTCATGCATTGGATATTCCTCTTCATTATCATATTTTGATTCAACCTCTGCATCACTCACATCATCCCTCATGATGGATCCTCTTTGTTTGTCTTCTTCTATTACAACCAACCTTGTTTACATGATTCATAACATTTTTTACAATCTCATCTAGTCTTCCATTTATATTTGTAACTACTATTTACACTCACCCACTATTATCAGTGGCATATTGACTTTTCATAGCCTTCAAATCTATAGATGTGCCACTTGTAATCCTATGCAACATATTTTTTTCACTCCTTTGTTCTCTAACCACCTTCACATTGAATGGATAACACAAACCTTGATTTTTCAAATCCAAATTTTTTTCCTTTCGTTGATACCAAATGATGTAGCCATGGTTAGGGGGTTCAATTGAGAGATGTCTTATATTGTACAACCCACAATTATGTAGAATAAATACAGCAACAATAGCTTAATTATATTACTTATATTCTAGACTATTTCCTCGATATTGAATCGAATTCCCTTTCAAATAAAGAGGATGTGTTTATATAGATACATAATTCACCCATTTAAATTAATTTATTTCAAGAACCCACTAAGACCACAAATATTAAATGCTATTGAAGATCAAGATGCATTAAAATAATTGAATGCACACAAATCATGAAGCTAATACATCCCAAAATACATATAACATAATTCATGCACCATAATACATTTTAGACCAATTTACCTAGATGTCATTGTAAGCATCATCCCAAACATGTTACCACTTATCCATGCAAGATATCCAATGACTAGCATTAATCTCAAATAAATGTGAAATAAAGATATTAAGAACCAAGATACCAAATTAATTTTGTTGAATTTGCACAATTAATTGAAGCCATATGATCAATGTAGGTTACTACCATGCCAGTATGATGAGATGTGGTGATAAAAAAATTCATTAATATCCAGTAAAAATAGATCCATCCAAATATGACTACCAAAAATAACTAGAACTTGCAGAGACTGAAATAAAGAACCTGATGCTTGTAAATATACCATAAACTATCAAAATAGAAAATACTTTTCTATAATTTATAATCAACTAAATATTAAATTTTTTGGTTAATATAATATTATGTATGGAATCAGATGTTCCTACATAAATATCCCTTAAGAATTGACCCAAAAACTACCATAGTAGTATTATTTGTCTTTGTCTATATTTTGGTTAATGCATGTACTTGTGATTTTTTATTTCACATTAATCAATGTGAATGTGAAGAGTTAAAAATATAATTAACCTTATTCCATCCATCATTCCCCATTTATAAAAAAAATTCAATCATATTTCTCTTCTTTGAAGATAACCCAAATAGGGAAAAATTTGTGCATCTTGTTTCCTTCCTTCCCTTCCTCTATATTTCCGTTAAGAAAAATATATATGTTTTGTTGACGTTATGCTTCATATATTTCTCACCAACTACAACCCTGACCATTTAAATACCTCTAGAGGCTATACTCTTGAATTATTTAAGATCATAAAAACCTATGAAATTATTATTTTAACTTATATGTCATATTTTTTGTGTTGGCATGTGCATTACTTGTAGTCAAATTATCATATTTACAAAAATGTTTGATAATGACTTTAGGTTCACTACAACATTACTAATGTTAAGCCAAATTGATGTATTTTGAAGACTATGCTCAACTAGAATGTTCTTATTTTGTTTAGATGGTCCAGATATTGATATTTCTTATTGTATTATGCCATATGTGTTATTTTTCATGGTAAAGTAGTGTTTATGGAATGATTTTTCATGGTAAATTTGCATAATAAATTAAAGCGATATGATCAATGTAGGTTACTACCATGCTAGTATAGTGAGATTTGGTGAGAAAAAAATTCATCATTAACCACTAAAAATAGATCCATCAAAATATGACTACCAAAAATAACTAGAACTTGCAGAGACTCAAATAAGGAGCTTGATGCTTGTAAATATACCACAAACTATCAAAATAGTAAAATACTCTGCCACAATTTATAATCAATTAAATATTCATTATTTTTTGGTGAATACAATATTATGTATGGACCTAGATGTTCCTACATCAATATCCCTCAATAAGTGGCCCAAAAACTACCATAGTAGTATTATTTGTCTTCATCTATATTTTGGTTAATGCATGTATTCATGATTTTTTATTTCACATCAATCATTGTGAATGTGAAGAGTTGAAAATATAATTTACCTTCTTCCCTCCATCATTCCCCATCATAAAAGAATTTCCAACCATTTTTATCTTTTTTGAAGTTAACCTAAACAAGGACAAATTTGTGCATATTGTTTCCTTCCTCCTCTTCCTCTACATTTTTGGTAAGTAAAATCTTTATGTTTTTTTGACCTTATTTTTCATACATTTCTCATCAACTACAACCCTCAAACTTTAAATACCTTTGGAGGCTATACTCTGTATCTATTTAAGATCATAACAACCTAAGAAATTATTATTTTAACTCATATATTATAGTTTTTATGTTAGCATGTGCATTACTTGTAGTCAAATTATCATATTTACAAAAATATTTGATAAGTACTTCAAGTTCACTAAAACATTACTAATGTTAAACCAAATTGAGATATTTTGAAGGCTATGCTCAACTAGAATCTTCTTTTTTTGTTTAAATGGTCCAAATATTGGCATTTCTTATTCTATTATGTCATGTGTTATTTTTCATGATAAAGTAGTGTTTATGGAATGTTTTTTTTTTTTTTTTTTAGGATCCATAATATCTTGATAGTCTAGCTATAATTGAGAAAGGAAATATCTTGATAATCTAGCTACAATTGGGAAGGATAATATCTTGACAGTGTTTTACTCAGAGTTACCAATAGCCCTAAGGAGCTACACTAGAGGAATTAGTAGGCCTTCAAAAACCTCAGTGTTATCTTGTAAATTTTATCTTTATGCTATTTGACTGTAATATATGCAATATTTGATTGTTTGAATAAAAGGACATAATGTCAATAATAATCTAAACTTATTTTTAATAGTTAAAAATGAGGATTGTGTACCTCAAATATATGTGATGCATTATGTTTTATAAATAATGAATGAACATTCTTCTCTATTTCTTAAAAAAAAATATACTTTCAAAAATATGATACTATAAATATATTTGTTTGATCAATCCTTCTAAAAAATCACAATTCATTTTTAAAAAAATTAATAAAAAATAATAAGAGAAAAAAATCCTTACTCTAAAATATAAAATGCTGACTAATAGATCAAAACAAGAAAAACAAGGGCCACTTAGCGACTCGCCCTTAATTTTATTGCCTTTGTATTGATAATTGTTTGTGCATGATTTTACATTTAAATTTGTAATATAATTTTGATTTAATAATTTGAATAATATAATGCATTTTATTTTTGTTTCATTGAATTCAAAGTATCAGTATGAGTATGCAAATAGATGAAAAGTCTTATTTAATAGTGACCATTAACAAATATAAAAGGCAACATTAATATTGTATAATTATTTGCTGCAATTTGAATTTAATTAACAATAACTTTTTTAAGGTTTTAAAGATTATGTAGGTGAGAATTTTTAAAAGTTGCATAAATGAGAGTGTTAAGAATGAAATGTTAACATAATTTTTAAGCACTATTAATTATATACTAAATAAATATTAAATAAAATAAAATTTTTGACTTAACATAATAAATAAACAAAACCATGCATGAATACCTTGATAGCAAGATTAAATAGTGAGAAGATAAATGCAAGGAAATATGGAAGGATGCATGTGAGAAAGAAAAATATCATAAAGATTATTTTATGTTGGGTATTTTTATTTTTTTTTAATGGGTTATTTAGACTTGATTAATAAATATATGAGTTAGAAGCCTATGAGTTTTAACTGACAATAGATGCATCATGCATGTGAATGATTTGATCACCCTTATGATGATCTCAAGTGGATGAATCTATGCTCCTTGTGAATCAAAGTCCCAATTTCCAGAAACTTTGAAAAAAGTAGCCTGCATAATCTAGATTTATTAAAAAGAACACTCTGAGATATCTATACTAAGATTGCTTCATATAATTTTAAGCCCTATAAAAAAAACTTTTACTTTTTTTTAAAAAAATTGAAAGAAAATATACTAATAAATAAATTGGAAACATGCATAGATACATAGTTAAGAAAAATTTGCTAAGAGAAATTTGAATGAAAAGGGATATTTGAAAAAGGAAAATGCAAAAGATAGAGTTCGTTATTAGTAACAATTTTGTGTGTATAAAATCAGAGGTTATGAAGTAACACAATAAAATTAGTATATTTATCTTGAATAGTAATGAGATAATAAAAAAATACTATGAACATGCCAAAACACTAAGAGTGCACACAGAACTAGAGAATAAAAATACTAATAAACATAATTTGTCTTAATTGACCCCAAAAAAATGCATGAACAATAAATAAATAGAGTCAATACAAAACTGGTTTTTGTCTATTATTATCAAATTATGTATAAATAGGAAAAAATGTGAATACACTAACTATTACCATTACAAAATACAAAATTAAATCAAAAAAAATTAAAATTACTGATTAATTATTTTAATGAGCCATCAATGTTGTAAATATAAAGATGTTTCTTATTGATAAGAAGAAATAAATTTGAAAACCAATAAATTATTGTTTATTGTCACAAAAAATTGTTTCGAAAAACTTGATTTTTCTCTCAAATATTTGAACAATCTCACAACATTTAGGTCTGCAATGATTAACAAAGACATTGCAAGGCAACTTTTGTAATGGTGTTGATGATGTAGCAGTTAAAATGCAATCTCATCAAAAGCATTTCCAAAATTTTCAATTGCAATTTGAAACATTTATTGCTAAAAATATATATAATAAAACATATTAATTCAATCAATATTTAATTCCTTTGTAATTTAATTGAAATTATATCATTAAAATAAAATAAAGGTAAACAAACAATAAGCATAAGACAGGGTTTTAACGTGTATGTCATATGCAATCTATGTTAATTCAATTGCCATCTTGCATTTTCGTCAGCATTGTAATTAACTTGAAACGCTGCAAATCTGTTTCACTTGTTTCAGTGGACAACATATTTTAGAATTATGAACAATCCTTGACATGTTAAAGGACAATGATTGAGAAGCAACTTTGGATATTACCGTGTCTGCAGACTAAAGCTCAGTTTTAAAATAGTCTACGTTGTTTTCTTTTTAATATGGTTATATATGCCACATGTTTACCTGTACTTTCATGACAGCAGGGATGAAGATAATTTACCTTAGATTTAATGTGTAAGTTAAAAATCAAATGCCAATATTATTTGAATATATTATAATATTAATATAAATAAAATATTTTATAAAAATATATAATAAAATATTTCTTTAATATTTGATTCTAAACTTTAGAATATATTATATTATATTATTTCAAAACTTTCTATTGCAATAGATTCTTATAATACACAAAGACTAATAAGAATAAACTGTAAAAAGACAAAAATAAATTTAGAACACTAAAAAGTGAGAAAAAAAAAAAAAAAACAGGTGTAGAAAACCAAAAGGTTAGGTAACTATAAAGCCAACTAAGTAAAAGTGAGAAGACCAAATAATAAAGCAGTTGATTTACTTGAATATTACGTATTTTTAAAAATTTATAGTAAAATACGATATTTTATTTCTCAATTCTCCGATATTTTATTTCAAAATTTAATCTCATGCCTAAAAGAGTGCCACAAACCATGTTTGACACAGATATAACAAAATGTGAACTGTTCAACCACCTCAAATGTTGACGGACAGCTCAAAGTCAATACTGTTAGTTTTAACCGCTTCCATTTATGTTGAGACGTCATAATCTACTTGCAAAGTGACGCAAAGAAGATTTGTTAAGGCATTGGTGTTATTCAATTGAATCGCCATCTATTTTATTGATTGCCCAACCAATCTCCGAAGTACTATTCGGTGGAGTGTGCTTTTAAAAATATTATAAAGCGTACAAAAGGGTTCTGTAAAACATTATGAAAAATAGTACAAATATCTCTGTCAGGGCTATGAGGTTCTGTAAATAATTTAGTGTTGTAGATTTGATTATCTCTGTAAATATTATAATGGGTTATAAATGTCTCTTTGATTAATTTTTATAAGGTTGTAGATTCCGTATTTCCAATGGGGTTATAAATCTCTCTTTGAATAATTTTTATAAGGTTGTAGATTTAGTATTGCAGGTTTGACGAAAAAAATTATTAACTTAATTATATTATTAATTATTTTATAATTAATTAATGTTGATTAAAGTCATTAAATGATTATAATATTTTGAGTCATTAAATATATTAATTTTTTTATAATTAATATTATGTAAAATATAAAATTAAAAAGTTGATTTAATATTTAACTAATTAAAAAATAAAAGTGAAATAGTTTACAAATGAATGATTTTTCATATTTCAAAATGAAAGATTATACCAAAAAAATAATAATTCGGATTTTGGAGTTTTTTTTTCTTTTTCTCAAATTTTTGGAGAGAGCTCGCTACAACTTTGTGTGGAGCCATATTATTTCTAAATTAAAGTAATGAAATGTGAGTGGGTGAGATTCTTTTGAAGTATTCATAGATTTCAATGTCCTTTGTTTACCAATTTTAAATTTTTATTTGTGAATGAAAACTACATTAAAATTCTATATTAATTTAATTATATGCAATCTATGGTATTTCCAAACTTTATGTTAAAATTCTTGATATAAGTTTTTTTTATGTCCATGATTTTTTATATATTTTATCTCATTAATAACTGTACATGTGCGTGTAATCAAAGTTGTGAGGATATTTTGTATTTAAGGTATGTCTTTTATTCCCAAAACCCATGTTGCTTCTATGTTCATTCTTGTGTGAGAGGAAGGATTTCAATTTCTACTATTTACTTCCAAATTATTCCAGTGGTTTTCCATTTTTATCCTATTATAGATTTCTACATTTTCATCTTTTTATTTTTATTTTATTTCCTCTCATTTTTTCAAGTAAAAAGTACACAAAAATCTCCAAATTATTCATATTCTACGAAAGAACTATCATTCTCAATTGCAAAAGAGAATCACCATTCTCTATGATAATATCTTCAACTTTTAATAAGTTTGATATATCCAACAAATCAAAACAAAAAAATAAAAATAAAAAACTCCAAAAAAAACATAAATAACTAAAAAAAAATCATATAAAAAACCAAAAAAATTAAATAATTACAAAACTGATTAATCAATTAAAAAAAGGACTAAATAATAAAATTTCACAAACTATTCTAAAAATTTAAAAAATATATATAAAAAAAATTTAAGTTTAATAATTCATTCTTTTCAATTAAAATATAACTATTTTAATTAAACTTTTCAATCATAAAAAACTAAGAACAATATACACCCTTCACCAATTAAAATACACCCTTCACAAATTAGACCCGCCCTTCAAATTATGAGAAGCATAGGACTCATGGTGCACGTAACTCAACCTCCCTCACCGTTCGCACGAATCAGACTCTGTACACCCAAAATAGAACACAAGAAAAAGAGAGATTACTCAAAAAAAGATCCTGAGGGCTTACTGCAAAAAAGGTCTGGAAGGCTTATCCACAAAATTTGATTGTCATAATTCTAAATATGGATAAGAAACAGATAGTGTCTTACTGCTCATATTCGACGTTAATTTTGTGATCAGAGGAATGAGAAATGTGAGCAAAAGCATCGGCAGATAAATGGAAAGTTGCATCGCCATTATCGCATCCAGCAGAAGAGCAATAATCAACAATCTTCACCACAAGCGATCTCTCTCTGCATGGATTCTTTCTTCCATTACTTGTTCCGCTCAAACATCTTAGTCGGTACTGTCTTCCGCATGCAGCCTGGTTATCCCAAATTGCATCATTCGCCGCGGCAAAAAGATTTCCGGCTGGAAACTGCCGCCCATCATTTCCATAACACGAAGATGCTGCAAAATTTGTAAAAGAAAAATTATTATTATGCATACACCTCATTTTCGCTTACTGATATATTCTGTTTACAGGAGCAGTTCCATGATTTGAACAAGTCTACAATAAAAGGTTTTGACTGATAAGGAATATAAATTGAAACCCTTTATGTAAACAAATGTATGACAAAATTATAATTATCGATCTCACGTAAAAGCCTGTGCGTTTACCCTGACGGGCATTGAACACACCCAAATTAACACTGGTCAAAAACGTTAAATATGCTTGGCCATTAACACCGATGATACCCTTTTTATAAATAAGGCAAATAAAAGGCACAGTGAATTTAGTTTTTCAGTGATGAAACTTACGGATATATGGAGGGCCGTAAGAGGTTGCTGTGCCCACATCTGCCACGCAAAAATGAAACAAGAATAAAAGAGTGGTAGTAAATATGATTGCATCTGTCTTCATCGTTGCGGTAATGAATATGTGAGGTTTTGATTGTATTTAATTGCCGTCCAACAAGTCTGAAGTGTATTTTATATGCTCTGCCGTATCTATCTAATTCAGCTGTTTTCGCAAGCGATTTTATTGCTTCACTGGCAGTATTAGTCTTGCAAAGAGACGCAAGGAACATTAAATTTAATCAGACAGGGAATCGTTGTTGACACGATCAAGAAACATTAGTCTTGCAAAGAGACGCAAGGAACATTAAATTTAATCAGACAGGGAATCGTTGTTGACACGATCAAGAAATCGCAATTGATGCTTCCTCCGGGTTGGTTAAGGCATTGATGCATTCGATCATCTATTCTATTGATTCGCCTTCTAGAGTTTATTGATGGGCCAACTAATCCACTGAGTGGTATTCGTTGGGGTGTGAGCATTAGTTAATATGATTCTGTTGAGTATCTGTAGAGATTCTTTTTAAAATTATTTAGTCTCGAGATCTTCCCAACTGGGGCAGGCATAAAACTTCGATTGTAAGTATGTAAATATTTAGTCTTGGAAGTTCCCCCATCAGGGGCAAGCATGAAACTTCGATTATAAGTATGACTATCTTACACAACACTACACATAAAGTTGATTTTATCTGATCAACCAAGGGTTGCGTAAGTTAAGTGAGCCATATTTGTGTATTGTTAAAAATATTTTAAAGTGTTTATTGTATAAATTATGAATATATCATATCTATTGTTCTTACAAAGGAATTTATTAGGTAATGATCAAAATTGAATTCTTCTTAGATTTTCTTAAAAGTGTGATTTGAAATTTATTAATAAGAATTTTAAAATTTATTTGTTATATACAAAAGGAAACAAAAAAATTAAAATTTTAAAATAAAAGTTATAGTTGAAAAGAACGTGTTACATAATTTCATCACAATTTATGAGTTTAAAGGGTTATAAATACAAATTACCATATTATCTTCATCACTTCCCATCACAAATTGCAATCTACTCATTTTTTTGTATTATACAAATTCAAATTACCATCTTTTATCAAGTGGGTTGTAGTTCAACATGAAAATGATGGTGTAAAAGGTGTTGCCTAGCTATCCATCAAGATACAAATCCCAAGAGATAACAAAAATGGATGAGATCGAAATCATGCTCTGCATAAATTTGATGAAATGGACACTCTTCAATCTTTAACATTAAACCGAAGAAGTATTATGTACACCTAATCCATATAAAAGCAGGGTTTCAATCAAAAATTACCATCTTCTCTTCAATATTCCTCATCACAAATCTCAATCCATTTATTTTGTTATAGGAATATATTTTTCCATCTTTATGTCTACCTCCTCTTCCTATGTATTTTTAGTAAGAAAAATAGGGTATTTCATTTATGTTTTAGTTTATAGATTTTAGTAGTGTTGTAGTGAAATTCGACAGTCTAAATTTCACTACCCTATTTTCTATTTTTTCCATTTACCTTTTGTCTTATTTTTTATAATATTTTATAAGACGTCATAACCTAATAGATAAGACATTTCTGATTGCCTCACAAGTATTAAATTGTATATTTGATATTGTGTGCTTGACAAAAAAATTTATTGACTTAGTTACATTAATAATTATTTTATAATTAATTAACATTAATTAAAGTCATTAAATGACTATATTCTTTTTAGTCATTAAATATATTAATTCTTTTTAGATTTAATATTTGTATAAAACGTAAAATTAAAAAAATGATTTAATATTGTAATTTTACCTAAATAAAAAAGAAAAGAAAAATAAATGAAAATGAATGACCTTTTATATTCCAAAGAGAAAGATTGTAAAAAATGAAAAAAATTAGATTTTGGATCTTCTTCTTTTTCTCAAGCTCTTGGAGATAGATGCAACTTTGTGTGGAGCCATATTATTTATAGATTGGAGCAATGAAATGCAAGCAAGCGGTGAGACTCTTTTGGGATGCTTATAGATTTTAATATCATTTGTTTAAAAATTATAAATTTTTATTTGTGGATGAAGATTGCATTAAAATTTTGCATTAATTTAATTATATGAAACCTATGATGTTTTTAAAATTTGTGTTGAAAACCTCGATATAATATTTCTTGATGTCCATGAGTTTCTGCATAGTTGATCACATTAAAACCTTATACCAAGTGTGCATAATTGAGTTTATAATGATACTTTGTGCTTCTAGGCATGTATTTTATTCCCAAAATCCATGTTGTTTTTTATGTTCATTCTTGTGTGAGAGGAAATATTTATATTTCTATTATTTTCTCTTAAGTTATCTCAATGGTTCTCCAGTTTTATCTTATTGTGGGTTTCTCCTCTTTTATCTTTTTATTTTTACTTTATTTTATTTCATTGTTTCAAGTAAAAAGTACATAAAAACTTTCAAACTATTCATACCCTGCGAGAGAACTGTCGCTCTTAATTGCAAAGGAGAATCACCATTCTCTACGGTGATATTTCCAATTATTGGTGAGTTTGCTTCACTTCATGTTAAATGAGTTATAAATCTAAGGTGACCAAATTTTGCAACAATAGTTTTTAGAAACTTTGCTAGACATCAAAAAGGTGACCTTTGATTCTTAAAATTGTAAATAAATTTTTCCCTTGAAAGAGAATATTGACAAATCCATTGAAAAGAGGTCTAAAAATGATGAAACACAGCCTATACTTCTAATTTTCTAATTTTTCTAGTGCCACCCATGGTCTAATTTTTATTGCAGGTATGAAAATATTTAAACTAAAAAATAAGGATGCATAAATTTTGGAAACATTGGGTGGCAAAAGGAATAAAAAAATGAAAGAGATAATTGTTTCAAATGAGAAAGAATTAGAGGTTGATTAGGTTTATGTAAGTGACAATACAATAAAAAAAAAAGTTTTTCTCTTCATACCGACTTTCAAAGAAAATATTATCTAAGAGATTGTTGATGACAAAACAAGAGTTCAATTTTTTAAAAGATTCTATGGAGCTGTGAAAATAGAAATAAAAGAAGTATACCCATTCTAAAATTTACCTTAGGTGAAAGAATGCATAGAAAATGAAAATTTATCCTCCTTTCAAAAGCATGAGATGAGTCATGAAGGTAGTGGGATTCATATGGGTGAAAAGAAACCCTGAAATGATGTTGAGCATGAGCACATAATAGGCTTTGAAGATCAAACAAGAAGCAATTCAAAATAAATTTCCACTCATGTTCAATGTTAAGAAGTTTTAGTTCTAAACTCACATTTGGAGGCTCCTATTGGAAATTCAGTTCAGTCAGTCATGGTTGATGAATCACAAGAGTAGACAACAAATAAAGTTGTTGGAGGTATGTCTCACATTTTTTATGTTTACAAGTTTAAAATCAATTCAAATCCCTCTAACTCACGAGCAAAATACAAGTAATTTTTTTATTTTAGTTATGCTAGATCAAGTGTTTGAACCAGTGTTTATCTTTCCCTCCATACCATATGTCCTTTCTATTGATGTAATGAAAAATATATTGATACTCTTATTTTTGTCTTTGCATGTGATGTTCTCATATTGTCAAAGTTTGACCCGCAAAGGCTCATACTTTGCCCAACTGGTAAATGTCTTCATTTAGTCTTGTTTTGTTTTCCATTCCTTTGTAAGCAATTTTCCATTCTTCTCTTTTTGACTTGTGTTCTTTTCCCTTTTATTTTTCTATTATGTGTGTGTGTTCAATAAAACCTATCTTGTTTGTTATGGTGTTTTCTCCTTCTACCCGTGTTGGTTTTTTGAGCCCACAAGACATTTGGGTTATTATGCTCTTTGTCGTAGATCCTACTATTTTGGTGAAGTTGTGGAAATAATTTGGCATACAATCTTTCTTTTGGAGCTATAATTTCAGTGTGCATGGTGTTTGGATATAAATAAAAGATTTAAGATCATTTTTCAAGATAGGCCTATATTATCCATTGTCTCAATAGGATAGGTAGTTAATCTCTATAAGCTTTCAAGCAAAGTTAAGAATAAATAAGCTTCTACTATAAATGTAAATAATCTAGATGGCAAGACAAATTTTGTTCAATAGCAGTTGGAAGGTGATGTGATGGCCATTTCCAATTTTTTCATAACCCAAATCTAAAGGAAATCAGAGCATACTGAATAAATTTGTTTGTATAGTAAACCATAGAATAAAGAATTGGAGTTGGGACAAACATGGCAACATATTACAAAACTTTTGAGTCCATGTCAAATGTTTATATCTCAGATATTATCACATAAAGAAGAATTGAGTTTTTATGAGGACTTAGTGGGAGCTTGGGTGTCTAGAAAACATGAATGGATGAAGACCCTCCCTCTTGGCTTGGATCTAGTGAATGATTTTGGAGGCCAAAAATCTTCACCTGTTGTGCAAAAAAAATTAATTATCAAAGAAATTAACTAGGAGTCATCTATTTTTTAAGTTGTGAAAAAATATAATAATAAAAATTTTGGAAGGGCAACATATTACAAAACTTTTGAGTCCATGTCAAATGTTTATATCTGAGATATTATCACATAAAGAAGAATTGAGTTTTTATGAGGACTTAGTGGGAGCTTGGGTGTCTAGAAAACATTAATGATTGAAGACCCTCCCTCTTGGCTTGGATCTAGTGAATGATTTTGGAGGCCAAAACTCTTCACCTGTTGTGCAAAGAAGTTTAATTATCAAAGAAGTTTAATTAGGAGTCATCTATTTTTTAAGTTGTGAAAAAATATAATAATAAAAAGTTTGGAAGAGAATCTTTGGATAATTGAAGCAACAGGAAAAATTTTGTATTGGGCTTGTTAGCATAATTTCGGATGCATGCACCCTATTTCGTTCCAAATGACACTAGCATGCCTCTAAACTTTTGATTGATTCATGGTCCTATATTTGCCATGAACAATGAAACCTCGGACGTAGCAGTTATAAGTCTGTTCCACATGGGTTTACAGTGCCTTTATATGTTGTAAGTTATCATTCTGCCAATGGAAACAAGTTGTAATGAGTTTTTGGAAATTAGTTTGTCCTGGTTAATTTTATCTTATTTATCCAATGATGTCGGTCTAAATAAAGATGTAAATATGCACGGTGATTGTGTTTTTGCATCCTCTTTTGGCTCTTAAAGATCGGATTTTATTGATTTTGCTACTAGGGGTTGTCAATGTCATTTGTTTTGGTAAAAGGTAATGAACAAGAAATACATAGGAAGGATCGATGCGATGAAAATAAGGACTGCCCATCCTTGAAAATGACTAATAGTACAGGGAGTAACATTTGTTGACTGTCAATAGGATAAAATCAAGGCTTCTAATGATAGATATTTTTCAAATACGAAGCTCAACTTCAAGTCGGTGATGTGGAGAATTGTCTCATTTTAATTACAGCTAAGAAATAGAAACCGATTGAAGGGAAAATAAAATATATTGAACTTTCCGAGGCTTCTGCATCAATAATTTGAAGAGCACATGTCATTCATCCTATTACAATAATTCAATTAGAATGGTCCTTGTGGTCTAGGGATGTGGAAGAAGAAATCATTCAAACTTGCAGAGATATTGATATTGGAATTGTGCCATATAGCCCTTTAGGACGTGCTTTCCCCTCTTCTGGAGTAGAGATTCTTAAAAGCATAGCAGATAATGATTTTATAAATAATATTCCAAGGTTTACAGGGGAAAACCTTGAAAGGAACAAGGTTATATTATAAAATATTTGTGCAATTTCTTCAAGCAATGGATGTGCCATATTTGGCTTCCACGCACTTTTTCATGCTAAATCGAGCTACACATTTGGGCAGAAAATGGAGGATTTAGGTGGTCGTGTCTTGTCCCAGGTTGAGTTGATATCTACCAAGCATCCTCCCAGCCACCAAGTAACAAATTGGACAACGCGGTTCTTCGAGGCACTTTGTCAAAGGGTTCAGGTGCAATGCAGTCCCGGGTGGTCCATTTGGGTACATGGAAGTGTGTCACATTATACAGTATTTATTGCTCTTGACACTAATGTGTAGAAGTTATAGGAGTGAATTGGCATAAAAATCCATTGAAACATTTTTCCAAACGGTTCGCATTCCTACAAATGGTCGCATTTCCTTAAGACATTTTGTCCAACAGTTCATGTTTCACGTCTAAATCCAAAGGTCGCATCCCAACTAGTGTGCTCTTTACGAGTAAATATCAGGGAATTACAAATGATAGGTGTAAATCAACTCGACAACCTTGTTGGCATACTCCCAGCCTGTGCCAAATGATTTGGATGGAATTCCAAGCAAGACGTGTTCTCTTTGTTTCTTTTTGTCAAATGGGTTGACGACCAAGTAGATAGGTTAGTGGTTTAGTGGATTAGAAAATTTATTTGATGCATTTTGTCAAACAATTCCTTAGCTTGAATAAGAACCATAATTTGAATTTAAAGTATACCAATATTTCAAACCTTAGATTGTCAGGGTTTGGGTAGGGGACACTTATGGATTGAATTCGTATTTTAGTTGTGAATGGGCCGGAAAAAAAATTGAAGATTATGGGAAAATATAAAAAAATAATTGTAAGAATTTACTATATTGTCACAAGAGAGCATGCAGAAGAAGAAACCATAAAAACTATTATATTACTTGAACCAAGATCCCAAATTAATTATGTAAGCCTTTCACCTATGTTGCTCCTACCTTGATTGGGTTAAGGATAGGTTTGAGTGAGGTTGAGGGTTAAAATAAATTTATAACCTATTACTAAACTATTAATACCCCTTTACCATCGGACCAAGCCCTTTGTAACATTCTAAAACCTTCAAACTCTTCAAAAAAAAAATCAAATATTTGAATTTTTCATTTTTGATAGGAAACTTGAAATCATACTAAAATGACTTATATAGAGTAAGGTGAAGCTTGGTAAAGCTTATTATTGATATAACAAAACCTTATAAGCCTACTTAAGACCTAACATATCACAAATTGATCTATCACACTAAAATTTACATTGACCTTGATGATGAAAGGCATGGGTGTTGTGGTAAATGTTGAAATGGACATGGATTTGAAAAATAGTGGATGTGGACGTTGATGGAGTGAAAAAAGTGTGAACTCATGTTTCCCCTTATTTGGGTTGTCAGCTATTTTTAATTTTTTTTAAACCAATATTTTTAGTTTAAATATTTATTATTTTGAAGGTGTCTAGGCAATAACCCCTCTTTTTCGTTGTGTACTTTTGAGGACTTGGCCCATTTTTTATTGATATATTATGGAATACATCTGATAAGCAATGGTTTGTTGTAAATTTTATTTTTTTAAATATAATGGTGAGGGACCCCACTATAGACACTGAAATTTAATCAATAAATTCTTAAAAATTATTGTCATTGACATCTTTACCTTGTTTGGTCAACTCGCCATTCCAATAACCCATTGTCTCTAAGAAATATTTTAAAGTCTCACAATTATTGTGCATGTCTCTTATACTTCCCTATTTTATCCATATTCATTTCTATTCATTATACACTTCAGTGTCATTTTAGTTTTAGAAGCATTTGTTCCTTCTAGACAATGGCACACTAAGCAAATAAGGATGCATTGTAGCCTTGCCCAGTAGTGTGGCCTAGTCCATCGTAATCTAATGGTCATGTTTTAAAAATGACATGCTTCATAATGACTCTGTCGCATAAATAAAAAAGTCAGTTATAAAAAATTATTGAAAGACACCTCTATAAAATCACATCAAGCATCACAATGGAATCCCCTAACTTTCTTACTAACTTTCACTAATAAAATTATCTCTTTAATGATTTCAAAACCATCTATATTCTAAGTAAAGATTGTTATTTTATTTTTTTTACAATACCATAGTCCTTGGCCAAGTCTAACATTGTTTTATTCTAAGTTAAGGGAGTCATTTTTCAATCATTCTAATCAAATCATGTTAGTTGCATTCACATGATCTTCCTAAAATGGAGAACTACATTGGTTTGAGGCCTTTGAGCTATGTAGGCATAACTCAATCAACAAGAATTTTTTTGAGGATAGCTCAGTCATTCCCATATCCCCCATTTTTCCACTTTTTACATTTAATCTCTTTTGTGTGATTTTTCAATACTAGGAAATCAATTTTATAAGTCTTCTATAAAAAAATCAAGTTACACATAGAAGTAGGTCACATATAAATAGAGTCAAACAATCCCAATTTTTTAGATCTAGCATATAATTTGTCTATACAAAGCCACAGTAGTAGACAGTAGTGCACTATGACCTTTTCTACCTCCCATGGCCTTGTCCAAGTACACAACAAAACATTTTGTTCTGATGCATATGTGTTTGTAGGTTATTTAAATCAGTTACAACTCATCAAAATACAACACAATATAAATTAATATGTTTTCAAAGACAATTCTCTAACCATAACCCTAGTTTTTATTTTTAGTAATTTATAACTTCTATAAATTCTATAGATCTTTATATTTATTGTATTCTATATTATTTAACTTCATAGATCAGATTTCAATAGTTTATGTTTTTTATTAAATTTAATTATAGTTCATAATTAATTCAAGTATAAATATTTTGGTGAACCTGTATTTTATTCTGAACAATATTTACTACTTGTTGAATTTTGGCTTAGGGTTTTAGTTTAATTCTATAAAATCTTGACACTAAAATAATATATATCTCAACCTTGGATATTATATTTAACATAATGATTCAATTTTTTTGATTTTGGTGTAATACGACTTAAAAAAAATATCTTATAACCTCAGATAAATACTGATACAAAACCTCTTTCTTTCAACTTTAAGTTTAATTTTTTTCTATTCAAAAAAATTCTACCTTTATTTTTACTTTATTTTTTATTTCTTTAACTTGTTTTAAAAACTGTGTTCTAACAGTTTTAAAAATACTTATCTTCTATCATGAAGGGATACAAGGTGTTTTATTTATAGACATCAAGGCATGAGGGATTTACCCCAATAATCATAGCCATAGTATAGAACTAAATCTAAAATTTAGTTTCCACATGCCTTGCAATATATTAGAAATGCCTAAGATCCCCTTTTTTACACTAGTAGGAAGCCATTACCATCCATATGATTTTATAGTGCACTGATAAGCAATTAGCCCTAAAAATTTACTCTCAACTTACCCTCAAAACTAATTTTAGTGAGATAAAGGTATGGTTCTACCTATGTAGTTATTTGAAATATTGGGCTAACATTTTCTAATGGATGATCAAGTATCTTTGAGAGCCTATAAATCATTCAATCCCTTGCCTAGATCACCCTTTATCCTTGACTTTTACTTGGATTGTCTTCTTACTTAGTTGTTTTGTTTAATTGGTCTTGTTTTCAAAATCATTCCTTCTATTACTTTGTATAATATTGTATGTCTCTAAGGCATAGTGATATATTAAGTAGTACTCCTTTTTCATATATGGAATTCCCTTTGGTTTCTTTTGTAATGGAAAGTCATGATGAAAATGAATTTTTCATTGAGATTGATGCTAATAGTACTAAATAGGAATATGATAATGAGGTTGATATAAACATGGATATAAATGAGCTTAATGAATTAAATCAAGAGCAAGTGAAATAATTATCTAAATTTCATCAAGGTCTCCAAAAATACCCTCATGAGGTGAATAACATCATTAACATACTTATTGAATATAAATATGAGCATCAAGCCAATTTAGCTACCTCATCCTTTTAACCCTTGCCCTTTCATTTTCTAAAGACTCCTACTTCCAATGTTCTTCCTTCCACCACTAAACCTATCCCTATTTTTTAACCCTTCATTATTTATGCCCCTTTTGATTTAGGATCATCTCTTGTTTTCCCTCAGTTATCCATGCCTATGTTTATTCATGCTACCTACACCCCTCTTATCAATACAACCAATACCTCTCTTGACCAATCCCTTCTTCTCTTACAAGCCAAGATAACTAATATTGAGAAAACCATTTCTCATGTTAGCCCTTCCTTAAATTCTATTACTTTCTGGGATAACCCTTTGGATCCTCAAATTACATCATATCCTCTTCTAAATGGATTTGTGGCTCCTAATCTTCTTTTCTAAGAAAGCAAAGGTGATCCTGAATAACATTTACATGTTTTACATGTAGCTTATCTAGATTATGTAGATAATGATAAATTTTTAGATAATTTCTTTCCACAAACTCTAAAATATTATGCTCTTAGATGGTTTTATGATCTGCCTCTCCAACACATTTTAACTTTCAATCCTTAAGAAAACTAGTTTTTAGCACATTTTTCTATCAATATTGGTGAGAAATTATCCTATGCTCAAATTTCAAAATCAAATAGGATCCAAATGAGATACTTAGTGAGTATATCCTAAGATACAATACTATTCTTACCAAAACAAAAAATCAAATGGATAATAATGATATTCAAGATATTTTTACTCAAATCTTGCTTACTCCAATTCAAGAGTCTATCATGTTTGATAAGTTTAAATATTTTGATGAGCTATGCCATGCAATTAAATTGCATTAGGTCAAATTGGTTACATTGAATAAGCTCAAGAATAGCTCCAATGCTCCTTTTACTTCAATTATCAAGTTTCATGACAAGTCTATACAAAATCAAAACTAATTCTTAAAAAAATGATGCTAAAGTTGATATATCACAACCACCACATATGCCTCAATTACAAGTTCAATAAAGGAGAAAATTTTCAAGGTTACCTTCACCTACTCATGTGCTACTATAAAATCTCCTTAAATGTAATATTATTACAAATCTCCACCATTAGATATATCTAAACCTCAATATAGAAGATTTGATGTAAATGCATTTTGTGATTATCATAGATGTGTTGTAAATTCCACTAATAAATGTATGAATCTCAATTAAAAAAATCAACATCTCATTGATGATAACACTATTGACATTGGAATACCTATTGAAGAAGCTATGCCACAAGCCAATGACAATACAAATTTAAAAATGTATAAATAGCCCTTTCCAAATCATGAAACATAAGATAAAAATAAATATTATAAATTAGATTATGCATATCATGCTCATCACCATCCATATTCATAATGATATCCACTTGACAGCATCATTGGTACAGTTACAAGCAAACTAACATCATGCATATCTAATACATTTAATGATTATAAAATTATTGAAGATGATTCTGATAGGCTTGAATTATTTATTAAAGCACATTTTGGTGAACAACCAATCCATAATGTCATGATAGATAATGAATTAAGTGAAAATGCATGTGTCATAACACTTCTACAATCTCTTGGTTACAAAGAGCAAGATATAGAAAACCCATCTAGAGTTGTGAAAGCATTTTATGGTCAAGTAGAATATACCCTTGGGCATATTTTATTACCTTTAAAAGTGGGACCTCTCATATTATCCACTCCTTTTTTATTTTTAACAATCATGGGTGTATTTGATATGTTATTGAGGAGACTTTGGTAACAAAGAATCAAAGCATTTCCCTCTATAGTTCACAAATGCCTAAAGTGTATTCATGAAATTCAAGTGGTTAATTTTTTAAGCATTAACTATGAATATCCAATAGAACCTATGGTAATTACTCTTACTCCACAATAGATAGTTGGAAAATTTATTGATCAAATTGGTAATCTATTAGTCTATCCTACTATTCAGGATCATGATTCACATTCAAAAAGATATTGATGTAGGATCAAATAACTCTTGATGTAGAGGGTATGTATGCATTCAACTCATAAATATTCTTATCTCTGATTTCTACCTTTAATCACTTCTCTTATCTTTGATTTTTTTACCTTTAACATGTACTTTGCTCTTTTATAGACACCCTTAGTCACTCTTAGCTTTACTAGGCTCCTAATCCTCTTTAAAAACATAGTCATCCTCTTTGTATTTAACACATATCATCTTTCATCTTCCTCTACACTCTTCCCTCCTTGTCACCAACATCATCATCTCATACACAATTTCTAAGACTTCACTCTCCATGATTGCTTCTATCTTGCTCATCCTTTGATATAGGTTCATAGACCTAAAAGCCTAATTTATGGTTGCATGGTTCTTGTCTCCAAACTAGGGATCATATGACCATCCAACTAACTATTTTTACCTCTCTTATACATCCAATCAAAATACCCAATCTCCAAGCTATAATTATCAAACAATCCACTATTTCCTCTTTGAAGCCTAGTCTCTTATAGCCCTCTTTTTACACAAATCTAGAAGGTTTGAAAAATATACAAAGTTTTTAGAGAAACTAAACACATTTTGATATAACTTTTATCCCCTTATAGCTTATCCTAAATTTTCAGGTCACAACGCTCAATTTATGTCCTTATCTCACACCCTTCTTGTCAATTAGGTCTCTTTAAGCCTAGTTCAAGCACATAGTCTTAGATACCATATTTTAAGGTTAGGTAACAAATTAAAACCTCATTAATCCTTTAGATAATATTAAATTACATATGACTACAAAATTTTACAATTTTTAGTTAATGGAAACAATAATTATGCAAGTTGTAACTCTTGAACTCTAGTCTTGGTTTACATAGGCCTATACAAGGCTAAGAGGATTAAAATTGGATACAAAGATTTTTAAATAATTATAATAAGTGTAATAGGTCTTCCTAACCTTTATTGACCTTCTTTAATGGCTAGTTATTTTTGAACAACCATCACAAGACTCTGACAAGTAATTTTATAGAATTTTGGGTTCTCTTCTTTACTATGTTAGATGACAGGTTTTTCCAAGATTTTATAGAGTGAACTCAATATATAACTTAACCATAATAACCTATTTCAAGTAAGGAAACAACAATAAAAGGAGGATCACATACCAATAAACATTCACAAAAATATTTCACCATGTCTCAAGAAGCTTTACCCATTTCAATCCCAATTGTACATTAGCAAAGTTACTTCTACCTTCATACATATTGTGCATAACAACTTGTAGACTCAAAATGGATTATAACCAAGAAATATTTCAACATGGAATGATGTTCTAATCACTCTTTACTGTGATTAAATACTCAAGTATTTCATAAAAAGACAACACAAGTTCATTTCTATTCATTTATTGATCAAACAATACATCATAAACACACCTATAGTAGAATAGAATTATTTATCATACTATTAGTACTTTTATTATATTTCTTGAGGTTATTCACACTCTATCTCTATCTCCTTATAACCTCTCAAATCCTACCAACCTTCTACACACCCTCTGCTTATTTTACTATCAAAATATGACATTATGTGATCTTTAGGGAGGGTGAGTACACAAGTATTCTGCAAATCAATGACTCTACTTGTATTCAAACATGAACAAGAAGATGTGAAACAATTGCATGATGTATTGAATTGCCTTTTGGTTTATATTAATCAGCTCAATTACAATAGCATGGTGAAGAGGAATATAAAAGAGTAGGGGGAGTTAACTCACTAGAGAACTCAAGATGAAACTGAGTGTAACTCACTGTGGAACTCATAAGAGAACTCACAGTGGTACTTAGTAGAACTCCACATGAAACTCTAGGTGGAACTCACCCTCTCACCCATTTAACCTCTTATCACACCTAAGTAAGCTAAAGATACAAGTGTAGGAATTATCTATTTAATAATTAAATAGAATAATTAATATCCTACACCAGCAACCCCCTTAAGCATAAATTAAATGGGCAAAAAATAAAATATGGGTCCCGAAAACAAGCCCTGATGAGGTACCCACATACAATGTAATTCTCAATAAGTGAAGTAAAAGGAGAAAACCTAGTGGAAAAAAACTCCCCTCAAAGAGAGAAGGAAAAGAAGTTGGGACCATAAAGCCCACTCCAACACTCCCCTTAAGCATAGCCTAGGTGGGTTGTAAAATTGGGTCCCAGCAACGAGACCTGATGAGGTACCCAAATACATAGTGATGATCCTAGTATCCTATAAAATGTGAAAGATGTGTGTCTCCACAAAGAAGAGAGAGAATGTATGCATAGAATATCGCATGGTCAATGCTGTAGTAGGTCCCTCTGCAAAAATATTGTCTCTTCCTTTTAGAAGAAAGAAACCATGCGTTGTCAAATTGTTGAATTCCCCCTCAAGTGGAGTGTAGATAGGAATCATGATGTAGATCTCTAGAAAATGTTGAAATGTCTCTCTACTAATGCTCAAATGTGCCAAAGTGTGATCAAGTATCACAGGAATCACGTAGAAGATGGCAATTAAGAAGCATACAATGAAGGAGAGAGAACATCTAGAGCATAAGAGAGACATGAAACATTCACTAAAAGAATTTATATGTGAAGAGTGGAACATGACTAATCAGCTGAAGAAAGAATGTCCATAAGAAGAGATGAGTCGTTGATGCTCACAATAGGTGTAATCATACTAAAATCAGTAAATTCCTCATAAATACAAGTCTATGAAGGCTCTAAAAGAGCAACAATATGCACAGAACAAATGTAGAATATGTAATAAGACAGCTAAGGTCTGATAGAATCTCACCCTATAGCGGGGGCTCAACACAAGGAAAAGCACTATCCACCACAGATGTATCATCACAAGAAATAAAATCATGAGGAGAGAGTACAATAGTCTCAAAAGAGACAATAGAAAGCAGAGGAGGAGGTGTGACATAAATCTTTGCAGGATCACCGAAAAGACTATATAGTATACTCCAAAAAGTGCATGGACACTCTGTATGTTTCACATGGCAATGAAGATCTATATAAACATGAAGTAATAGAGTGGAAAAAACCTTGTCACAAGTATTAGCCCACTTATTGAACCAAATAAGATCAGTGGGTGCAAGAATCTGTCCATATAGAAATGGAATATAATTCTTACCTGTAAGTGTTCCATATAAGCACGCCACGAAGCATAATTATCCTTCCCAAGAAGGATCACTGGAGATGAAACAAATCTACTCATCTATAATTTCTCAAATGAGGTTGATATGACTGAGAGAAGACAATAGAAAAGTGCACAAAATACTCTGTAATGAACTCTTGAAGCACGCTCATGAAAGAGACGTCAGACAGAGCCGAAAATGCATCCAAATGAGCAAAAGTGCTAGAGTAAGTAAAAACAATGGTACATTCTCTAAAGATGAACTTCATTCTAGGCTGAAATGAGTCCATATAGATGAGAGCAATCAATGCATGGAATATGTTGCAGAAAGTAGTATGGCCCATTACCCCCTGACTATGACACTTTATAACTTGAGTGCATTTTATAAAAGAAATTAAACCAATGGAAAGATGATGAAAAAATATGCACTTTTGAAAAAAATAGCACTCAATTCTGAGTTACTAGTGAAAAGTTATAGCAAAATACTTTTTCTGTCATTAATGGCATATTTAATAAAATTTAAACAAAAAGTTCAAATACAGACAGATTTAAATGCCAAGTATGTCATGTTAACCACTCGTTGAAATTGACACTGAATCACGAATCTCTTCACGTAAACAAAAGTCAAAAATACCCCTTCTTCTTGCCCTTATGTGCACTTAAGTGAAAAATAATTCACTTAAAGCAAAATAAAACGACTTAAAAAATAATAGCTAAAAATTAGCTAATTTTAATAGGTTTTAGGGCAGAATTATCAAAAACTGATTAGGGGAAATTAAGTTTTGACTTAGGAGGAGAAGAGTAAGAAGTTGTACGGCGCCAATGGAGGAAGGAAGCTTGCTAGAAAAGTTTGTACGCACTGCGAATCTGCATGCAAAGGAAGAGACCAACGCCACGAATCTGTGCTGCATGTACAGGGCTTTAACTTCCACTCTCTCCTCCTCTTATCTGCCTCTGATCTCAAACAAATCTTCTCACAACTGTTCCATTACCCTAATCTTCGACAGTTTGGACGGCGAGGGGACAGCATGCAAAGAAGGCCGTCAATATGCATGTGGATAGCTGGGTGCATCAGGTATGCCGGATCCATCAGAGTTTGTTAGAAATAACCACAATTGTTGAATTACATTAATAATTTGCAGAAATAATAATGTGCAGACTTCAAAAAGAATGGTTGGCTGCAAGTAGGACGTTACATCATCACAGGTATAGGATGTTACATCATCTCCTCCCATGCATGCAGATATATATTTAGACAGATATATGAGTAGTGATTTATAGGGTTATTTTACATCACATGGTTCTTCTTCATATTCAAAAGCTTCTACTTTTGACACATATGCTATGTCATAAGAGCTTGCTCCTTATCAAGGATTTAGATACATGCACATATGGGCATCCCAAAAATGAGATCATTTGTTATACACATGGTTGGGCCGATGCCCTTGATTAGTTTTCTTTCCTAGTACCTACTTGTACATAATTTATTTTCTCTTTTGTTTCTTATTCTCCTCTATCTACACCATTTTTTCTTCTAGCCCTTGGCTCCATTTTCATTTTGGGGCACTTGTTTCCTTGTCTCTTTCAACCCAATTCAAACAACCCAAGACAAATACCTTATTAAGATTTCAATGCATATCTTTCATGGCAGCTTATTTGACCATTATTACACATCTATACATGTTTTATCCCTCACTTATACTTTCATGTTCACATAGATCACATGTGATTACATGGTCATGCTTTTCATTTATGTTATATATACATCTACATTGGGGGCATCTCATTTTCCTTCCTTCTTATCATACTTTACTTTAGCATTTTGTTGATGGTTACTCAAATATCCCCCTCCTTCTTCCATTTCAAAACTTTGTTGCTTGTTGTGTCTTTCCAATATTTTTCAAAATCTCTTATGTATGATTTATTTTCTAAAAATGGCAAAAATATGAAAACAATCATATATGCTAAAAAGGTATTAAAATTTAAAAAAAAATCCAAAGACCTAAAATCATGACCTATAATCATACTTTCATGTTGTTGAATTAATATTTGCATATATCATTTATCTTTATGTTTAGTATATAGAATATTTTCTTAGCTTTATAGTATACTATGTTTCTCATAAAATATCTAAGTGTGCAACAAGACACATTTATAAATAAATAAAAACTATTCATGCATATAAGAAGTTATCCCATTCAAAAAAATCTTGAATATATTCAATCAGGATAGTTTCATACCAGTCAGACAACCATGCACTATAGCGCTATCCCCTACTGTGTTCCTATCCCTGTGCATTTTATATCTTTGATTTCAATTGCAACATGGTCATAGAAACTTATCCTAAAGATTTTAATCATGAAATAGAAAACATAATTATATATTAGTCTAATTTCACCCTCAAGACATACTTTTCCATGGTTTTGATGTTGGGCTAACTTTTCACCCAACAAGCTTTCTCAGTTTGTCGCATCTCATTTTTTTATACAAACACTCGTACAAATATTATTTATCCAAAACCTCTTTTCTAAGTTGAGCTATAATGAAAAAATGACTCTTATTTTACTCATACTTTACATGTATCATTATGGATATGTTATTTTCTAGCATAAACATAGATACATATGATCCAAAGATACTAATTTTAGTTTTTTCAAGCTTCTTTTGAATGTTTGTTTCATTACATAACATGTTTCAACTTATTTTCTTCTTTTATGTGGCCCTTGTCCTTGTGTATGTTCAACATACACTATCTTTCTTGTATGATATTACCATGCCTTATGTGTATGGCCCTTGGCATTCTATGTTTCTAAAATAGTCACATGTCCCTTATATTTAACCTTTGGGCCTTGTGTGTGACACCCATGCAAATTTTCTAACTCTATATGAAAACCCTTATATCTCTCTTTTATGTGGCATTTGTGCCTTCTTGATTGACATTGTGTGATTTCACTTATATGTTTTTTATTTGCTACTATGGTGCCATGATTATTTCATTCACTACTATGTATCTAATTATATATCTATGGTGTCATGATACATATCATGTACATACTACATATGTGCTTCAATGCTTATACAGTACTTTCAAGTTATTCACATGCTTCTTACACCACTTCAATGCTACATATAATTATAATGATGCAATTTAATATTCAAACTTTTCACATGCTTCAAATGTTACATATCTAACATTCCAAAACAATTCAAATATGCAACAACATTATTACATGCTTATATCTTTCACAAATGCTATCACTTTTTATTTTGAGATAAGTTATTTGCAAGTAATTTTTCTTATATCAAAATGGGGGCATCATAATGGGCTTATCTCTAATCTTTCACAAAAAATAAATTTCATATTTGATAATTTATAGTGTGAAAAAAATAAAAAAATTTAGAATTTGGGGAGCATTTGGCTTGCTTATGCACTCCACTCTTATAGCTACTTGAGCATAAACACACTTGTAAAAATATAGTACAATATTTAAAATATTTTTCAAAAGATAAAATTGGCACTCTATATAGTATAAAGGCAAGATATGCATTCATATCCAAACTACTACTTTATAGAATTAAAAATTATCTTTTTCAAATATAAAAGTTTCAAAAATTCACTATTCAAAACTTGATTTATCTATAGTGGTGTGATTCATCTTTTGTAAATGAACCACATTTGAGCTTAGTGATGTTTCATGTCTTCATTACACTTGAGTAATCCATATACTAGTTCCCACCTCTTCTTTTCAATTCATCAAATGGGCCATGTTTGAGCTTAGTGACATTCCACATCTTCGTTGCACTTTAGTGAACTACTTTTTTGGTCCTCACTCCATCAAAATAATTATAGAGTAATCTATAAGAGTTTAGACATATACTATTTCCAACTCAAGCATCTTAATTGATTCTTTAAATTGAGACTTGATCACTCTCAATTCACCGCATGTTCAATACTTCTCTACATACTTAAACAAATAGGCATGCACAACTCCCTAATAAATATAAAGTGTGTATACACACTCAGGTATTGTATTTCTTTTACTGTAATAATTTTATGTATCACTAAAATAAAGAGGCTACAAGAATGTAGACACTGAAATTTAATCAATAAATGTTTGACAATACTTTTCTTTGACATCTTTCCCTTGTTTGGTTAATTTTCCATTGTGATAACCCACAATCTCTAAAAAAGCCTTCAAAATATCATAATTATTGTACATGTCTCCTAGACTTCTCTATTTTATCCCTATTCATCCTTGTTCATCATAAAATTCATTGTCACTTTGGTTTCAAAATCATTTGTTCTTTCTAGACAAGGGCACACTAGGTAGACAAGGATGTATTGCAACCTTGTCTAATAGTGTGGCATTGTCCACAGTGCTCTAATGGTCATATATTCAAAATAAGACATTTCATAACATCTATCTCATGTAAATCAATACATTAGTTATCATAAATATAAAAAAATCCTCTATAAAATCACATCAAGGATCACAATAGAAAACCCCATGTATCCTACTAGATTTAACTAATAAAAGCATCCCTTTTATGATTTTAAAATCATCTATCTTCTGAGTAAATACTTTTATTTCAATACCAAAGTCCTTGGCCAAGTCTAGCATTATTTTATTATAGGTTAATGGCATCATTTATCAAGCATTCTAATCAAATATTTCTAGTTGCATTCATATGATCTTCTTGAAAGGGAGAACTACATTGGCCAAAGGCTTTCAAACTATGTGGGCAACACTTAGTCAACAAGGGATTTTTTAAGGATAGTTCGATCATTCCCATATCCTCCATTTTTTCTCATTTTGAATTGAATCTCTTTTATGTGCTTGTGAAAAATTAGGGCATTAGTTTTATAGGTATTTTGTGTGATAAATCGATCTATGCATAGAAACAAGTCACAAGCAAACAAACAAGCCGACTTTTTTAGATCTAGTGTATATCTTGTCTAAGTAAAGTTGTAATAACGGACAGCAATGCATTGTGACCTTGTCTACCTCCCATGACCTCTAAATACATATAAAAATATTGTTTTATAATGTATTTGTGTTTATAAGTTATTTAACGTAGTTACAACTCACAAAAATCCAACACAATCTAAATTTATTTATTTTCAAAGATAATTCTCTAACACTATCTCTAGTTTTTTTAGTAATTTACAACTTCTGTAAATTTAGTATATCTTTGGATTTACTATATGTTGTCTTATTTAACTTCCTAGATCATATTTCAATAGTTTAAAATTCTAATTAGAGTTAATTTTAATTCGTAATTAATTTAAGTGTAAACACCCATAACCCTTAGTTACCAATCTAGAAATAAGTTACTCATGAATTAAAACACAATCATTTTTTATAACTTCTCATCATAAACAAATCAAAAGAATATATAGCCTTCAACTTGAAATTAATACCTACCCTTCGATTTTTATCACTAATAGAAACGATTTCACTTGAAAGATTATTTTTTTATTTTTCTATTTTTATAAAAGTAACTTGCATGATTTATATGGTGGCCTAAGAAAACTTGACCACCAAACTAAAAATTAACATGTAAAAGTGTTAAATATGTTATTAGTTGGTCAAATTTTCCTCCTACTATTGTACCTTACCTTAGTACCTAAAGTATAAGCTAATTCATTCACAAAACAATCTATTTCCTTAAGCAAGCAAAAAAATCTAGAAAACAATTCTACTTATATAAAACTTATGTTTCATTTGTTCTCCCTTAAAATATTCAATTATAAATCATATAGATTTACATTAGAGAATAGGGGGATTCATAATGTCATCAAAATAATATTACAACATACATGGGGAGTAATTTTTGGTTCATGTAACTAAACTTTTTGACCATTCGCATCAATCAAACTTTGTATACCCAAAATAAAACACACAAAAAAAAGAGATATTATGGTAAAATGGCCTTGAAATTTTTTTGTGTGACCTTTATCTTGCATTCATAGTCTACTTCATCAATTTTGAATTAGTATTCCTTCTCTACTAATGAATTTATCAACTCTTTTACTTTCCATGTTCCAATGAAACATGAAATATTCATTTGCATTCTCATTCTAATCTTATATGTGTCTTTAATAATCCTTTCTTCTCCCTCATCCAATCACTCATGTATTGGATCTTTCTCTTCATCCTCATATTTTGATTTAACCTCTGCATCACTCGCATCATCTCTTGAGATGGATCCTCTTCATCCATCTTCCTTTATTGCATAGATAACCTTGCTTACATGATTAACAACATTTATGCAATCTCATCTAGTATTCCATTCATATTCACAACTATTGTGCCCGCTCACCTTACTATTCTTAGTATAATCTTGACTTTTCATAACCTTTAGATCTATGGATGTGCCACTCATAATCCTACACAAACCTATTTTATGCACTCATTTGTTCTCTAACCACCTTCATAAAGAATGGATAACACAAACCTTGATCTCTCAATCTCAAAGTTTTTTCGTTGCTTTGATACCAAATGATGTAGCCACGGTTAGGGGTTTCAATTGAGATATGCCTTCTATTATGCACCCCACAATTATATAGACAAATTACATCAACAAAAACTTATTTTTATTGCTTCAAAAAGGCGCGCGCACACGCACGCGCACGAGCGCGCGCGTACACACACAGATATGTATATGTATATTTAAGTATATATCTTAGATATATACATAAATATACATATACATATCTCTGTGTGTGTGTGTAGACTGATCGGCAAAGATACATCCTTACAAATAATTAAAAAATAACACTAGAAATATTTGTATGCTTTTAAATAACATTTAAACACTATATTGTGGTTCCCACAACTCAATTCCTATAGCCTTTCCTAGACCTATGTACAGATATAATTGAAGTATTCCTTGCAATTGCACTCTAAACTACATCCCTGATATTTAATTAAATGCTCTTTCAAATGAAGAGGACGTATTTATATAGATACATAATTCACCGATTTGCATTAATTACTTTCAACAACCCATTAATACCATAAATATTAAGACTTATTGAATATCAAGATCCACTAAAATCATTAAATGCACATAATTCCTTAAGGTAATACATCCCAAAATATGTATCACATAATTGATGCACCATAACACATTATGGACCCATTTACCTACATGTCATCATAAATGTCAGATCCTAAAAATGTTACCACTTATCCATGCAAGATGTCCAAATGACTAGAATTAAGCTCAAATAAGTGCAAAAGAAATATATTACTTGAACCAAGATCCCAAATACATTATGTTGAATCTGTGCAATAAATTGAATCCATGTGATCAATGTAGGTTACTACCATTCTAGTGTAGTGAGATGTGGTGAGAAATAAATTCACCAAGGTTACACACACACACACACACACACACACACACACACACACACACACAGAGAGATCATCAAAGATTCATCCTTAAAAATAATTAAAAAATAACCTTACAAATATTTTTATGCTTTTAAATAACATTTTAACACTATATTGTGGTTCCCACAACTCAATTCCCATAGCCTTTCCCAGACCTATGTATAGATATAACTAAAGTACTCCTTGCAATTGCACTCTAAACTACATCCTTGATATTGAATAAAATTCTCTTTCAAATGAAGAGGATGTATTTATATATACACACAATTCACCCATTTACATTAATTGCTTTCAACAACCCATTAAGACCATAAATATTAAGTTTTATTGAATATCAAGATCCACTAAAATCATTAAATGCACATAAATCCTTAAGGTACTACATCCCAAAATACGTATCACATAATTGATGAACCATAACACATTATGGATCCATTTACCTAGATGTCATCATAAATGTTAGATCCTAAAAGTGTTACCACTTATCCATGCAAGATGTCCAAATGACTAGAATTAAGCTTAAATAAATGCAAAAGAAATATATTACCTGAAGCAAGATCCCAAATTTATTATGTTGAATCTATTTAACAAATTGAAGCCATGTGATTAATGTAGATTACTACCATTCTAGTGCAGTGAGATGTGGTGAGAAATAAATTCACCAAGGTTACACACACACACACACACACACACACATAATGATCGTCAAAGATACATCCTTACAAATAATTAAAGAATAACCTTACAAATTTTTGTATACTTTTAAATAACATTTTAACACTATATTGTGGTTCCCACAACTCAATTCCCATAGCCTTTCCCAGACCTATGTACAGATATAACTAAAGTACTCCTTGTAATTGCACTCTAAACTACATCCTCGATATTGAATTAAATGCTCTTTCAAATGAAGAGGATGTATTTATATAGATACACAACTCACCCATTTACATTAATTGCTTTCAAAAACCCATTAAGACCATAAATATTAAGTGTTATTGGATATCAAGATCCACTAAAATCATTAAATGCACATAAATCCTTAAGGTAATACATTATAAAATACGTATCACATAATTGATGCACCATAACACATTATGGACCCATTTACCTAGATGTCATCATAAATGTCAGATCCTAAAAGTGTTACCACTTATCCATTCAAGATGTCTAAATGACTAGAATTAAGCTCAAATAAATGCAAAAGAAATATATTACATGAATGAAGATCCCAAATTTATTATGTTGAATATGTGCAATAAATTGAATCCGTGTGATCAATGTAGGTTACTACCATTCTAGTGCAGTGAGATGTGGTGAGAAATAAATTCACCAAGGTTACACACACACACACACACACACACACACACACACACACACACACACACACACACACACACACATAGACTAATTGTCAAAGAAACATCCTTACAAATAATTTAAAAATAACCTTATAAATATTTGTATGCTTTTAAATAACATTTTAACACTATATTGTGGTTCCCATAACTCAATTCCTATAGCCTTTCCCAGACCTATGTATAGATATAACTGAAGTACTCCTTGCAATTGCACTCTAAACTACATCCCCAATATTAAATTAAATGTTCTTTCAAATGAAGAAGATGTATTTATATAGATACACAATTCACCCATTTACATTAATTGCTTTCAACAACCCATTAAGACCATAAATATTAAGTGCTATTGAATATCAAGATCCACTAAAATCATTAAATGCACATAAATCCTTAAGGTAATACATCCTAAAATATGTATCACATAATTGATGCACCATAACACATTATGGACCCATTTACCTACAAGTCATCATAAATGTCAAATCCTAAAAGTGTTACCACTTATCCATGCAAGATGTCCAAATGACTGGAATTAAGCTCAAATAAGTGCAAAAGAAATATATTACTTAAACCAAGATCCCAAATTTATTATGTTGAATCTGTGCAATAAATTGAATCCATGTGATCAATGTAGGTTACTACCATTCTAATGGTAGTGAGATGTGGTGAAAAATAAATTCACCAAGAGCCACTAAAAATAGATCCATCTAAATATGACTACCAAAAAGAACTAGAACTTGTAGAGACTCAAACAAGGAACTTGATGCTTGTAAATATACCGTAGAGTATCATAATAGTAAAATATTTTATCATAATTTATAATCAACTAAATACTCGTGTTTTTGGTTAATTGAAGATTATGTATGGATCCAGATGCTCTTGCATCAATATCCCTCAAGATTTCGTCTAAAAACTACCATAGTACTATTATTTGTCTTCTTCTATATTTTGATTAATGTATGTACTCGTAATTTTTTAATTTCACATCAATCAATGTGAATATGAAGAGTTAAAATTTTAATTTGCCTTTTTATCCTCCATCATTCCCCATCATAAATCCTAGTCTATCCATCTTTCTCTTCTTTTAAGTTAATCTAAATAGGGATAAATTTGTGCATCTTGTTGTTTTCCTCCTCTTCGTTTACATATTTTTGGTAAAAAAAACTACATATTTCATTTACATTATGGTTCAAATATTTATCATCAATTGTAACTCTGATTGAAAAAATGGAGACATTTTTATTGTACACCTTCAAAGTTTAAATACCTTTAGATGCTACACTCTTGAAGTATTTAAGATCATAATAGCCTATGAAATTATTATTGTAACTTGTATATCATAGTTTTTGTGTTGGCATATTCATTACTTCTTGTCAAATTATCATATTTACAAAAAAAAAGATAAGTATTTCAAATTTACTACAATATAACTAATGTTAAACTAAATTGAGGTATTTTGAAGGTTATATTCAACTAGAATATTTTATTTTATTTGGATGGTCCAGATGTTGTCATTGGTTTTTGTTTTTTTTTTATGCCATATGTGTGGTTTTTCATGGTAAAGTAGTGTTTGTGAAATTATTGTTTTAATTTTTTAGTAGATGGTTACAATTGGGAAAGGAAATATCTTGATACTCTGGCTAGAATTGCGAAAGGAAATATCTTGACAGTGTGACTACAATTGGGAAGGACAATATCTTGTCAACATTTATTATTCAAAGTTACTAATAACCGTAAGGAGTTAGACTAGAGGAATTAGTAGGCCCTCAAAAAGATCAATATTATCTTATAATTTGTATCTTTATGTTATTTGACTACAATACACAAAATATTTAATTGTTTGAATGAAAAAAATAATACCAATAATAATCCAAACTTATTTTTAATAATAAAAATAAAGATTGTATGCCTCAAATACATGTAATGCATTATGTTTTATAAATAATGAAAAAGCATTCTCATTTATTTCTTCCCAAAAAAATTTATTTTCAAAAACATATTTTTAAAAATAAATTTCATTTAATTAATCCTTCAAAAAAAAAAAATTTTGAAATCCATTTTAAACTTTTTTAATTAAAAACAATTTCAAAAAAGAAGACCGTACTCCATCGTTGCGGTAATGAATATGTCAGGCTTTGATTGTATTTAATGGCCGTCCGTCGCATCTAGTCTGAAGTCCATTTTATAGCGTTTGTCAAAACGTGTATGGTTCAACCACAACAACGCGGAACAGCAGGTTTCCTGGCGAAATCGATCAACCACCTTTTTCAGAGACGCCTCAAAGTCAAAATGAATATTTATTGTTACTTTTAATGGTTTCCATTTAAGTTGAGACGTCACAAGCGACTTGCAAGGAAGATTTTTAATCAAAAATGGAATCGTTGTTGACAAGAAATCTCAATTGATGCTCCATCCGGGTTTGTTAAGGCATTGATGCTTTCGATCACCTATTCTATTGATTGCCCAACCAATCTACTGAGTGGTATTCGGTGGTGTTTGAGCATTAGCGTGTAAGAATAAAATAAATATATTTATGTTCCCAATCTGTATTTTAACATATAATTTTTTTGAAAATATATTAAATGATAAAGTTAAAAAAAATGTGTGGAGCTTGTAAATGAGGAGATGAAAAGTCATTTTCCATTAATCACGTTTCAAGCTTTCTCTTTTATCTTTTTGGTTTTTTTTGGTTAAATGTCATTGTCTGTATTTTTTTTTATTTTTATTTTTTTTCCCCCCCGTTTGATTGTGATGTATCTGGGTAACTTATGTTTTGGTCTTGTTTTTATTTTACGCTTTTTTTAATTTATTTTGTTATTCGTTTTAATGTTCCTCTACTTCTGTGTTAAGATAGATTTTGGTTTTCGAGAGTATTATAAATTTTTTATTGTTGTAGTTTATGAAAGTTGTTGAAGATGGACATTGAACTCGTGTAAGGGTTGGGAATGAAGGGAAAGATGAAGATTGTTTTAATGAATCTAATCAAAAGAAAGATTTTTCGTAAGATTGCCTTGACGAAAGCACTAATTTAGGTTTCGCAGTCTTAGAAGAAGGTAAGAGAAGTTAGGGCAAAAAGATTTTCAATGACATTCTACTACAACAAGAGGCCCCCAAACACTTGGAAGGTGTGAAAATCCTTGTCACAAAGCATGGCATGGAATGGACTAGAGACGTTGAGTAAGGTTTTGAGCAAATTGGTAAGTCCCTTGGCCTTCTTAAAACCCTTACCTTGTGTCTAAATGAAACTATGGAGAATGATTTACAGAACTAGAAGAAGTTTGACTAAGAAATATTGGGGTTTTTTGGTCTATTTAAATAGAAATTCGTTGCCATCTAGAAATTTCTTTTATAACTGGTTGAATTTTGTATCAAGAAAAAAGATGAGTATTTATATAAGTTTCTATAGAATATTTCAGAAAGGGGTGTTCATGCTCCTATTTAAAAATTTGAATATGCAAAGGAGAGTCATAAGTAAGTCATTGTGGAATGTGGGTCAATCTATGTTTAAGGCAATTCCATGGAACCCTAATAATGATCATGGTGATATCATGTTCAAATCCTCTCCTAGATGGGTAGACATTGAAAATGTATTGATTTAATTATGGAACTTTCTTCCCCAGGCTCTTAAATCGATAGGAGAAGTATTAAGGATAGAAGATACAAGAAGATCCTTGGCACACATGCATGCTAGGTTTTGATATCCTTAGAGCCATTAGAGGTTTTTCCAGAAACCCTAATCTTTAAGGTTAAATGTGAATCCTTCTCTTGTTCAATTAATGGTCATAGGTGGTCTTAATGCTTGCTTCTTCTGTAAAAAATATGGCCACCTTAAAATTAAATGCCCTCTATTAAACAAAGGTAGTAACATTGTTAATAATGAGCATAAAAGTGAACCTCATGCCATCAAGGTTAAGAGTGGTGTTTATATTGATAAGTGTGATGTTGATGTGGTCATAAAACATAACCCTTGATTCAATTTAGATAAAAATAGTGGCCTAACACCCCTTAATTTTCCATTGGGGGATATAGGCCTCGGAGGAACTGGAAAAGATGCCACTGACATTTTTAGTTTGGCCTCATCTTTAGTTGATCCTCCTTCTTCAGTGGTTCCTCCTCCATCTTTTGAGAATGAGGTGGAGGTGGGAACTGGCCCTTGGTTTATTCAACCTTAGAACCTAAGGGTTCTAGGGTTAAGCAAATTCCTTTTAGGGCTCAAGATGAAGTCCCTTCTCTTCCTATTGAGAGACTTTGGGAGGAATATGATATTATTTTTATTCCCCCTGACTCAAGAATATCTATCCCTGACACCTTGTTTACCTTTGATTATGGGGTGTTGATGGATGTGCTTGTTCCTATGGTTTTTTCTCTTGTTATTGATGGTACGAAAGAGAAAAAGGTGACCCTTAACATAGAAAGATCCCCTTACTCCTATGGACTCTAATGGCTCTCTTCTCTAGTGGGAAAGCCCAAAGGAGGAGTTAAGAGATTAAAAACTGAGAAAATTTTTGTTTCCTTTCAAAGGTTCAATTTTTGGTGAGGATTTCAAAAAAACCAAAGGTGGGACTCAAGGAAACTTGGAGGATTCTAAAAATGAATCTAAGGAGAATAAAGATCCACATTTTCCTCTAGATCTTATCAAAATAAATGAAGGTCTAAGCCCTTAGGTCAGCCCAAATAACTCCCCCTATTTTATGAAGATTGACAACTGGAATGTGAAGGGTCTTGAATCTCCTGATAGAAAGCCTATTGTTAGACAATTTATACATTTGAGAGATAAATTTGACTTTCTTTTGCTTCAATAAGTTAAGGAAGTGGGTTCTAAATTTGATTATGTGCTCAACTTTATATGGCCAAATTTGACATAATTTTCTACCTACCACCATAGAGGGAAGGGTAGTGCATCTATTATTATAAATCCTAATTTGTATGAATCTATAGTTAAACATGGATTATCCCCTTGTCAAATCATTATGTGGGTTGTCCTTGAACATAATAACTAAAATTTTGGGGTGTGTAATGTGTATGTTCCTAATGACTATAAGGATAAAATAAATTTATGGAACTAGCTTGCTTCCAATTTGAAAGGTATCCCTTAAATTGTGGGGGGTGATTTTAATATGAAAAAGGAGAGAGAAGATAAACAAGGATGTGATCTTCATGCTTGGAAAGGTAATGATATTATTTTGGTATAATTTGAAGCGTATTCATAATATTTTTTACCCCTTTAATAAAGTTCAAATAGAAATTAAAGGAATTTGGTTCATGTGGTGCAACAATCAAGTAAATCTATAGGAGTTTACTCTAGGATTGATAGATTTTATATGAATAAGGACCTATTTAGTGTGCAATAGGTTTAAAAATGAAACATGGAGAATGTATTTCCTTTCACTATTTCTGGCCACCACCCCATTTAGATTATTATCTTCCTCAATTATGATTTTTAATAAAATAGAATAGACTGGAAAGGTCTTTATAAACTTAATGTTTCTCACTTGAATGATAAATAATGCAGATATGGTCTCAAGGTTTCTTGGATTGTAGGAAAAATGGTGTGTGTCTTCCTTGACCATTAACAACTGGAGTAACAACATTTCAAGCTAAGTAAAAAATTTGTAAGAAGATTTAGATAAATTAAAGCTAAGAAAATAAAACAACGAAGGATGCTAGAGACAATTAGGAAAAGTTGATTAGTAGAAAAAATGCTCTACAGAAGGACCCCTCCAATGATAAACTTTGTGAGAATTTGACTATTATTAGACATTAGATTAGGCAAAATCAAATGTATATTGTAACAGGTTCTTAAATCAGATCCAAAATGAAGTGGCTAGAGATTGGTGATAAAGGGTCTACTTTTTTTTAGGTTCTTTAAATCTAAACACAACAAGCAAAAGAATTAGAAAATCTAAATTGGTGGGAGGATCATTGAAGATTTAAATGAAATTAAGGAAGTTTTTTCCTCATTTTATTCTAATATCTTCTCATCTAATGGATCGAACCTCCATATTGATCATAATAGAAATAAGTCTATGAGGTGTTTTTTGAAAAAGACATCCTTTAAGTAGGCTACTTCTTTGGATAGTGAGATATAGTTGGATAAATTTATTTCTTCCATTGATTCCCTAAAGTTTGATAAATCCCTAGGTATTGACAGGCTTCTGACTAAATTTTATAAAGTCAACAAGAAATGGATTGTACATGATTGCCTCAAAGTCTTTAAGGAGGTTGTGGAATTTGGCTCCCTTGGAATAGAGATTAACATGGGGTTATAAAGGTTATCCTTAAATATGGGGACCAAACTCAAGTTAAGAATTAGATTCCAATTACACTCTTGAATGTATGGATATAAAATCCTAGAGCTAATATTCTTGCTAAAAGACTCTTGTCTCTACTCCCTAGTATTATCTTTGACACCTATACTAGTTTTAGGGAAGGAAAATATATCCTTGATAACCTTATCTCTATTTAGGAGGGGATGCACTAGGCTCAAAGCTCTAACCATAAATTGGGAATAGTTCTCCTTGATTTTTAAAAGTCATATGACAAAATTGAATGGCCATTCATTGACAAGATGCTGAAATATTTTGGTTTTCATGATAGATTTTGACGAATAATTAATATTTATTTAAAGACATCTCTATTGTAATTAAAATTAATGGTGATCTCACTGACTCACTTAGTCTTCAGTGGTTTATTATACAAGGTTTTCCACTATCCCCTTCTATATTCGATACTATTGCTGAAGTTTTGTACTATCTATTAAGAAATGTTGTTGTGCGACCCCATGTTAAAGGTCTTTCATTGTCATATGGGTATGTTTTGTTAAATGTGTTGTTTGTTGATGATGTTATGTTTTTTACCCTATTATAAAATCAAAACCTTCAACAGGTGTCTTCTCGAGTGTATATATATTGCTCTACATCTTGTTTTAAAGTTAAAATGCAAAAAATTGTATGATTATGTGGGAGGGAAAACCACTAGAGTGGCTTACTAATTTTGGTTAGATTTGGAAAGGCCAAACCCATGTGGTTAGATATTTGGGTATCCCCTTTTCTCTATATCCTTCCTTCAAGGCAATGGGGAAGTAGATATTTGTTAAATTTAATAAGAAAATTGATAAGTGGTATGGACATCTTTTCTCCCTACCTGGTAGAGTTCAAGTTTGTCAAAAAATTCTTGCCTCTTATAGTATTTACTATGTTTCTTGTTGGCTATTCAATAATATTTAGATTAACCCCTCGAATAAGATCATTAGTGATTTGTTATGGTCTTGTGGTCAAGAAAACAAGAAAAGACATGCAGTGGTTTGGGAAATTTGTTGTAAGCCAAAAAACCTTGGGGATCTTGGTTTGAAGGACTTAAGAATTCAAGGGATTATACTAATAGTTAAATGGATTATTAGAGCTCTAAAATGTGATGAACATTATAAAATTAATATTATACATAATATTTTCAAAGGCTTACATAAAGGGAAGCCTAAGTGGAAAGGTTTGCACATTTATGATCTCTTAACTAGAGATTTCTCTATTAAAGTTGAGGGCTTTCCCATATTTCAATCAATATGGAAGGATTGGAAGCAAGGTAAACATATTGTCACTATGAATGTGAAGAGTAAAGTTGTGGGCTTTCCCATTTTACTATAATTTTTAATCAACTAACTACCCATGTTTTTTGTCAATTCAAGATTATGCATGGACCCAGACGCTCCTACATCAATATCCTTCAAGATTTTGCTTGAAAACTACCATAGTAGTATTATTTGTTTTCTTATAAATTTTGGTTGATGTATGTACTCATAATTTTTTAATTTTACATCAATCAATGTGAATGTGAACAGTTAAAATTTTAATTTACCTTTTTCCCTCCATCATTCCCCATCATAAATCTCAATCCAACCATCTTTCTCTTCTTTGAAGTTAATCCAAATAGGGACAGATTTATGCTTTTGGTTGCTTTCCTCCTCTTCCTCTACATTTTTGGTAAGAAAACTCTCTATATTTCATTGATGTTATGGTTCAAATATTTATCATCAATTATAATCCTAATTGAAAAAAATGGAGACATTTTTATTATACACCTTCAATGTTTAAATGCCTTTGGATGCTACACTCTTGAAGTATTTAAGATCATAACAATCTATGAAATTATTATTGTAACTTGTATATCATAGTTTTTGGGTTGGCATATATATTACCTATAGTCAACTTATTATATTTACAAAAAAAATTGAAAAGTACTTCAAGGTCACTACAATATAACTAATGTTAACCCATATTGAGGTATTTTGAAGGCTATGCTCAACTAAAATCTTCTTATTTTTTTTTGGATGGTTCAGATATTCAATTGCTTATTGTGTTATGTCATATGTGTGATTCTTCATGGTAAAGTAGTGTTTGTGGAATTATTTTTTTAATTTTGTAGTAGATGGTTACAATTAGGAAAGGAAATATCTTGGGAGTCTAGCTACAATTAGGAAAGGAAATATCTTGACAATTTAGCTAGAATTGGAAAAGGAAATATCTTGAGAGTCTAGCTGAATTGGGAAGGAGGAAAATATCTTTTCAATGTTTATTACTCGGAGTTACTTATAACCCTAAGGAGTTAGATTAGAGAAATTAGTTGGCCTTCAAAAAGATAAATGTTATCTTTTAATTTTTATGTTGTTTGACTGTAATATATGAAATATTTGATTGTTTGAATAAAAGGACATAATGCCAATAATAATTCAAACTTAATTTTAATGGTTAGAAATGAGGATTGTGTACCTCAAATACATGTGATGCATTATATTTTATCAATAATGAAAAAACATTTTCATTTATTTCTTAAAACAAATCAGCTTATAAAAACATTTTTTTGGAAGCATAATTCATTTAATTGATCTTTCGAAAAAATTAAAACCCATTTTAAATTTTTTTAATTAAATATAATAAAATAAAATTCAGCATGATTCCATAATAATAAAAAAATCAAATTACCAAATTAAAAAAAATAAATCTTGAAAAAAATAAAAATTCACAATAAATTTTAAAAAAAACCAAAGAAAATATCACAAAAACTCATTCTAAATAACTAAATCTTAAAAAATAAGAAAATAATATTTATTTTACTATTTTTTTTTAATAAAATGTATAAAACTATTTCTTACTTTTTCATCATTAAAGACTATGAAAAATATACACCCTTCAGAATTTCAGACCGACCCTTCAAATTAAGAGAAGCATAGGATTCATAACGTCATCAAATCCCTTTTTACAAAGGAGTTGGGGAGTCACTTTTGGTGCACGTAACTCAACCTTCCTCACCGATCTCATGAATCAGACTCTGTACACCCAAACCAAAACCCCAAAAAAAAAAAGGCATTAATGAAAAAAAGGGTCTTGAAGGCTACAAGTTTACCCACAAAATTTTATTTTCATAATTCTAAATACAGATAGGAAAAAGTTAAGAGTCTTACTGCTCATATTCGACGTTAATTTTGTGATGAGAGGAATGAGAAATGTGGGCAAAAGCATCGGCAGATAAATGGAAAGTTGCATCGCCATTATCGCATCCAGCAGAAGAGCAATAATCAACAATCTTCACCACAAGCGATCTCTCTCTGCATGGATTCTTTCTTCCATTACTTGTTCCGCTCAAACATCTTATTCGGTACTGTCTTCCGCATGCAGCCTGGTTATCCCAAATTGCATCATTCGCCGCGGCAAAAAGATTTCCGGCTGGAAACTGCCGCCGATCATTTCCATAACACGAAGATGCTGAAGAAAAATAAATAAAAATTTAAAGTTATTTTTATGTAAACACCTCATTTTCGCTTACTGATATATTCTGTTTACAGGAGTAATTCCATGATTTGAACAACTCTACGATGAAAGGTTTTGACTGACAAGGAATATAAATTCGAAACCCCTTATGTAGACAAATTTATAACAAAAATTATAGTGATTTTCTTAAACGGATGACACTCAGTAAATATTGATCTCGTGTAAAAGCCTGTGCGTTCACCCTGATGGGCATTGAAAACACCCAAATTGACACTGGTGAAAAACGTTAAATATGATTGGGCATTCACACCAGTGATACCCTTTTTTATAAATAAGGCAAATAAAACGTACGGATATATGGAGGGCCGTAAGAGGTTGCTGTGCCCACATCTCCCACACAAAAATGAAGCGAGAATAAAAGACTGGTAGCAAATATGATTGCATCTGCCTTCATCATTGTGGTAATGAATATGCCAAGGTTTTGATTGTATTTAATTATTGTAAAATCGTGTATATGTATACCTACATGCTCACAAACAACCTATTCGCATCCGTTAAAAGTCCCCCCCTCCTTTATCACAACCACCACAACGTGGAACAGCAGGTTTCATGGCGAAATCTATCAATACTTTTTCACGGACGGCTCAAAATGAATATTGTTAGTTCCAACGGTTTCCATTTAAGTTGAGACGTGACAAGCGACTTGAAAAGTGACGCAAGGAAGATTTAATCAGACAGGGAAATCGTTGTTGACACGATCAAGAAATCGCAATTGATACCAATCTAGTGAGTGGTATTCAGTGGGGTTTGAATAAAATAATATATTTATGTTCACTATCTGTATTTTAATATATAAATTCTTTAAAAATATATATTATGATAAAAGAAAAAGGTGGTGTGGAGCTTGTAAACGAGGAGATGAAAAGTCATATTCCATTAATCACACTTTAATTTTTTTTTTTTTTTTTTTTTTAATTTTTTTGGTTAAATGTTATTGTCTTCATTTTCTTTGTTATATTTTGTATTTTTGATGGTTGTGATATTTTTTGGTCTTGTTTTATTTTAAGTTTTTTTAATTTATTTTGTTGTTCGTTTTATTACTTTTATATTTCTATGTTAAGGTAGATTCTGGTTTTAGAGAGCATTATAAATATTTAATTGTCATAGTTTATGGAAGTTGTCAAAGATGGACATCAAACTTGTGTGAGGGTTGGAAATGAAGGGAAAGGAGGAGATCATTTTAATGATTCTAATCAAAAGAAAGATTTTTTGTAAGATTGCCTCAATAAATTCACTGATTTAGGTTTGGCAGTGGCAGAAGAAGGTAAGAGAAGTGAGGGCAAAAAGCTTTTCAACAACATTTTACAACAAGAAGAAGCCCCTAAACACTTGGAAGGTGTGAAATTCCTTGTCATGAAGCATGGCACAGAATGGACTGGAGACATTAAGCAAGGTTCTGAGCAAATCAGTAAGCCTTTGGCCTTCTTAAAACCCTTACCTTGTGTCCAAATGAAACTATGGAGAATGATTTACAGTTGGAAAAAGTTTGACTAAGAAATATTTGAGGTTTTTTTTGTCAATTTAAATAGAAATTCATTGCCAAATCTAGAAAATTCATTGATAACTAGTTGAATTTTGTATGGTGAAAAGATGGATATTTATATTAGTTTATGTAGAATGTTTCTAAAAGGGGTGATCATGGTCCTCTTTTAAAAATTGAATATGCAAAGGAGAGTCATAAGCAAGTCATTATGGAATGTGGATCAATCTATGTTTAAAGCAATTCCATGGAACCCTAATATAGATTGTAGTGATATTGTGTTCAAATCCTCTCCTAGATGGGTAGACATTGAGAATGTATCGAATCAATCATGGAAATTTCTTCCCAGAATCTTAAATCAATAGAATTATTAAGGATAGAAGATACAAGAAGAACCCTAGCACACATGCATGTTAGGGTTTTGATGTCTTTGGAGCTATTAGAGGTTTTCCTAGAAACCCTAATCTTTAAGGTTAAAGGTGAATCCTTCTTTTGTTTGACTAATGGTCATAGGGGTTCTTAATGCTTGCTTCTTCTATAAAAAATATGGCCATGTTAAAAATAAATGCCCTCTATTAAACAAAACTAGAAACATTGTTAATAATGAGCATAAAAGTGAACCTCAAGCCATTAGGGTTAAGAGTGGTGTTTATGTTGATAAGTGCGATGCTGATGTGGTTATGGAATACAACCCCTGTTTCAATTTAGATAAAAATATTCACTTAACACCCCTTGATTTTCCATTGGGGGATATAGACCTAGAAGGAATTGGTGAAGATGCCACTAGCGTTTATACCCTGGCCTTAGCTTTAGTTGATCCTCCTTCATTTGTTCCTCCATTTTTTGAGAACAAGGTGGAATTGGGAATTGGCCCAATGTATTCAACCTTAGAACCTAAGGGCTCTAGGTTTAAGGAAATTCCTTTTAGGGCTCAAAATAAGGTCCATACTCTTCCTATTGATAGACCTTGGGAGGAATATATTTTTACTCTTTCTTTTCCTCTTGACTCAAGGATCTCTATCCCTAGCACCTTGTTTACCTCTGATTCTAGGGTGCTGATGGATGAGCTTGTTCCCATGGTTGTTTCTCCAATGATTAATGGTATGAAAGAGAAAAAGGTAACCTTAATAGAGAAAGATCTCCTTACTCCTCTAGACTCTAATGGTTTTCTTTTGACTGGAAAACCCGAAACAAGAGTAAGAGATGAAATTTGAGATAAAATTTGTTTCCTTTCAAGGTTCAATTTTTGGTGAGGATTTCAAAAAAAAATAAAGGTTAGACTCAAGGAAACTTGGAGGATTCTAAAAATAAATCTAAGGAGAATAAATTTCCACAATGTTTCTCTGGACTTTATCAAAATAAATGATGGTCTAAACCCTCAGGTCAACCCAAATAACTCCCCTTATTTTTATGAAGATTGTCAACCAAAATGTGAGGATCTTGAATCCCATGATAAAAAATTTATTGTTAGATAGTTTAGACATTCAAGAGAGAAATTTTAATTTCTTTTTCTTCAATAAGTTAAGGAAGTGATCTCTAAATTTGATTTTGTAATCAATTTTATATGGCCAAATTTGACACACTTTTGTACCTACCACTATAAAGGGAAGGGTGGTGCATCTATTCTTATAAATATTGATTGGTCTGAGTGTATAGTTGAACATGGATTCTCCCCTTGTCAAAGCATTGTGCGGCTTGTCCTTGAATAGAATAAATAGACTTTTAGGGTGTGTAATGTGTATACTCTTAATGACTATAAGGATAGAATATAGTTATGGAACTAGCTTGCTTCTAATTTGAAAGGTATCCCTTAGATTGTTGGGGGTGATTTTAATATTATAGAGGAGAAATAAGATAAAAAGGGAGGTGATACTCATGCTTGGAAAGGTAATGAGATCTTCTTTTGGTCTAATTTGAACTATATTCACAATTTTTGACCCCTTTAATAAAGGTAAAATACAAAGTAAAGGAATTTGGTTCACTTGGTGCAATAATCAGGCCAAATCTAAAAGTGTTTACTCTAGGCTTGATAGATTTTATCTGAATAAGGACTTGTTTAGTGTGAATAGGTGGAAAAATGCACCATGGTGAATGTATTTCCTTTCAATATTTCTAACCATCACCCCATTATGATTATTGTCTTCCTCAATTTTGATATTGACTCAAATAGGATTGACTAGAAAAGTCTTTATAAGCTTAATGTTTCTCACTTGAATGATAAGGAATGCAGATATGGTTTTGATACTTCTTAGAATGTAGGCAAAATGGTGTGTGAGTCTTCCTCGAGCATTGACAACTTGGAAAAACAAATTTGAGTTGAGTAAAACATTTTTGAGAAGCTTTAAACAAATCAAAGGTAAGAAAATAAGGAAGGATGCTAGAGACAATCAGGAAATTTTGATTAATATTGAAAATGCTTTGTAGAAGGACCCCTCTAGTGATGACCTTCTTGATAATATACTATTCTTAAACATTATATTAGGCAAAACCAAACATATATTGTGAGAGGTGCTCAAATCAAATCCAAAATGAAGTGGCTAAAGCTTGGTGATAAAGGATCTAAAAAAAAAATTAGGTTCCTTAAAGCTACACACAAAAAGCAAAAAAATTAGATTATAAAATTGGTAGGAAGATCACAAAAGAGTTAAATGAAATTCAAGAAGTTTTTTAATCCCTTTATTCCAAACTCTTATTGTCTAATGGCTCAAACCTCCAGATTGATCATAATAGAAATATATATGTGAGATGTCTTCCAAAAAAACTATCCTTTGAGCAAGATAATTCATTGGATAATGAAATATACCTAGAATAAGTTATGTCTACAATTCATTCCATAAAGTGTGATAAATCCCCATGTATTGATGGGTTTTTAGCTGAATTTTATAAAGTCAATAAGAAATGGATCACGCATGATTGTCTCAAAGTATATAAGGAGGTTGTGGAAGTTGGCTCCCTTGGACCAAAGATTGATAAGATTTTAAAGCTTATCCTTAAATATGGGGGCTAAACTCAAGTTAATAATTGGAGGCTAATTACACTCTTGACACCCAAACTCATTTTGTGGAAGGTAGATATATCTTTGATAGCCTTATATCTAGTTGGGATGGGATGCACTGGGCTCAAGACTCCAACTAGAAAGTGTGAATGATGTTTCTTGACTTTGAAAAGGCTTATGACAATATTGAATGGCCTTGCATTGACATGATGTTGAAAGCTTTTGGTTTTCATGAAGGATTTCATAGAATGATTAATATTATGTTTAAAGATGCCTCTAGTGTAATTAAAATTAATGGTGAGCTCACTGAATCACTTAGCCTTCAACAGTCTATTAGACAAGATTGCCCACTATCCCCTTCTCTATTTGTTATTAATGTTGAAGCTTTACACTATTTATTAATAAATGCATTTTTGGGGCCCTAGATGGGTGTTTGTTATATGTGTTGTTTTCTTATGATACTACATTGTTTACCTTGTTAAAAATGGAAAACCTTCAACATGTCTCTTCTCAAATGGATATATATTGTTCTACCTCTAGATCAAAAGTTACAATGCAAAAATGTTATATGATTGGCTAGGAAGAAGAACCTCTGGAGTGGCTTGCTAATTTTGGTCGGATTTGGAAAGTTCCAAATGATATGGTTAGATATATGGGTCTCCCCTTTACTATATATCCTTCCTTTAAGGCAATGTGGGAGTGGATCTTTGTTAAATTTAATAATAAAATTGATAAGTTACATGGACATCTTTTTTTCCTACATGGTAAAGTCCAAATTTGTCAAAAAATCATTGCCTCTTATAGTATCTATCATGCTTCTTTTGGGTAGTTTAATAAAACTTAGATTAACCTCTTACATAAGATCATTAGGGATTTTGTGTGGTCTTATGGTCAAGAAAAGAAGAAAAGATATATAGTGGCTTGGGAAATTTATTGTAAGCCAAGAAATCTTAGGGGTCTTGGTTTGAAGGACTTGAGAATTCAAGGGATTACACTAGTAGTTAAATATATTATTAGAACTCTAAAAGGTGACGAGCCTTGAAAAATTATTATTAGATATAATATTTTGAGAGGCTTCCATAAAGGAAATCCTCAGCAGAAATGTTTTCACATTTTTGATCTCTTAATTGGATATTTATATATTAAAGTTATGGGGTCTCCCATTTTTCAATCAATATGGAAGGATTGGGAGCATGTTAAACATCTTGTCATTGTCAAACTAGTGATTAGTGAACTTGGTTCAAGGTGTTAGGGGTATAGATGTATTTAGTGGAACCTCATTATTAACAAGTGTCCATTGACTCTAATCATAGGTTGTTCTACTTTTTTGTTTTCTAAAGGTGTAGAGATATTTAGTAAGCTCTTCTCTCATGTTGGTTGGGCTTCTTAGATTTCTATTAAGAGTAGATTTTCAATATGGTCTTCTCAATGAAGAACCTATGCCTATCTTTCAAAATCTTTACATAATGCCAAATTTGTTTCGATTTTAGAATATGACGATGATTTTTGGAAAAATGTTAAATAGATTAATTGTCCTCCTCTTAATGAATTTACCATCAAATTTTATACACTAATCTCTCTTTTACCAAAAGTCTAAACCTTAACCTCAATCATGAGTGGAATGTTTGTGATTTACTATATAGTTGTAAGTTTAGGTTTGAGTTGATTGCAACCTCTTATCTTGAATCTAAAATAAAAAATAAAAAAATAGATGATTACTTATTCACAACAAACATGTTATTGGTACTATTCTTTCTAAGGGTGATTTAAGTAAGCCTTTGGTTTATTATGTGGTGAGTTGGAAACTACTGAGCAACTTTTTTAAATGTCCCTATGATTCCAGAGTCTAGAAATATTTTTTAAGCAGGTGGTCTTATTTTTTTTCCTATGATAACTCTTGGTTTAATTTTGCTTTTGGTTATGTGTGTGACAAAAATAAAGTTCACATTTTTATCATAAACTTTGGTTCATTTTTTCCACTATTTTTTGTTTTTATGGAAGTAAAGGAATATGGAGATATTTTAGTTCAAGGCTAGGGTGTTTACTAATTTCATAATTGAAAATATCATTATTATTATTTCCTTTTAGATATATATTCAACTAAAGGTACCACAAGCAAAAATGGAATAGTTTATCAAAACTGACATGATGAAGTTGACTTCTAACTACCTACTGAACACATCTAATTTTCTGAGGATGAGTTATGCACCTAATTGGAGGAGTTTCTTTGCTTCAGTTGTTGGTTTTTAGATAACATAGTATGAGTAGAAACGGATGAAGGGTTCTTAATTTGAGAAAGTAGATAACGCTGACTTGACATTGATTAGGATGTCTAATTTTGATAGGGAAGTTAAAGATGATTTCATAACAACAAATGAAGTTTTTCTATCAGCTTTGCAGGCCCCCTTTAAAATTTTAAATAATATTAGAATAATGAGATATTGGATGGTGAGGACAAGACAAAAATTGATCTTGGCAGGAATTCTAGTGGTGATGTTGAGTCACCTCAACCTTTAATTCCTAGAAATTGTAGTAATTTATGCTATCATGGAAGGGCCTTGTAATATATTGTGGGTAATATGATTGAGGATAATGTTAATTATTTGGTTATCAAACCTTAGAAGTTCCTCAAAAAAGTAGAAAAGTTGAAAGAGATGAGTTGGTGATGTTTGTTCAAAACTCGAATATGAGAAGGTTGCTTACATGTGTTAAATATTTTAGTCCCTCTCATATAAAATTCAAAAATATTACTGGACATTTGGGACTTGAGCAAACGAAGAGTGGTCACTTGGGACCTATTAACGAAGGTGGGACTGTGAATGATAAGCGAGGTGGTGGTGATACTAATACTTATGATAATATTTAGTTTTATCCTTTTATGGACTATTTGATTCTTGTTTTTCTTGGTTATTTTTGCTATTGGTTTTCTCATGCCATGTTTGGGGTGGTTTTTTATATTTTAATAATGTTTCTTATATAAGGTACTTGACTTGATGTTGTGATATTTTGAGGCCTTATTGGTTGGTTCTATGGTCATTTCATCTTCATATGTATAGTCTTACGTAAATGTTCATATATATATATATATATATATATATATATATATATATATATATATATATATATATATATATATATATATATATATATATATATATAATTTAATCTTTAAATGAATGGATTGGAACATAAAATCAGGATGGAGGACTCTTGGTCTTGGAATCTTCGTGCCTTTAAACCTTGGTGGCATTCCAAATAGGGTTAGGCACGCAAATTCAATTATAAGCATGTCAATCTTACATAACACCAGAGATAAATTTGTTTATATCTGATCAACCAAGGATTGTGTAACTAAGCCATATTTGTGTATGAATATATCATATGTATTATTCTTATAAAATAATTTATTTATTTTTATTAGTGATTAAAATTGAACCTTTCCTAATTCTTTTAATGATCTCATTTATCTATCTTAAAAGTGTAATTTAAAAATTATCAATAAAAAAATGAAATTTTAAATTCACTTATCATTTATGAAGAGAAACAAAAAAATTAAAATTCTAAAAGAAAGGATACAACTAGAAAAAACATGTTACACTATATTAAGGTGTTTATTACTTAGATAATAATATCCCTCATGGGTCAATGCGACAACAATCCTAGTTAATATGTGTACCCTTAATAATATAATTTTATAAAAATCAAAAAATAATTGATTAATGTGAGTACTTATTATAAATTAATTTCACAACAATCTATGTGAATTTGAAGGATTAAAAATACAAATTACCATTTTCTCTTCATCATTACTCATTACAAATCTCAATCCACCCATTTGTCTATTCATATAGGGAAATATTTTTCCATCTTTATGCCTTCCTCCTCTTCCTATATATTTTTGATGTATTTATTTCAATTTTTTGTATATATATTTTAGTAGTACTAGGTTAATTAATATGTATATATTTTTATGTATTTTATTATATAATTTGAGAGTTTAAATACTTCTAGGCACTGCACTTTGTATCTTTTAAGTTCATAGCAATTGTAGCTATAACCTATATATTATATTTTTATGTTAGTATATACATTACTTGGAGTCATATTATCATATACACAAAAAATGTTTGACATGAATTTTAACCGTATTAAAGTGTAATTGATACTAAGCTAAATGCAAGTATTCTATGGGATATGCTCAACTAGAATCTTGTTATTTTTAATTAATTTGTTACTGAAATTATTTATTTTTTATGTTAGATGTGTGATTTTACATGGTAAAATAGTGTTTGTGCTATTTTTTTTTTTTGTATGATTGTAATTGAGAAGAAAAATATCTTAATCATCTGACTATCCCTAGAAAGGAAAATAAACCAGCAATGTTTATAGGTCAAATACTAATTTCCCTTATGAGTGAAACTCAAGGAGTTACTAACCATTGAAATAATTCAATGTTATCTTCTAATTTTTAATCTTTCAACTATTTTTAAAATTGTAATACCAAAAAAAATTCTTTGAATCAAAGGACATAATCCCAATCATGATTAAAATATTTTTTTGGATGGTAGGAAATGTGCCTTCAGATACAAGTGGTGCATGATGTCTCATAAATAATGAAAACTCATTTTCATTTATTTCATACAAAAATGCACTTTCAAAAGAATTAATTTTCTAAATATACTTTGTTTGATTAGACCTTCCATGTAGGGGTTAAATTTTATGGTCAACCTTCAGTATGAGGTAAAAAAATATGATGATTATTCTTTCAACATTATCCTTAAATAATTATGAGAATAATTGTTAAAGAAGAAAACACCAGAGAATACATATATAGATTTATAATCATCCATAAATGTTTATATAATCCTTGATAATTATTTATAGTCAACCCAAAAAAAAAAAAAAAAAAATCTAAAGTATTAAAAATAACACACTATATTTAACAATTAAAAAATCATAAATATGTTCATACGACTATCAAAATTAACTCTTGCAATTCCTAAAGTGTTCAATCATGTCTTAAATTTTAAAATCTATAAAAACTAGAAAGATATTTTATATAATAGACTTTTTATTGAAGTGTGTACTTAGTTTACTCTTTTTAATTGAAGTGCAACCATTTCTTGCAAATTTTCATTTCGAAAGAATTGAATGTATATATACCTTTCAACTAGAAATTAAATTTGATCATTGCTTTCCATATAATTAAAAAATAAATAATTTAGAAATGTCACCATTTTCAATAATGAGATTCTTTCTCAATAGCTTCCAATTAATGATAAAGTTTTTATTATCATTTCTATTTGTTTTCAAATCTAAGTGCAAATAGAAAAAGTTGCCTTGAGTTTTAGCATCTTTAAAAGCTCCTTAATCATTAGGAAAGTGCACTATGTACTATGGACAAGGTCCCTCCAAATATGTCATTACAAGTGTTTCATCTATTAGTGCTTAGATGACAATGTAGTTGCTTTTGCAATAGCCTCTCTTCCCTTTCTCTTTAGCATGGGTTAAAGTCATCAATTGCGCAAAAAAGATTCTACTAGGCCATCTTCTTGGTCCTCTTTAGTGTAAGGTGATGATCAAACAAGTTTATGATAACTTCACCTCTTAAGTGGGGCATTATAGTGTCTTTGGCTTCTCTAGAGAATGCTCAAGTTGAATGGATTACACTAGATCCTCTTTTTGGAGAACCTTCTTACATTGTTCTTCCTTCTAAAAATAATTTATCACCACATACTTTCGATACTAAAATGCATATATGATATTCATACTTATTTTTAAAAATATATTTTATTTAATATTTTTTTATTTAACCATATTTAACTCTTTTTGTTTAGGTGTGTTTAACTAAATATTTTTTTCTAACATAAATACTAGACTATGAATACTAATTGACCGTTTTTTATTATAATCAACTATCTATCTTTTTATTGTAATCATTTCGTTTTTCTATTAATTAATATATTAATACATTCCCACACATATAAAATAAAATAATCATAACTTTTAATTAAGTAAATAAATAGATGCATTCTTCTTGCAAAAGAATTTATTCCTTTTCGAGTGGAGCTTTATTTTTCAAGGCCATAAACATATTAAAATATCTCATTTTTATTGTTATTCCACAATTTTCCAACGACGTTGACATTTTAAAGAATTATATCTCAGATTAGTTGTTTCGTAAAATAATTTCTAAATAGTAAAGGACGTGAAAGAGAGAAAGGAATTGTGGTTACATAAAGTTTAATTTATAAACAGTTGGAGAGCGACGAGGAAAATGGTCACTATTATAATTTGGATTCGTAGAAGATAACAATATAATTTTAATGAAGATTAAAAAGAATATATATTCTAATAATCAAATCGAATATTAAACGATGGTTTTGGTTTTTATTTTAAATTTTGAGACATTTATTTTAAATTTTTCATATATTTTGATTTTATTTTTTATATAGATTTAAATTTTTTTTTTTTAAATTTTAAATTTAATTATATATTTAAATTATCACAATTTTTTTTTTATTTTTTAAGTAAGAAAAGAATTATTTGCTAAATAAATATACATCAAATTTAAAGTTAAAATTATTATATGATGATTAAATGGATATGAAGATTAATATTTTTATTTACATCTCATATTATTATATTTCACCATTAATTAAAATGTTATTATATATTATATGGATAAATAAATTTGTATGTATAACAGAGCAACTATAAATATATAATTTCAATTCTTTTGATGTTAATAAGTATTTTACAATGACAACCAATAATGGTGGTGGTGAATTATAATATATATGAGATATTAACAATTAATTATAATTTTAAATTTGGCGTCCATTTAACTATTTTAAAATAATTTCAACTTAAAATTTGATATCTATTTGATTGTTATATGAATTTTTTTATTTTATTTTGATTGAAGAAATCATACAGTAAAATTTCAAACGCTTTTTTCTATTTAAAAATATTTTTGAACCCAATACAATAATATAACTAAATTAAAATCATTTATCACTAATTAACCTTTTTTTTTTTTAAATTAAATCATTAATCAATATAATATATAACACAATTAAAATAAATACTTTAAAATTAATATTTATTATATAAATATATTTAATATATATAAAAAAGACAATCTCAAATTTATAGGGAAAAAAAATCATAATTAATAATAAGTAAAATAAACACTTCAAATTTTATATTCTGGTCAACCAATTAGCTTCTTGAACGTTCGAAGTGGAAATGGTGTAGTAATGCCATGCACTTTAATTATTTTTCCTATATTGACTTTTTCTCAAGATATCTTGGTATTAAGATTATCTATTGTTTTTTAAAGAAATATGAAATCAATACTATTAACATATTGCATAATTGTTTAACATGGACCGATGGGAAAGAAATATGAAATCAATACTATTAACATATTGCATAATTGTTTAACATGGATCGATGGGAAATTCTTCATTGTAGATTTAAACTTAGCGTTTTCCAATCTAACACCATGTTTCATGTTTCTTACATAATGGAATATGTCATGTAGTTTTTGTGTTAAAAATATATATATTTTTTTTCTATTTTTGATAAATTTTGAAAAAATAAAATGAGTGAATGGTTGTTAGTTTAATTGATGAAGTTGTTTGGTTCATAAAAAAATCATCAAGAATTAATTTTTGTTGTTAGTAAATTTTGACACGTGAAAAAAGATGAAATCGAGATCGTACCTTAAATGACTTTAACAGAATAGATACCCTTCAATCTTTAACTCTTAACTAAAAATTATTGCATAAAAGAAAAATTCATCAAAAAAATAAAATAAAATATAAGAATAACAATGTTATTTATTTATATAAATAAACTTATTTTAAGGTTCTAAATAATATTTGAATAATATCTCAATGAATGATAATACTAAAAATGAAAGTAGATCATAATCAAACAATTGGAATATGAAATAATATTGAAAATATTGTGCATTTTAAAAAAATGTCATGGAAAACTCTCATGTAATAATTGAGGAATTTTATATTCATATATTACACTGCTATATTTTAAAATGATGATTTTATATTGTGTTTATCTTAATCTTGTATAAACATATTGATATTAATCTTACATTTTTCATATTTTGAACTCGTATTGGGTATATTAATCATGATCTTACATTGCTTATATCATGGGTTCATATACGACAACTTATTCATAACATACATATTTAAATGTTATATCTAAATATATTTTATATACTAGTGATTTCATATATTCTCTTATGTATAATTCATTCAATTCTTTTATGTGATGTCAGCTTCACAAGTTCATCCCAAATCTCAAAACAATGATATATTTCCCACTCATCATATTCACATACATGACATCGGAGCATGTACATCACTACGTCAAAATTTCAATAACTTTTTTTTCAATTTTTATATAAAATATGTATTCATATTACTTAAGTTGATCCTTATATTTAGAAGTTCATTTTAGCTTGATTTGAGACATTATTGATAATTGTATTTAAAACTATAGTAAGACTTTAAATAAGTGTCTGAATCTAATAGTGGATTTCATTTTCTACCAAAAGCAAGTATATAATTTTCAATCTTTCAAAGTTCAATAGGGTAATTTTATTTGGCACTCAATCATAGGTGTGTATAAAAAAAAATGTTTGTGCAGGTCCTCATTGTACAAGTCCCCATATACATTGGATTTTATTTTGGAGTTTCAAGCACACAAAAAATTGTATCCATACCATGTCTACTTTCATACTTTGTTATGTGTATATGTACACATACACAAATCAAAGTGAGACATAAAGTAGACACTGAAATTGACCCCTATAAATTTATTAGTCATTAAGTTGCATGATTTTATTATATTTGTTACTTGTCAAAATTGGTCCAAATTAGATTATTGGCACATCTATCAACTTTTGATGGTCCCCACACCTTCTCTTGACACCCTCCAGATGTCCCATTTTCATCCTCTTCAAGGTCTATGTCCATAGTGTCTTCAATGTTTTCTATAGTATATGGAGTGTTGGGGTTATCTTAAGCTCATTTATTTTATTTATTCTAGGTCTTTCCCATATGACTTTATTCCATATATTTAACTTTTTTTACCATTGGATGTTAGTTTGCATGCCAATAAGGCTATGTATACACCGACTTTTGATATAATACTAGTTATCTATTATGGTATTAGTGTATTTATATGTACATGTGAATCACTAGTTTATATTAGGCTCTTACTAATGTCTTTTCCCTTGTATTGGGCCCCATATTATCTTCCCTTGCTTTATGTTATCCTTAAAAAATTAATTTCAATTCACTTTGGGTCAATGATAATATCATCATTCAATCTTGAATGCTTAAAAACCTATAGATTGATTATTTTGTTTGCTTCGATAGACCATAAATACTCTTGAAATGTCAAAAACACTGATTTAATATTTTATGGTCATCCTAGTAGGGTCGACCCAATGATCCTAGCCATTATGTTTTGTTAGTCCTTTGACCCATGTTCCCATTTTTTTAGTTTCTAGTTCCTTATTTTTCAGCTTTCTTACCCTTTTGATTGGTAGCCTATGCCATAATAATGTCTTAATTTAAATTCAAGAAGTTTATAATTACACATTCATGTTAATGCATTTAGGGGGACTCACATAAGAAAATAAAGTTTTCATAAGCTATTACATTCTAATTTTTATTACTATTACCATCTATTGAAATGTATGCATCCCTTATACCAAAAATTAAATTGAAGAAGTAGTGAAAGAGCATATAGAATATTTTCATCTCACACATTGGGATAAGGGTTTAGATCTTTATACTACACTAGATTTGTTGTTGGACTACATATGTTATAATTTCTAACTTGTTTTCAAGTAAGGGTTTGACTGAGACATACTCATCATTATTACTTTCATTTTTATGCTCTTACAAGGTGAATTTTAAAACAATTAGGGTTTGGAGGAAGGAGAATCAATATTATAAGATCCCCAACTCGATTTCATAATCTGAGAGATATTTTTTACAAGAAGGAATAGATGAAGACATGGACAAATTTTCAAAGAATCTGACATTACCTATCAAGATTGAATTCGGTGACCAAGAATGAACTTTAGCTTGCCAAAATTGACCCAAAGATCTTACCTATTTTCATACAAATTTCTAGTTCTACAAAAAATTAATTGGGGTTTGCTCCCAAGTTATTTATGGACTTTTCCCCCCTCATTTTCAGCCTATGACAGAACATGAGTAAGTCATAATTCAAGTATTTATTTACGAAATATCCTTATCAAGTTTCAAGCATAATAATCTTGTGTTTTCACTCATTTTAAATCTATTTATATAATGTTATATTGTTGTATTTAATTCATATTTGTATTGCACAATTTGTTTTATAATTTAGTGTATTTTGGTTAGTCTATAACCCCAATTGTGCACTATATCAAAAATAAAATTGGTGAAACCATGTTATCTTGCACCCAACCTTGAGGCTTCACATTTTGGTGAGCCTTTGCCATCTTACACCTCCTAGGGTTAGTTTATTACATATTATATTCAATTATTCCTAATCTTTCCATATTCTCGCATCACTTTGAATGTTTCATTCCTTTCAAGAGTTATCCCTTGATATTGTTATTGATCTAATTTTTCTAGGGTTGAGTTAATTTTATTTTCCATCATTAGCCCTAGCTCCTAGTGCATTTTTACAAACCCTTTTTCACATTTAATATATTATTAGATTTAATGCCACATAATAAGGATATATCTAAGTACCCTATTAGTTAAAATAATAGATTAAATAACAAAACAATTTACTATTTTGAGTTTTTTTGGCTAGTACTCATGTTAATTGGAAGAAGAAAATGAAAAAAAGGGTAAAAAGAGATTTGGGGGTCCCTCATCCCTTTCATTAAAATCATCAAAAAGGTACAAAAATATTTTAAAAAGCATCAAAGGATCCATAAAAATATTATCCAAATTTCTAACCTAGAAAATGAGGAAGAGAAACATCAAAAATACCAAAGAAATTAGCTTACCAAGAAAGGCTACACAACCATTCAAAGCCAAAGACAAAAAATGTTTTACAACTAGGTAAGTGCACCAAAATGGGGAGCCAAAAATATGAAAATTCATGTGTGAAAAATACAAAATCATATAAGGCATACACGTTTGGATGCAACGTGTATGTGTTTGGGCTTAGTAATTACCTAGCTTAAATGCACATATGTTATAACTTGCATGTGTTATTAAGCTCATGTTTTATTACACACATGTTATAATGTGCATGAGTTATAACATGTACATGTTATATATGTAAAAATGCATACACATTATTACGCATGAGTATTTCTTGAAATAGACATAGAATAACAAAATTAATCAAAGATTTATTCTTTCACGGCTCATGATAAATATAAAAATACCCTTTTAGATTTAAAAAAATGTGTGAAATGTTTATTGATCGATGTTTCAAGTCACATTTGTTATCCATCATCAAGAAAAAATGTGTTTTTGTATATTTATAAAAAAAAATGTTATAACAAAAATATATACAATAGATTATAACACATAAATGGATGCATCCATCCATCTTTTATATTGTTTATCAGTTGTGATATGATGCACTCATCAGTCTAATGAGACAAGGATTCTTTACAGAAAAAATGGGTGATTGCCTTTTCAAGTCACACCCACTAATAGGTGAGGGCTCAAAGGACACATATACAAAATTGACTAAATGTGGCCCCTCACACATGAAATTGACGCAATGGAATAATATTTAAGGGTAGGGGACACATTAAAACACCATATGTCATTTGTATGTGTTCTTATATCCTTTTTAGATTGAATTCTTAGTAAATTCCCCTTTCACATGTAATAGAGGCAATGTTTAACATTTTAAGGGTAGAGGGCATATTAAATACCACCACATATGTCTTTTTTATCTTATTTTTTTTAGATTGAATTCATATTAAGTGGACATATTTCACATGAAATAAAGGAAATATTTGTTGTTTTAGGTGTATAAGAGATATTAGACCACCATGTGTTATTCTTGTGTGTTCATGTTTCATTTATAAAGCAAATTTTATTAAAATGAGGCCCCCGTTCATATGAAATCGATGCAAAAAATGAATTTTTAGGGATATGGGGAGAAAATAGACCACCATGTGTCATTTGTGAGTATTTATGTTTCCCTTGTAGATATAAATCAACTAAACAAGGCCCCACTTTCCTAAAACTAAGGTAATGGATGAAGGTTTAGGGGCAAGAAACACATGGTGAATACGTAGTAACGGGTCCCCTTTCAAAATCAATGGAGGCAATATTTGTCGATTTAGGGCTGGGAGAATAATAAATAACACTACATATGCCATTTTTATTTTTAAATGTTTTATTTTTAGTGTGAATTCATATTTATGGAGACCATTCATATGAATACAAGCCATTTTATAATTTAGAGGTAGGGGACACATTAGACCACTGATTTTTATTTTGTGTGTTCATGTTTCCTTTCTAGAGATAATTTGATTAAAAAGGGCCCATTTCGCATGCAATGAATACAACAGGGAAATATTTATCGCTTGCGGATAAAAGAGACCATAATGTGTCATTTTTGTGTTTTTAAGTTTCCATTCTAGAGTGAAATCAACTCAATGAAGCCCCTCTCACTTTCAATTAAGGTAACGACAAAAGATTTAGGGGAAAGGGATACATTAGACCACCATGTTTTGTTTTTTTGTGTTCATGTATAATTTTTAGAGTGAATTCATAGTAATGGGGCCCCATTCACATGCAAAGGAAATATTTGTCAATTTAGGGATAGGGGACATATTAAATACCATAACATGTTTTATTTTTTTGTCTATCTTTCACTTTTAGAATAAAATCATGGCAAAAAATCCCATTTCAAATGTAATAGAAATAATGTTTGAATATTTAGGGATATCTTAGGAAACATTAGACCATCATGTGCCATTTTTTTAATCATGTTTCTAATCTAAAGTGAATTTGATTAAAATAAGGGAATTTCACATGAATTATATGAAACAAAGGAAGACTTAGGACTATGGGAATAAAATACACCATCATGAGTTATTTTTGTGTGTTAATATTTTATTTTGTAGATCAAAATTGACTAAATGGGCCCCCTCTCAATGCAGTGGAGGAAACGAATAAATATTTATGGGTAGGACATATTATACCACCATGTGTCATTTTTTTGTATTCCTATATCATTTTTAGAGTGAATTCATAATAATGGTGCCCAAATCACATGCAATGGAGCTAACATTTTTCAATTTAGGGCTAGGGGACATATTAAAGACTACCAAATATTTTATTTTTTATGTTGTCTTTTTTATTTTTAGAGTGAATTCATAGTAACAGGGGCCCATTTCACATTTAATATAGGAAACTATTTTAGATTCAGGGATAGCAGATATATTAGACTATCGTGTATCATTTTTTCTGTTCACATTTCTTTTCTAGAGAAAATTTAACTAAAAGGGTCCCCTTTCACACAAAATTGGTGTAACAAAGGAATATTTATGGATATGGGGAGAAAATTGACCACCATGTGTCATTATTTTGTGCTCATACTTCATTTGTAAAGTGAAATTTGTTAAATAAGGCCCCTCTTTCTTTCAATCGAGGAAACTGAAGAAAATTTAGGGGAAGGGGACACATTATACCAACATGTGTCATTTTTTACATTCATGAATTCTTTTTAGAGAAAATTTATAGTAACGTGGCACATTTCACATGCAAGGAAGGCAACATTTTTCAATTTAAGGCTAGGGGACATATCAAAGACCTTCATATGTGTCATTTTTTATGTTGATGTTTTATTTATAGAATGAATTCATAGTAATAGGGCATGTTTCACATGTAATATACGAAACATTTATCAATTTATGGGTAGGGGATAGATTAGACCACCATGTGTGTTTTTTGTGTGTCCATGTTTCCTTTCTAAACCAAATTTTGAGTATTTGTACAATGAATTCTATGCATTTGTTCCTTTTGTTTCTCTTTTTTTTTCTTCCAATTGCTCAAGAATGTTGTGTGTTTTCAATAAGATTATTTCTAGCCAAAATGTCTCCTATTTGAAGTCATTTTACCATAAAGATTTAAGCTAACCTCTATTTTGGGTGCTCTTTAAAACATTGGATTAAAAATACCTCCAACTTTCTTCTTATAATTTTTCAAAGATTTTGAACTTATTTTTAACACTTTTCAAAAGAATAAAAAATTAAAATTTTGATACTAAAAATAATATTTCATAATTTTGGCTTAAATTTTCTCTTTGACCTTCATTTTGAGTGTTATTTTAACCATTGGAAGGATATTGAAAATACTTACAACCTTTATGTTATACATTTTTTAAGATCCCATATGGATATAATTACAACATCTTAGCCATTCCCCCTCTCTTTTTTGTAGGTTTTAAGCTTTCAAGGTTCCCTTAGAATTTCAAAGATAAATAAAATAAAATAAAAAATTCCGCACAACATAAACAAAATTGTGACATCCCAACCCACTCATCAGATGTAGACATAAAAGGATCAATAGTCAAATTTTTGTCATAGTCAGCACAGACAAATTTTTAGTTAACAGATACAAGTGCCCTATGTTGTTGTCTTAGAAGCATGGTGTTATCTAAGAATATCCTCTTTTTCTATTTTTAGCCCTTCACTTTCACAAGTCTACCTTTCTTGTTTTTATTTGTCATTCATTAGTCACAGTCAATTGGGACAAGTCCATAATCAACAGACATGACCATCTTATACTATTGTCTATGGATTGTAGACCTATCTAGAAATATTTTTAGATTTATCTCCTAATTCTGAGTAGTCACAATCATATATTTTGTTTATTTCCACCTTCAAATATCTGAAATAATCAACATAAATCTTCATTTGAGATGAGTGATTTTCTTCTTAGTATTTTGTATAAAATAACATATTTCAATATGTCTTAGTTTTTAAAATCACAATTGTTAATTATTAAACATATTTGGTATTTTGATATCTTTCAAGTTTTACACCTATTAATACATGTTAATTTTTAAATAAAAAATAAGGTAAAACATATTGGTCAACCCTTACTTTTTTAAGCATTGATTTTTCTAATTTGCATCCTAGGGTTTCAAAATAATTTTTTGTTACCATATACAAAAATATTGTTTTCTCATTTGGTTTTCAATTTCAATTTTATTTTATTTTTCTTTGTATTTATTTTCTTGCTTTCCTAGAAACTATGTTTTGGAAGTTTTAAAACTCATAAGATTTGTCATTTTGGGCAAAGTTGTTTTTAGTTATACCTAGGTCATGGTGTGAGGGGTATTGTTCCAATACACAAGCCATTAGACAACACTATATATGTATTTTAGTTTTTACGTATCTCACGGTATATCAAAACTTCCTAGGGTTTTGCTTTTTAACCATAGAAATCTGTTGACCTTTGACCTTTGTTCTTTTTGTGCAGTGGTAAGTGGTTAGCCCTAGGAAGTTACTCTCAACATACCCTAGAGATGGGATAATGTGTCTATAGGATAATGGAATCCTCTAGATTTAGTGTCATTTGGGTCATGTTCACTATTTTATGACTAAGCTTGGTATATCTAAGGGCCTATAAATCAAACATATCGAGGCTAGTTACATCCCTTATCCCATCTCCAAATTTAATATTTCCCACTAAAATTATGGTAATAATAATTGAATATTTTTTACATATTTTTAAATTCAGCACTACATTCTACCTTAATTTTGAAGGTGTTATTTGTATTCTTTATTTATTGGCATTAATCAAATCCAAATATAGAAAAAAGGATAAAATGAATAATGTACAATCTCAACCTTCATCAATTCATATTTTTGGAATATCTAATTTGATATCCTACCCATCACCATCAGATACTAAAGAGCATGGATGACTTAGTTTATTCCTCCTACACCTGTGCCTCAAGGTTATCTCACTCACCATCCTGCTCCTATTATTCATCAATGGATTATATTAGATTTTATTATTCATGTTGTCAATACTAAATGAGGATAAATACCTCATTTATCACAATAAAACAAAGGTGGTCAACATGTTCCTCCTCGACCTCTCCACCTCGCACAAGGCAAGTAATTCAATCTAATGATTATGATATAATTGATTAAGTATGGAATACCCCTATTATAATTTCTATTTTGGATCAATTAAAAATATCAATAGTCTACAAGATATCTTATATGATGTACTATGTGATACACTTCTCCCTAGTGATATAAAACTAACATCCATTGCTTCTATTATGAATACAGTCATATATATTGACAAGGTCATCACCTTCGACAACAAAGACTTACCTCCTAAGCATATCATAGAGTAAGATCTTCCACTGTTCGATTAATCTTAGGTACATGGAAAGATAATTAATCATGTGTTGGTTGATGATGGTTCAAGGATGAATATTTAAAGCTCTCCTTTCTAAAAATTATTGAAACTATGTATTGGAGGAATAATATGAAATTTATTCAATAGTAAACTAGTGTTTTTTTACATAGTCACTTAATATTTTTAAAGCTTATGAGAGTTAGTTGTGTGAACCAGCCAATACGTTCAACCAACCCAAACTAACTACTAACATTTATTTACTAAATTAACCTACTACCATATGATTAAGTTAGAGGGGTTGTCACATAAATTCATGCGTGCCCCTGTGCAAAAAAAATATCTAAGTAAAACTCTTATGGATAAACTGACCTAACAAACCCCTTGATCCAAATGGGTATAGTAGAAGACAATCTGGAGCTATGAATATGAATTCATCAATAGTCTCTACTACACCTAATACTAACACATTGTATACAATGAAGCTACACCCTTGTCAGTAAAATAGTTTTCTAAATTAAAACATTAATAGAGGATATTCATTTGAGTTGGAATTTCATTTCAACCTTATTTTAATATTCTCAATGAAATTCAATGGAGAATAATACAGTTGCATGGAAGTTTCAAAGAAGATTTCTAATATTAGAATTTTCTCATATAATTGGATAAGGTAGGTATAATATTTTAAGCTTTTTCATTAAAAATCAAAATTTTAATTTTCTTTTAAATGCAACTTTCAAATTTTGAAAGTCATTTTAATTTTAAAATAATTTAATTGATATTTGAGGCAAGTTACTCTAATAAAAATTGGCAAACAACAACTAATTTCACAAACTCAAGGATAAATAAGGAGATCTACTCTTTTTACCCATTTGTGTATGTCAAAAAATGTAAATCTAATCAATAAAAACCAAGTATATTGATGAATGATGTTTTGTTTTTAAGCCAGTGTTAATGATAAAGTGAATCCTTTTTAGTACCTTTGTGTATATAGAAAATGGGACTATTTTGGAGTGATAAGGAACCAACTGGGGTTAAACAAAAACTCAAAACCATGCATTCTATCAAATCTATTGTTGGCACTACCTTGACTAGCAAAGACAGTTAGATAGAATGATCTCAACAAGTGGAGAACACACTCATGTTCAATGATCTATGGTTCAATATTTGTAATGGGGCAAAATAAATAGTTGAACTAATAGGGAATGTAAAGGATATTTAGACATGGAAGCAAAAAAATAGAAGGGATTGGCCTTGATGAGGTCATTATTAGATGGAGATGTGTTTTTCCATATACATGGGTGAAATACACCATGGGAATCATTTCTAAAATTAAAGGATCTATATGAATCCCATTCAGAGTTGGAATTCATTTAGTTTTAGTTGAAATTGTTCAACCTAAAGTTGAAATATGGTGATGTCATGAGATTGGCTTCAAATATATGAGCTATAAAATATGATGTTGAAGTAACATGTGTTAAAATTGACATATGCATGACCACATTCATAAAATCACTTTTTCTCAACTATTCAACCTATTTGGAGTCTCTACAAGTAAACAATCAATTAAAGACTCACATTTGACCAGTTGGTTTAAAATATGGTAGAAAGAGAAAAGGCTTTTGGAAGGAAAATTGAAACCATAACAGGTGAAAGTGTGTATTATGTCAGAATAAATTATTCCAAACCATCAAACAAGGCCATGTCTTCCAAAAATGAAGGCAATAACAAGTACAAGAATAAGTATAAGGGAAAAGGTGGAAAAAATAAAAATCATGGTGGTCAAAATCAAAAATAGAATGATAAATAGAACATATATTTTGAATGATGTGATAGAAAAGGTAGCCATGAGAATCATAAATGCAGGAGTCCATGGGAGAAAATTGAAGCATATCATAAGAAGAAAGAAGGAAATTCAAAAAATAGTCAAAAGATTTAAACTTAGCCCAATTCACTATTAAATGTCTATTTTCTAGTATTGATGATGAAGCAAACAATATCTCAATCAGTTCTTCATGGTCTGATGCTTGGGTTCTTGATATTGGTGCCACTCAACATATGACTTTATGAAAAGACATATTTGAGGAGTAGAATGAATACATTAATGGCACAGTATACCTTGTAGATAGATCAAGTCTATAACCGGGAAGAGGTATAATTCAACTCAAGTGTCTAAGGCTTTCAAACTACAAACTTATATATGTTCTCTACCTTCCTCAATTGAAACAAAACTTGTTATCCCTAGTGATCATAAGGTAACAAGGCCATTTCATTCTGTTGGATGATGGTGATATCACAATTAGGAGAAAAATTGACAATGTAGTATATGATGAAGAGAAACTACTCAAAATGAAGGGTGAGCCATCAAATTCAAAGAATTATGATCATCTTATAGAAGATGGAATGTCTCCAAACATGTGGCATGCTTGATTCGGGCACACGCACTATAATAGCATTTATGTATGGCAAAAGAATGGTGTTATTGGCATGCTTAAATTACCTAAAAAATTAGATGAGAAGTGTGAAGCCTACATCTCAACTAAACATACAAGAGAACCATTTCTAAAGTCACAATGACAAGAAGACAAAAAAATTTAGCTTGTTCATTTAGACTTGTGTTCTCTTCCAATCCTTTCCATTTATGGCCATATGTACTTCATGTTGTTCATTGATCACTACAATAGGATGACATGGATATAATTTTTAAAAAATAACTTATAAGTCTTTGATACTTTCAAAACATTTTAAATAATGGTTGAAAATGAAGCATAAACATGCATCAAGACACTCAAGATAGATAATGAGGGTGAATTCACATCAAAGAAGTTTGAATCTTATCTTGAGAAAAATGGGATCAAACACCATCTCACATTTCCTAACACTCTAAAAAAAAATGGAGTAGTTAAAAGAATGAATAGAACTATGATGAATATGGTTTGTACAATGTTGTATTTCAAAGGGGTAAATTTGCACTTTTGGGCTAAAGTAGCTAAAATAGTAGTATACCTTTACAACAGAAGACCATCAACAACTCTTGAATCAAAGACTCTGTATGAGATGTGGTGTGGTCACCTCCCTTCAGTGTGACATCTTCATACTTTTGGATCCACTTGTTACGCATTGATTTCAAAGGAGAAGAGAAATAAATTGGACCATAGGACAATGAAATTATATTTCATGATTTAGAAACAAAAACATTCAAACAAGTTGAGAAGCTTGAATTTTAGAGAAAAAATAAAAGATGAGCATAATTCATTTGTGAAAAATGGGACTTGGAATCCGGTTGATCCACCATATGGTTGCAAACCAAATGGCTACAAGTGGGTCTACCACAACAAATATAATGCACATGGCTCACTTGACAAGCATAAATCAAGGCTTGTCATAAAGGGGTATGCTTAAAAATAAGGAATTGATGACAATGAAACCTTTGGACCTACAGAAAAAAACATTACCATTTGATCCATGTTGTCTCTAATAGCTCAAAATGGATGGAAAGTTCACCAAATAGATGTTAAAACTACATTTTTGAATGGATAACTCAAGGAAACTATGTTCATAACACAACCTAATGGTTTTGTAGTAAAGGGACAAGAACACAAGGTGTGAAAATTGGGAAAATTTATTGTATGGTTTGAAACAATCCCCTCAAGCATGGTACAAAAAACTAATTGAGTACCTAATGAACATGAACTTCAAACATTTTGAGTTTGAAGATGCAACTCTTTTCATCAAAATAGTTGACAAAATATTTGTATGTGTGGTGGTGTATGTTGATGATTTGTTTATCATAGGGAATAATGAATGGTACACTATAAAATTCAAGTCAGAGGTGATGAAAAGCTTTGAAATGACTCATTTGGGTTATCTTTATTACTATTTGGGTATCGAATTAATTCAGAAACCAAAGTATTTCTTCATCACTCAACAGAAGTACATTGGTGACATTTTGAGCAAGTTCAGAATGGAAGATTGTAAAACTCTCAGCATGCCCATGGAATAAAATCTAAAATTGACATCTAAAGATTCAATAGATTTGGTTGATGCCACTAAATACAAATAACTCATTAGAAGTCTGATTTATGTGACTACCACTCGACTAGATATATCATTTTTAGTTCATGTCCTCTCAAGATTCATGAAACAACCCAGGGAGAGTCATTGGGTAGCATCAAAAATGGTACTCAGATATCTCAAAGGCAAACAACATTTTGGGCTAAAATACTCTAGGGTAGGAGACTTCAAATTGGTTGGGTATTCAGATTTTGATTATGTTGGTGATCATGAAGATTGAAAGTCCACCTTGGGTTTTCTAATGAATTTGGGAACATCAATTATCAATTGGAAATATAAGATTCAATCAGTGTCAAAAATTTATTCAATAGATGTATAATATATGGCCACTTCAGAGGTAACTAGAGAGATATTGTGGCTCAGAAGGGTTCTTTCAAATTTACAGGAGTAACAAGTTTTGTCAACACCTCTCATGTTTGATAACACTTCTACAATGTATATAAAAATTAATCTAGTCTTTCACAACTGAACCAAGTGTATCAATACCAAATTTCATTTGATTCGGCAGTATGTGAAAGATGGCAATGTCAAGTTGTAACATTGCCTGACAGTAGAGCAACCAATAGACATCCTGACAAAAGTGCTTGGATGAGAAAAATTCAAAAATTTCAAAGGAATGCTTAGTATAACAAAGACCCCTATAGATTAAGGGGGGATGTAACAATATTTTACAAATTTTTTATTAATCATAGGTGTCTAGTATTTTATCTTATTAAATATGCTTTCCATTCTCGTAAGAATAGGAAGAGTCATTGGAATGTGAAACGAATAGCATATCTTGGTCTATTAAATGTAATGTTTTCTCTCATTTTGATTTGAATAATGAAATAGAATTTTATTGGTATTCCTTTAACTTTGTTCTTGACCTATCACATACATCAACAAGATGACCAATACCACCACATTTATAACATATGGGTTCTTTATAGTGTTTGAGCGAACCAAAAGATGAAGAATCATTACAAAAACCACTAGACTTAGAAGAATGATTATGGAGATGTTTGTGTTTGTAATAATATGGATCATTTTGTGAAGAATGTCGATGGGAATGTCTCATAAAATGTCTTAGAGAATTATGTGTATAAAATTTTAGATAATGTTTCTAAAAATGCCTTTGGGCATGTCCTCTTTAGAACTAGTTTTTCCCTATCTTTATGAAGTAGGCATCTTCTATAGGTTGAGTTTTCTTCTTTAAGAAATAATGATCATGTTGAGTGAGAAATTCATAGATATAATTAAATGTTTATTTATTGATCTTATTATATAGAGGATTACAAAGAAAGCAAAGCATTAGTCAAGAAATCATGAAAAATGCATTAAAGATATAACAAAACTTATCCTATCTATTCATGTGGGAATTGATAATGACAATGAAAGACAAATGAAATAAAATAAGAAACCTCTACCTTCCTAAGTGGATTCATCCTCCAAGAGTGGATCAAAAACATGTTCTCCCTTGATTAAGCATCCTTGTCTTCATCAAAAATTGTGGCAAACTCCTCCAATGTCTCAAGAACACTCCACAAAACCTAGGTTCATGATATGTAACTATCTAATTTGCCTATCAAATGAAGCTAATCCAAATATGAATAATAAAATAATCAAAACACAAATGAGTTTTGGAGATATTTTAGCATTATAACATTGCAATACTTGAGCTTGAAAATGATCTTCATGGCCTCTCTATTTATATATTTTTGAGATTGATCAGGATCAACCATGACCATCCATCTCAAGATTGAGATGTGTGGCCATGGATTAATCCAATTATATAATTAAATCCATAAATATCCATCATAAATATTTGTGATAGAGGGGAATTTAAGAGGCATGTAGGGTCTTAATAAGGCATGGGAGACCCATAATCTTGATATTTTATGCATTTATGGCCTAGGGATGCCTTCCTAAGAAATGATGTCATTTAATGATGTAGTTAATAGAAATCAATTTCCAAAAATAAATATTCAACAACTCTCATGGAAAATCCACTTAAGCTCTTGATTTGCATCAATTAGACTTAAGCAAGGTTAATCAACATTTGTGCAATTATTTGGAAATTGGCCCTCGATTAATCAAAATGATCAGAAAGTCATATTACTAGGTCATAATTTGACTGGGGAAAAATTGGAAGGTGATGTTAGATGCATTGGAACCGTATTCCCATTTAGGATGCTACCAACACAAAATAACAAAGGTACGTGACATGTACCAATGAATTAGAAGAAAAGAGTGATCTAGAGCACAAAAAAGCAAAATCATCATTTTGACTCGAAATGAATTGATCAAATTTAGGTATCACATAAAATGCATTACCCTATTTAGGGATACTTTGACCTAAATCAACACCTATAAATGACAAGTTCAAACTATTTAAGATGTTTTAATGATTTTGACCTAAAATGTGCATTTGAGTGCAATTCCAGTAAGATTGACAATTTAAAAACAAATGGTGTTAGGAATTGGATGTCTACGCTTATCACTAAGCTAAAACAATTTAACAATATTTGTATAAGTATAATTGAGGCCATTCAAAGTGGTTTAAAAATCATGTCATCATCTATTTTTTGTCTCTAATAGAGTGCTCTTGTTTCAAAATTTTCATTTGTGAGATGTATCAAATACATCTTCATCATCTTTTAGTTTATTTTTTAGAAAGTGCATGAGAAGATAAATTTTCTTGTATGTAGGTTGTTTATCATACAAGTCCTTTTTTGGTTTCCACACTTCAGTTTTAATAGTTTTTATATGAAAGATAATTTGCATGGAATAAGATTATTTCAATAATGAAAGTGCTCATTTATCATGCTTGTGAAATTCAATCAGTTTATTTACTTCAATAAGAGGTGTGGTTTGGATTTTGATGAGTTCCCACAAGTCATTAAAAACCAAATTGTCATCCATATTCATGCTCTACTCCTTATAGTTCTCAGGAGGGAGTCACCCATTTTCTGAAATAACACTAACAATATTTGCCATAGTGATAAAAAATCTAAGAGAATAAAAGGTATAGTGAGGCTTTTCTTTGACCCTAGAGTATAACCTAGCTATAATATTTTAATTCTAGGACATGTGAGTTGTTTCATGTAAAAGTTGAAAAAAAGTAATTGTACACCCTTATTTCACTAGTTTCAATATATTTGCTTTAAAAATCATACAAATAAGCTTCAAATCATAAAATTGATCATTCCATGTGTCTGGAATGTCCAAAAACCTATTTATTGATTGGTCACATGACCACCTTCATACAAAAGAGTGACTAGATATAAAAGTCACACAAATAGTGTCATAAGTGTCAAAATCTATCTAAATTACACCTTTGTTTTGTAACCACTTCAAAAAATCCAAATGGAATATTCAAAAAAAATTCCCAAAAACTAAGTTTGACTGAAAAATGTTTGACCAAAAATATAGTTTGGTGGGGTTTGAACTTGAGATCTCTCCTTTTGTATGTGACTTACAAAATATCCTTTTCCAACTCCCCTACAAGGCATTTTGAAAAATCCATGCAAAATACTTATTTTAAACTATGTTTTATAGATAAAAGAAATATTATGTGTATGTAAAATTAATTTACTCTCATATTCACCTTATGTGTTTTTTACTGATTTTTCTATGGGGCCCACTTGCCAATGTAAGCTTGTTGTATATGAAATTTTTTTAATGGAAACAACTTTTAACACCAAAGTAAGCTTGTTGGGCATAACACAACATCTTTCCAACACCTTCACATTCTATACAAACTATTATTTATCACTTAAAATTACTTCAATCACCAAAAACAATTATGTAAACAAAGTATAATTGGCTACAGGGTTATGCAAAAGGATTTTCCTAAGTGTTATATGCCTTATTGATTCCTTTCCAAAGCATTTTGGCACTGTAAAAATACAATAGTTAAAATTTTAGACTCAATCTACTTTAAAAATTATTTATTTGACATAAAATGTATTAAACAGAGCTTCACATAGAATTTCATGTCGTATAGATGGTATTATGTAGAGTATGGGCCATACAAAAATAATGGTTGAAGGATTTGGGTCATACACTAGGGTTTAGACTAAAATATTCAATATAAGGTCATAAAAATTTAATTAACAAGATTTTTCAACCATATCAAATTATTCAATGAGAATATTCAAAAAAATCTCAAAGGTTGTACAAGTTGGATGTAGGAAAAATTAAATATATATATATATATATATATATATATATATATATATATATATATATATATATATATATATATATATATCACATTTCTCTCTTCATTAATCTTGCATCTATGTCTTATTCCTCTATGACCTTGAATTGATACCACTACTATAACTATGTATTAGAGGAATAATATGAAATTTATTCAATAATAAAACATTATTTTTATACATAGTCACATAATCATTTTAAAGATTATGAGAGTTGGTTGTGTGAATCAACCAATGGGTTCAACTAACCTTAACTAACTACTAACATTTATTCATTTATTCACTAACTTAACCTACTAACATAATATTAATTTAGTTGGGGTGTCACATAAAGTGTTTTATGCCCCTATACAAAGAAAACTAAGTAAATCAAAAACTTATGTATCAACTGACCCAACAATAATAATTGGGTATCCATATCAACAACATTCAAACATCAAAACAAAATATCAATGGATTTGATAACACTCCTCATCAAACACTTGGAAATCTCACATTGGATTTATTGTTGGTCCCAAGATAGTGCCTACTATTTTTCAAGTCATTCCCAACTAATTACACACCAACTTACTTTTGGGGAGACCTTGGATACATGTCATGAAGATTGTACCTTCTATATTGCATAGATGTATCAAATTTATACATGACAAATATGAGTATACTCTTCAAAGATGATACCCATTTTAGAGATTTTAAGGTGAGTCAATCACAATTTAGGATCATTCTATTATACCACCTACACAACCCATCACACTCAATAAAATGCATACATATGAGGTAGGTGAGTCAAGTATAGAACATGAAAATGCACTAATCACAAGAACCAAAGAAGATACATAGAAATTATTACCAATCACGTTACAATAAGAGGATAAAATACCAATTATCCCTCTTTTGAATAATTTTGGAGATCCTAATTACATGGTTATAAATTGGTGTGATAGTGATAGCAATGATATGTAAGATCCAATAAATAACAAGTTGCATAATCTAAATTTAAATCATCATCTAGTTTAGGCACTACAATGAGGTGTTCAAGGCAATCAAGAATATTCGAAATCCAAGCTCAGATGATGAGATTGAGTGTGTAGATGATCTAATCACCATTAGAGCATCCAAGCTCCTTATAATTAAATCCAAACCATATGTCTTCCCTTGAATTAATCTATTGTATAACTTATTGCTCTCTTCTAAATGCAAATAGGATATCATGAGGTCACCCAATAGTGTCTTCAAAATTGTATATATTTTGAGACCTACATTTAAGTAGTATTATAAGCTCTTATATTACACCATGTCTTATGACAATGAATTCATGGACATGTGGGTAGAGATAAAACATTTATGATGTCCTTAAATATTGGGTAGAGGATCTAGATTATTGGGTTAACAAGGATAATATTGTCTCATATATAATCAAAACATTCAGATAAAGTGTGCACATAAGCATACTCTTGCTCAATCACTTGTATATGGAAATTAACATAATGCACATCAACACTTGTTGGGTTCTCATTCTCAATTTCATCTTAAAGTGGGATGATTTCCTAGATTTTGATAGCCTTATCACATTCAACCTCACCAGGTAGGTAAATAGGGCTTGTGTAGATAGAAATTTCTACATGATGTTATATATAGTCAATGTCATATATGCTACCTTGGATTTTTGGTGCTAAACATTATCTCAATGGGTACCACTAGGATCCATGATACATGTGGTATTCTAAAATTTCTACATCCACCACTTCCATAACAACTTATGATACATCTATGAATACTTCTACCTAGTGGTCTATCAAGAAATCAATAAGATACCTATGTTAAGGATCTCAGATGAGATCTAGGTTGTGTTATATCCCTTTATCACTTACTAGTACTATCAAGACTACACCATAATTAGAGTGGTATGAATTCATGGTGCCCCTCTTTCAATACCTTACATAGTCCTAGACTACCTTGTGAGTAGGATATCCCATACCAACTATACCATAATGTGCCTCAAAAGTGTCTGCATAGAAAGCAAAATCCATATCTACCATTCCCTATGGTCATAGGAAACCACAAGTATAATAATATTCCAATGATATAATACATGGCCCAGGACATAGACTCATATAAATTAAACCTTGTAGACAATAGGCAGTGGGATTCTATGGGCAAAATATGAACTCATGTGGAAAGAAACCAATCAAAGCTCAATATCATGAATAACCATGAGGTTCATATCAATGATGAGATCTACCTAAAATTGGTTGATGATGTAAAAGTGGTTATGAATATTGAGTTTGATCATTGATTCATGTATTAATTACCACTCAACTAAGATATTAAAGAAAGACCATCCCTTCCACAATAAGTGTTTGTGCATCCTATTGGTCCCCAAAAATGTCACTCCTTTTTGGAACAACATATGAGCTATCTTGGTCCTACATGACCAAAACTTCTCTCTTCCCTTCTCAAAATTTGTTTTGAGCTTTCAAATTCCTTTTTTTTCAATCTTTCTAGAAATCTACATACTCTGTTGGCTTGAATATATGGACTCGACAGGCTTGAATCTATGGACTCTATAGGAAGAAAATTTATGGACTCTACAGGCCAAGTTCTATGAGCTTCATAGGTTGATTTCTATGGACTTTGCAGGAAAGAAGCAAGATCTCAAAAGAACAAGTTCCCAGCACAGTCATTTTTAGGATTGGTTCAATGCCAAGGTTCAACCAAAGCGTCCATCGACAAGATTATAAGCAAGAATCAAACCATTGAATCTTGAACCATTTTGGTTTAACAGGTTTAATGGGTTCAAAGGTTCAACGTCATCAGCAAGAGTTAAGTACATTTTTCAAGGTTCAAAGTTTAACCGCTTTAAGGTTCAACGGCTTCAAAACACTTATCAGAGAGAAAGCTTGAACCATTGAACCATTGAACCACTTTGGTTCAAAGGTTCAATGGGTTCAATGGATCAATAGGTTTAATGACCAAAAGGTTCAATGAGTTCACAGGTTCAAAGGTTCAACTAGTGTGATGAAGATCAAAGAGCTTAAAAGGAACAAGTGACAGACAAAGGATGAACCAATGAACTGATTGAACCTTGAACTGAAAAAGTTCAATGGTTCATGGGTTCAAAGGTTCAAAGGCAGCCTCAGTCAAGAAAAGAAGCACTTAAGCAGGGAATCAATGGACCAAAAGAGATAGAGTGAATTGACAAAGCTTTGAACCAATGAACTTTCAAATGGTTCATAGGTTCAAAGTTCAACACGGTTCAAGCAACTAGAAACTATTGACAGCCCCGCAAATGTCAAATTTAAAGTAAGGGAATATCTGTTGAAATTCAAATAAAGTGTAGAAATCAAAGGAAGAACCAAGTGACTGACCAAAAAGATAGAATTCTTTCAGGTTTGTTCAAAGGCTGACAGAGAACATTTTCTTCAAACTTTTTGTCTGAAGGAAATTATTAAGTGAAAGAGCCATTAGAATTATTTCAGAAGTATTTTCCACTAGAAAATGACTAAGGCAGAGCCTAAAGGAATTCCTTTGGACTTTTGTCTAAAGGAAAATCCTAACTAAAGAGAAAATCCCACAAAAAAATGCCCAATGGAAAAAGACAAAGCCACCACATGTCCATTATAAAGCAGAGTGGAATCTACCATGTGTCATCTTTTGTAAGACCCCCAAAGGTTTCTAAAGCTTCTATAAGTTAAGTGGAATATGTCATGTGTCATGTTATGACTTAGTGGAATGTGACAAGTGTTTGCATCCGTCTTCCCCTTTTGGAGTTGCTAGAGCAAAACGTGTCATGGACCCCATTTTCTGTAAGTTTCTAATGAGTTTCATAACAGTGGAACTTACCACTTGTCAAAGATGTAGAAAGGACCCCACAAAGACTTAGGCAAGAAGGGCTATAAAGAGAAAAGAAGTGCTTAAGTAGTGAAGAGAGGAGTGAGACCAAAGGATCAAAAATATCTTCGAAAGAGTTATTTCCATCAAGTGAAATAGTGGATCGAGTAGACTTCTGAGTGCACCAAACCAAGGATGCAAGCCTATTTTTTTCTTCCATGAATTAATGGTGAATTAGACAGCTGCATACACATCAAAGAAAGGACCAAACAATCCATACCAAGGAAGAGACATGTTAGATGAAGGGACACGCCATAGTTATGGCAGTGCACTTTTCTCAGCATGGTCTCTCCAGACAAAATTGGAGATGCATTGAAGACATTAACTACAGCATGGGCCATCCCATGGAAAAAGGTGCCAATCCTTGTGTAGTGGCTATAAGTCTATTAATTCTCTCATTTTTAAGGGAGACTTTTCATTTTACAAGAGTGAAACTCTGCCCATTTTAAAAGAGAAAAACTAAGACTTTGAGCTCAGGTTATAATTTCATTTCCATTGTTATCTGAATGAGAAAGTAGGTTTTTCACAGACTTTGTGTTGTTCTGACTTGTGTCATCTGAAGGTGTCCTTATTCATTTAATTTGGTATGTAGAATTAGTGAAGGTGATAGGGAAGTGTCCTGAAACCAACTGTGGGAAGATTTTGTGCTTTCACAATTAATTTCAATCTGTGTTTTCCTTTTCTTTTTGTGTTGAGGATTCTGGGGTGACTTTGTGCCCCCATTATCCTTTGTGATATACTCTTTGAGTAGTTGAGGTGGAGACTTTACACTCTATTTCATCCTTCTATTACTATGCCCTTTTGATCACTGGTTATTTCACTATCTGAAAGAAATTCTTGTTGTTTCCTGTAAGGACACTTCTGAAAGAAGAGAAGTGCTTTCAGCATTTATAGCCAAGATTTTCTCCTTTGTCTGTGTGCATCATCTCTGAAAGAAGAGAAATGGATGGTTTGTCCCACCCCTGTGTCTTACTTTTAGCTTATTTATATTGTATACAACTCTGCATATTTAATAGGGAACCTCCCCTTGATGAGAGGAGAGATTTGTCTCCTTGTGATGCAGTAAACCTGCACATTTGGATGACCAATCTCCCTATGGTAGGATGATAGGAACTATTTTGGTCACCAGTTAGCTGGCTGACAAAATATTCACCCAACAGTTTTTGGTGACTCCACTAGGGACATAGTAATTTTGTGCAATTTGGAACCTCAAGTTTCAGATTAAAACATCACATGTGTCTTACCCATAATCATTATAAACCTTATCCATTATAGATTCTGGTGACTCCATTCCATGTCTTACCCACTATCATTAGCCTTACCATCCTCCATCTCAATTTCCATTACTTTATCTGGTCTGCAAAACTAGAGTTGTTGGGAAAGAGTGCACAACTTGAAGCCTCAAGCTAAAGCTGAGGTTGTCCTTTCCCATTTTTTGTTCTACAATTTGGCCACTCCACCTAGATTTATTATCCTTGTTTGTCATAATTAAATCATGGCAGTTCGAGGCCCCTGGGGTAACTCTTTTGGCCCACTCAACTTGACTCTACCTCTACATGAACTTCCATGCAGTTCAAGAAAAAATTTCTCCAAATTCTTTGGTGATGGGAAGGTTCATCCTAATGAACACATTACAGCTTTCAGCATAGCCTGTGGTGTAATAGGGGTGGAATTTGAAGACATAGTGATTAGGCTATTAATGGAAACACTACAAGGCGTTGATGTAGATTGGTTATACCATCTGCAAGCTGGATCAGTGACTGACTGAGATACACTCAAAGCCAAGTTTGAAGCCAGGTTCAAGCCTACAGAGGATGCACATGTTTTGCTGGCCTAGCTCACTCAGATGAAGAAGGAACCTCATGAGCCTATGAGGTATTTTATCACCAAGTTTAACAATTTGAGGCATAGGATTCCCATGATCACCTAGCTGACACCTTAGAATCTCATGTGTTTCTTCATCAACTCACAGCTGCCTGAAGTGAGTTTTTTGTTGAGGCAGGCTAGACACATAGACCTTGAGGCTACTCAAGACTTGGCTACTGAGCTAAAAGATGACCTTATCTTGGTAAGAAAGATACAGAGAGATCGTAACAGAGTCAAACCCTCTTCACCTTTTGAATACTCACCCACAGTCACCACTGATCCAATGGTACAAAAGCTAAAAAATGAATTGTTAGCCTTGAAAAGGCAAATGGCACAAGTTATGTCTTCTTCTCCTCTATGTAAAGATATACCAAGGAGGACATTCCCTAATCAGCCATATCAAGGCAACACTGATAGAATTCAAGGGTAACCAAATCATCTTCCTCCCCCATAGAGGAACCTTGCCCTTGAAGTACCTCCAACCAACTCAGTAGTTAGATATCTGGAAACAGAACATGTTTCCTATTTCCAACCTGAGTTCGAGCAAGAAAATGACGCTGATCTCTTCATGGAGGATCAAGAAGAATCAATTGGTAACTCCCACATTGGTTTCCTAAATTACCAGGATGAACCCAGAAGTGAAGGTGAAGCAGTCGAAGGATCATATGTAGTATTCACCAGGTCTGAGAATTAGTCAGCCCATCAGGCTGACAAAGAGAAGATAGAGGAGCGACCCCAACTAGCAATTTCAATTACTGAGCAGAGAACCAATCTTCCTTTCTAGTCAAAGGACCCAGTGATTGCCAAAGAAGTAAATACATCAAACATCACTGCACCTTCTACTTCAAATTTACAGATCAGTCCTCCCCCTCCTAAAAACCAAAAGGATGAACTCCCATCCTCTCTTCCAAGTCCATCTTAGTCATTTGACATGATTGATCATGTCAAGAAATCTAAAATTTAAAAGACTAAGTTTGAATCCCTGCAAACCAATCTTGAGAAATTAAATATTGGTGGAGAACCATGTGCAGACCTATCTGAGGCAAAGATTGTGGTTACCCAAATGTCAACCCCTACTGCTCAAATTCTATTTGAGCCTTTAGGTAGGGGTAATTACTTCTTGACCACAAAGGACACCCATGTCCTAACTAATGAAAGTCCTGTAGCTGGCAATCCAAGATTTCATCCAAATAAGGCATCAAAAAAATTGGTAGGGTGTAGTACAAATCAAGAAGGATCTTCCATCTCCCATGAAGAGAAATCTGATAGAAGATTAGCTTTTGATGATGCTTGGATCCTGGAATCTGATGGTAACAATTCTTCCACAGTTAGATGTGGATCTCTGTTGCTCAAATTGAAAACTACTCAAGGTGAAGAGGTCAAACTCCTTCACACCAAAGGAGATGCTAAGCTGATGGTTTGTCAGGAGTTTGATGCTGACAATCAAAGCATGTGCTAGACTGAACCAGCAGAACAACAAGTTATGATGGCGGACCATACTACTGTATTCTGAAGTCAGCTAAAGGAACTCTTCATAGAGAGAGTAAGGAGTTATGGTTTTTAGTTTGAAGACCACATCTCGCCATGGGGTAAGAAGAAGAAAGGGATAAGAGGAAGACACAGAAAATTGGTTTCTTGGTGGAGAGCTCCATTCATCCGTCACCGTTTCTAGGGATAGAATGCTTTCCTACTAGTTTATCAAGATGGCATCCCCTTTTCTTTGCCTCACAAGGAGCAGCATCTAAAGTACTTCAATTCTTGAAGTATCAGATAAGTTTACCTGTATAAATGTATATCTATATAGTCTTTAGTTCTATTTTGTTCTTTTCATTTTCATTTTTTGGAGCCTTTCTTTTTGGGTAACACAACTTCGTAGCCCAATGGCACACTTCAAGGCACTAGAGATTCTAGTTTCTACTCCCCTCAACTATTCCAAGTTCTCATCTGAAGGTAGTTCCCCAACTGGAGCCAGCTGTTGGTCCCCAAAAATGTCACTCATTTTTGGAACAACATATGAGCTATCTTGGTCCTATAGGACCAAAACTTCTCTCTTCCCTTCTCAAAATTTGTTCTGAGCTTTCAAATTCCTCTTTTTCAAGCTTTCTAGAAATCTACGGACTCTGTAGGATTGAATATATGGACTCTATAGACAAAAATCTACAGACTCTGTAGGCCAAGTTCTATGGGCTTCACAGGTTGATTTCTACAGACTCTACAGGAAAGAAGCAAGCTCTCAAAAGAACAAGTTTCCAGCACTCTATCATTTTCAGGATTGGTTCAACACCAAGGTTCAATCGAAGCATCCATCGACAAGCTTCTAAGCAAGAATCAAACCATTGAACCTTAAACCATTTTGGTTCAACGGGTTCAATGGGTTTAAAGGTTCAACGTCATCAGCAGGAGTTAAGCACATTTTTCAAGGTTCAAAGTTTAACTGCTTCAAGGTTCAATGGCTTCAAAACACTTATCAAAGAGAAGGCTTGAACCATTAAACCATTGAACCATTAAACCACTTTGGTTCAAAGGTTCAATGGGTTCAATGGATCAATAGGTTCAATGACCAAAAGGTTCAACAGGTTCATAGGTTCAAAGGTTCAACCAGTGCGATGAAGATTAAAGAGCTTAGAAATAACAAGTGACAGACAAAAGATGAACCAATAAACCAATTGAACCTTGAACCGAAAGAGTTCAAAGTTTAATGGTTCATGGGTTCAAAGGTTCAAAGGCGGCCTCAATCAAGGAAAGAAGCGCTTAAGCAGGGAAGCGATGGACCAAAAGAGACAAAGTGAACTGATGAAGCTTTGAACCAACGAACTTTCAAATGGTTCACAGGTTCAAAGTTCAACACGATTCAAGTAGTTAGCAACCATTGACAACCCTATGGACATCAAATTTAAAGGGAATATCCATTAAAATTCAAATAAAGCACAGAACTCAAAGGAAGAACCAAGTGACTGACTAAAAAGATAGAATTCCTTAGGGTTTGTTCAAAGGCTGACAGAGAACATTTCCTTCAAACTTTTTGTCTGAAGGAAATTATTAAGTGAAAGAGTCGTTAGAATTCTTTTAGAAGTATTTTTCATGAGAAAATGACTAAGGTAGTGTTGGGGGATCAAACCAACAATAGATTACAATTGTGAAAGCAATAAACGTGGAATTAAATCAGATTGACAAGTAATTAGAATGAGATAATAGCAAGAACAAGAGATACAAGAAAACACCCTAAAAAATTGTATTAACAAACTCTTTACAAAAGGAATACAATTGAAGAAAGCTTCTTTCTTCCACACCTCTCCTAGATGTATAGATCTCTCAATAGATCTCTATTCCTCAAGAGCTCTCTCTCTGAAGAACAATCAACTCCAACAAGCCTGGATTGATTCAATTCTATACTATTCTTCTCATACAATGAATTATAATAATTCACAATAACTCCAACAACTACAATAATCCACAATAAGCTAGGAAGATCTAATTCTACATATAGAATTAGGAGACTTGAGCATGTACTTCCAACAAGCAGTTAAGCCACTTGAACAAGGGCTCTAAAAATAGTATTGCTAACAATAGAGACGCGAGCTTGAGACTACAACTCAAACTTATCATGCAAACACTCGCTTCTGTCCACGGAAATAGCTTTCTGGACACGCAGGTAACCGACGTCGATTCTTGCTGCTTGTCTGTGACCACCGTCGACCGACCCTCTGCCGACGTCGGTGTCTCTGCAACTACTCTTGACCGATGTCTGTCGCTCTTGACTGATGCCGGTGTCTATGTAGACCTAAAACTGCTAATGAATGCTCCTTGGTGAAGCTTTTAGCTCTACACCCTAACAATCTCCCACTTGGAGATAAACAGCTGCACCAGTACCTGTACAGCAACATCTTCTAGCTCCTCCATCTTCAACTCAATCATGAAGACCAACAGAAGTTGAATGAAGATTCAACTTCTCCTTTGTAACCGGCTTGGTTAACATATCAGCAGGATTCCTATCTGTATGGATCTTCTCTAGCTTCAACTCACCATCTTCCAATACCTGTCGTATGAAGTGATACCTTAGCTTTATGTGCTTTGTTCTTGAATGAAAGGCTGAATTCTTAGCCAAATGGATTGCACTCTGACTGTCACTATACAATCTGCAACTCTCATGCTCCCTACCAAGCTCATCCATGAACCATGTCATCCATATCATCTCCTTGCTAGCTTCTGTGGCTGCAATATACTCTACTTCTGTAGTTGACAAGGCAACAACCTTCTTTAACTTAGATATCCAGCTAACCGTCGTTCCACCTACAGTAAAAACATAACCTGTAGTGCTCCTCCTGCCATCCAAATCACCTGCCATATCTGAATCTACATAACCATGTAGAGAAGTATCTGAACCTCCATAGCATAAGTGCCTACTGCTGGTTCCTCTCAGATATCTAAGGATCCACTGAACTGCTTTCCAATGTTCCTTACCTGGATTGGCCATATACTTACTTACCACTCCCACTGCTTGGGCAATATCCGGTCTAGTACACACCATTGCATACATCAAACTCCCTACTGCGGAAGAATATGGAACCTTACTCATGTACTCTACCTCATCATATGAATTAGGACATTGTTCTTTACACAACTTAAAATGTCCAGCCAAAGGTGTGCTTACCGGTTTAGCATCCTGCATATTGAACCATTTTAACACCTTGTCCACATAATCTTCTTGAGACAATATCAACCTGTGATTTTTCCTGTCTCTCTTAATGCTCATGCCAAGGATTTTCTTTGCTGCTCCCAAATCCTTCATAGCAAACGTTTGAGCTAATTTCACCTTAAGCTCTGAGATATCCTGCATGTGAGATCCTGTAACCAGCATATCATCTACATACAACAATAGAATAATATATCTACCATTATCAAATCTCTTGAAATACACATAATGGTCTGATTGACACCTACTGTAGCCATGCTTAGTCATAAACCTGTCAAATTTTAAGTACCATTGCCTAGGAGCTTGCTTGAGGCCATACAAGCTTTTCTTCAATCTGTACACAAACTTCTCCTTACCCTTGACCTCGAATCCTTCTAGTTGTTCCATATAAATTTCCTCATCCAAGTCTCCGTAAAGAAACGTTGTCTTAACATCTAGCTGCTCAAGATGCAAATCCTCAAAAGCAACCAAAGACAATACAACCCTTATTGAAGTCATTTTAACAACAAGAGAAAAAATCTCACCAAAGTCGATACCTGGCTTTTGTGCAAATCCTTTCACTACCAATCTGGCCTTATATCTCATCTATCCATTTTCACCTTCTTTCAACCTGTAGGTCCATCTATTCTTGAGTGTTCTCTTACCAGCTGGCAATTCAACCAAATCCCATGTTTGGTTCTCTCTTAAGGACTCCAACTCCTCAACCATGCCATGCTCCCACTCACTCTTGGACTCCACCTGTATTGCTTCTTCAAAACTCTCTGGTTCTCCACCATCAGTTAGCAATAAGTAAAATAAAGAAGGAGAATATCTAATTGGAGGCTTACTCACCCTTTCTGACCTCCTGATGGGTGTATGAGACTCGTCCACAACACGCTGTCTACCCAAATCCTCTGACAGTGACCGACCTCGATCACCTGTAGACCTGTTACTAGCTGACGTCAGTTCTGCCTGACCGACCTCGATACCTGTACGGCCAATGTCGGTCTCTGTATGGCCGACGCCGGTTTCTGTCCTGCCGATGCCGGTTCCTACCCTGCCGACGTCGGTCTCTGTGTTTTTTTGCAAGTGATTATTTCTTTTTCCCGCAAGCTCATCTTGGACTTTCACCTCGTCTAATTCACCATTGCTCTACTCAGATTGATTCAACTTCCTTAGCTGATCATAATACATCACTCTTTCATTGAAAATAACATCACGGCTCCTGATTACCTTGTTAGTTTCTAGATTCCACAATCTGTAACCAAAATCATTTGAGCCATAGCCAATAAACGTGCATCTCATAGACTTAGCATCAAGCTTCTTTCTATTTTCCTTATCTATATGCACAAAGGCTTCACAACCAAAAACTTTGAGATATGAGAGATCAACCTTTTTACCTGTCCATGCCTCTTCTAGAATACCACCATCCAAAGCTGTAGAGAGTCCTCTGTTAATTAGGTACATTACAGTGTCAACAGCTTGTGCCCAAAATTGTAAGGGCAAACCGGCATGCAATCTCATACATCTTGCACGCTCCATTATTGTCCTGTTCATCCTTTCAGCAATACCATTTTGCTGAGGTGTCCTTGGAATCATCCTTTGCCTGTGGATTCCATGCATATAACAATAATCTCTGAACTTATTACTGCAAAACTCACCACCATTGTCAGATCTCAGGCACTTTAATCTTTTACCTGTTTCATTCTCAACCATAGCTTTCTAAACCTTAAAAGTCTCAAATACATCAAATTTTCTTCTAATACAATAGATCCATACCTTCCTTGTAGCATCGTCTATGAAAGATACATAGTACTGTGATCCTCCAATGGAAGCAACCTGAGCCGGTCCCCACACGTCTGTGTGAACAAGCTGCAACTTATGCCTCTTTTTAGTAGACCCAGTTTTGAGAAAACTAAACCTTTTTTGTTTTCCAAATACACAGTGCTCACAAATCTCTAGATCTATGCCTTTTAAGTCTGAAAGCATACCTTTGGACTTAAGAATTGACATCCCCTTCTCACTCATGTGGCCAAGCCTTGAGTGCCACAATTTAGCGTCCACATCTGAAGTAGATAATACAGAAGGAGATTTGTTAGTAACACAATTACACAAATAGAGAGTACCTTCTCTCTTACCTCTGGCCATAACAAGTGCACCCTTGGTCACCTTTCAAGATTCTACTATGAGAGTTACTGTACAACCCTCATCCCCTAACTTTCCTGCAGAAATCAAATTTCTCTTCAAGCTAGGAACATGCATCACATCTCTCAACACCCATGTGTTGCTATTCTGCATCTTCAGCTACACTTTACCTTTGCCAATTATTTTACAGGGCTCATCATCCCTTCGATACACTATTCCAAAATCTCCATGGATATAGTCACTGAAATATTCCCTGTTAGGAGTAGCATGAAAAGATGCACCAGAATCTAATACCCAAGATTCTATATTATTATGCAGAGAGAAAATTAAAGCATCTTATGCAATACCTGCAATCTTGGCTTCTTCCTTTCCTTCGTGTTGATTGTCCTCCTTAGGTTTTGATCAACAATCTCTACTTATGTGCCCCATCTTTCCACAATTCCAGCATTGTGGCCTTTTGTCATTTCTGGATTTAGATCTGCCTTTCCCCTTTGACTTGGATCTTGATCTGCCTTTCTTGCTCTTCTCTTTCTGCCTTCCCCTGCTCTCAAAACTTAAAGCATTCCCAGATGCCTCTTCTGTGCTTTTCCTACGTATTTCCTCATTCAAGATAACACTAACAACATCCTCTACTTTCAAAATATTTGATGCAAATGCAGTATTACTTACTGCCATTACTAAGCCATGCCAGCTTTCAGGCAAAGAACATAATATCAAAAGAGCTTTTATTTCATCATCAAACACTATATTCATTGAACTTAATTGATTCACAATTCCATTGAAATCATTCAGATGAGTAGAAACAGATCCACCTTCATTCATATGCAAATTAAATAACTGCTTCATAAAATATACCTTATTGGAAGCTGAGGGTTTTTCATACAAATTTGCTAACGTAGTCATCAACTCTACCGTGGACTTTGCCTGTGATAAATTAGATATCACAGTGGATGCTAGACTCAGTCTTATAGACCCCAGAGCCTTTCTGTCAAGAACTTCCCATTCTTCATCCTCCATGTCTTTGGGCTTCTTTGCAACCCCACCTAACGGTAAGTAGAGATCTTTCTGATACAGATAATCCTCTATCTGCATTCTCCAGTGTTGGTAATTTTTGCCATTAAACTTTTCCATTCTCAATTTACTTTCATCTGCCATTGCTTCTCCCACTCAAACAGAAATCCCTGCAGAAACCCCTGTGAGAACCTATAATCAATACACACTACACAGATCTGAACCACCTGTTAGTGAACCTAAACTTTGATACCAATTATTGGATATCAAGCTCTGAACCTGCAACCAAGGCTCTGATACCACTTGTTGGGGGATCAAACCAACAATAGATTACAATTTTGAAAGCAATAAACACAGAATTAAATCAGATTGACAAGTAATTAGAATGAGATAATAGCAAGAACAAGAGATACAAGAAAACACCCTGAAAACTTGTATTAACAAACTCTTTACAAAAGGAATACAATTGAAGAAAGATTCTTTCTTCCACACCTCTCCTAGATGTATAGATCTCTCAATAGATCTCTATTCCTCAAGAGCTCTCTCTCTCAAGAACAATCAACTCCAACAAGCTTGGATTGATTCAATTCTGTACTATTCTTCTCATACAATGAATTACAATAATTCACAATAACTCCAACAACTACAATAATCTACAATAAGCTAGGAAGATCTAATTCTACATATAGAATTAGGAGACTTGAGCATGTACTTCCAACAAGCAGTTAAGCCACTTGAACAAGGGCTCTAAAAATAGTATTGCTAACAATAGAGACGTGAGCTTGAGACTACAACTCAAACTTATCATGCAAACACTCACTTCTGTCCACGGAAATAGCTTTCTGGACACGCAGGTAACTGATGTCGGTTCTTGCTGCTTGTCTGTGACCACCATCAGCCGACCCTCTGTCGACGTCGGCGTCTCTGCAACTGCTCATGATCGACGTCGGTCGCTCCTGACTGACGCCGGTGTCTGTGTAGACCCAAAACTGCTAATGAATGCTCCTTGGTGAAGCTTTTAGCTCCACACCCTAACAGGTAGAGCCCGAAGGAATTCCTTCAAACTTTTGTCTGAAGGAAAAGCTCGACTGAAGAGAAAAGCCCACAGAAAAATACCCAATGGAAAAAGACCAAGTGCAGCAGAAGCCGCCACATGTCCATTATAAAGCAGAGTGGAATCTGCCATGTGTCATCTTTTGTAAGACCCCCAAAGGTTTCTAAAGCTTTTATAAGTTAAGTGGAATACATCATGTGTCTTATTATGACTCAGTGGAATGTGACATGTGTTTGCATTAGTGTTCCCCTTTTAGAGTTGCTCAGGCAAAACGTGTCGTGGACCCCATTTTTCATAAGTTTTTATTGAGTTTCATAATAGCAGAACTTGCCACTTGTCAAAGACGTAGAAAGGATCCCACAAAGACTTAGGCAAGATGGGCTATACAGAGTAAAGAAGCGCTTAAGCAGTGAAGAGAGGAGCGAGACCAAAGGATCAGAAATATCTTCGAAAGAGTTATTTCCATCAAGTGAAATAGTGGATCGAGTAGACTTCTGAGTGCACCAAACTAAGGATGCAAGCCTATTTTTTTCTTCCATGAAGTAATGGCAAATTGGACAGCTACATAGACATCAGAGAGGACCAGACAATCCATACCAAGGAAGAGACGTTATATGAAGGGACACGCCATAGTTATGGTAGTGCACTTTTCTCAGCATGGTCTCTCTAGACAAAACTAGAGATGCATTGAAGACATTGACTATAGAATGGGCCATCCCATGGAAAAAGGTGCCAATCCTTGCGTAGTGGCTATAAGTCTGTTAATTCTCTCTTTTTTAAGGGAGACTTTTCATTTTACAAGAGTGAAACTCTGCCCATTTTAAAAGAGAAAAACTAAGACTTTGAGCTCAAGTTATAATTTCATTTCCATTGTTATCTGAATGAGAAAGTAGGTTTTTCACAGACTTTGTGTTGTTCTGACTTGTGTCATCTGAAGGTGTCCTTATTCATTTAATTTGGTATGTAGAATTAGTGAAGGTGATAGGGAAGTGTCCTGAAACCAACTGTGGGAAGACTTTGTGATTTCACAATTAATTTCAATCTGTGTTTTCCTTTTCTTTTTGTGTTCAGGATTTTGGGGCGACTTTGTGCCCCCATTATCCTTTATGATATACTCTTTGAGTTGTTGAGGTGGAGACTTTGCACTCTGTTTCATCCTGTTGTTACTATGCCCTTTTGATCACTGGTTATTTCACTATCGAAAATAAATTCCTACTGTTTCCTATAAGGACACTTCTGAAAGAAGAGAAGTGCCTTCAGCATTTATAGCCAGGATTTTCTCCTTAATTTGTGTGCATCATCTCTAAAATAAGAGAGATGGATGGTTTGTCCCACCCCTGTATCTTATTTTTTGCTTATTTATATTGTATATAGCTCTACATATTTAACAAGGAACCTCCCCTTGATGAGAGGAGAGATTTGTCTCCTTGTGATGCAGTAAACCTACACATCTCGATGACCAATCTCCCTATGTTGTGGTGATAGGAACTATTTTGGTCACCAGTTAGCTGGCTAACAAAATATTCACCCAACACATCCAATTATTGAATTCTAGTCAACCATTAAGGAGATATAACTCCACTAGCCTCAACATCTGATGTGCCTAATTTTCCACCCCAAGTAAGTTAACCTCAAGTTTTATGTACCCTACATTTTGATATAAATCATGAGTCTAGCCCAATTAGAGATCAATCTCTCCTACTCTAGGACCATCCACCCAAATTTCAAGTGCCCTCATGTAACCCTTAGCAACTCCTCCATGTTTTACTATCCAAATAAGGCTTGCTACATCCATGCTTCCCCCTAATACAATGATCCCAAGGGACCAGTTCACTTCTATTCCTTTAGTGGCAACCTTGATTGATATCCCTAGTATCCAAGTTCCCATAGATTATATCAGACCCTAATTGTGGCCATCATCCACTCCACTAGCATGGTCTACATCCTATATGACTCTACACCTAACCCTCTAGGTTGGTTCAACCCCTAGTAGAGCTCATATGCCTAGTTATACTTTATTCCCAATAAGCCCAAAAAGAACAATTACCACTGTATCTATGGTCCCTTCAAGTGTCCCTAACTTCCTAGTGGCTCATGTGACTTCCAGTGCTCCTATATTTGTAAATAATGTTGTTCTTATTGTATTCTCAATCTCAATAATATATATTCAACACCCATAGGATTTATCTGGGGTTACTTTTGTTGTCTATGGTTAGCATCTCTAATGCCAACAAACTTGAGAAAGAGACCAAATAATAATCATAAGGTGGTTACTCCTAAGAATTTTGTTTCCCCTCCAGTAGTGTCTACAGCTCCCTCTTAAACTCCAGCCAATTTCTATATTCATCATGAATACATAGATCCTAGGTGTTATTGGCCCTTGTGTCTCAATGACTCTTTAACAATGGTGGTCACATCTATTCTCTTGGGCTTCCTCATTTTTGGTTCCTCCTTTTTCTCCCATGTCTCCCTCTCCATCTCACATCCCATTTCATGTAACCCCTCCATCCTTACCACTTTTAGCTTTCCCTCTGCCTTTCACTTAAATTTCATCCACCCCTCTTGTTCTTCCTTCCACCACCCTGGGAACTAAATTAGGGAAAGGATGGACTTTTTCCATTAAGTCCTCAAGCACAAGTAGACCAAAAATGGTTTATCATGGAGACCCAGACATCTAGTGGAAATTTGATAGAGCATATGGGAGTATGAATAGGGTCCTAACTTAGACCTTTTCTTAATAAGGTAACCCATTGATATGTATGATTTAACAAGACCTATTCCTATTCACCAAGGTGAGAACTACAAGTGGAGAGGAAAGATTTGCATATGATCTAGTATTGGTGCATCAAGAAACTAATAATCTCATGAATAATTTAATGGAATAAATGAAATAATAAGTGCGAGTGTTGGATTCTTAGGTAAATAACACTTCCTCTATAGGCTTAATTGTCAAAGTGAAGGTATCTCTCACATAGTTATTCACCATCCTTGGGGACGTGACTAGAGCCCAATCCAAAAGTAATCAACTCCTCCAAATGATGCATACATACTAAGAGATTAATATCTAGGTGGATAATAAGTGCAATAAGTTGACTATTATCATCAATAAGGGGATGTTCCCATAATTAAAAATGATGCCCCTTGTGGACTTGAACCTATACCATACCTTCACAGGAACCATGCGAACATCTATTAAGGATTGGTTGAGCATTGCCTAGGAAACCATTGAACCTATAGAGAAAAATAAGGGTAAAATCTATACTTCAAATAAGTCAATATCTCGATGTTTTTCCACCCAGATAACATTATGATAGGAAGGGATGAGTTTGGGGTCCACTTGGTGCACTTTAATTGGATCATGAATAATAAAGTAACAAAAGCCAACATGTCCAAAGCTAAATATCCAAGAATTAGCCATGCAATCCATGACAAGCATCATCCAAGTTAAAGAGTCTAAAGTCTCCTTGGAGGCCCCACTCAAATCTATGAGAGACTATTGACTTAGGTAGAGATCATCTTCTGGGAGCCACTATAAAATTTTAGAAGCTTTAGTGTGAGGCCTACCTTGTTGATCAATCATTGGCAGCTCAACATGGCCTATCAAAGTAGTTGGGAAGTGGTCCACCTCCAACCTCCTCTTGATTCTCTCCTAGTGGGCCCTAGGAATCTTTTTTCTATAATTATAATATAACCATTTCAATTCATTATGGCCAAGAGTGGGATATCATGTTATAAGGAGATGGGTCCCATTTATCTTTTATATATACTATTGTGTAATATTTTACTTTGGGTTAACTCCACTATAAATGAACACTTTAAGATTAATGAAAATTTGGTTTTATAATTTGTGCTTCTATGTCAATTTTATGCATTAATTAGGATGAGATTTTGCTATTCTAGTTAGTTTCTTTGATTCTTTTTAATTTATTTGATGTCGGTGAGGAAATATGCATAATTAACTAAAATCATTTTTACAATTTATTCATTAAAGGAATCCTAGAATCAAGCATTTTCCCCCTTTTCCTCAAACTCTCTCCCTATATGATTGGAGCCTGAGCCATCATGAAACTTAGAATATATTTGTACAATTATAGTTGGGCACGTTCGGTCCATTGAAGTATTTATGTTTCCATTTACTCAGAGACTTCCCTTTTATGCCTTACCCTCTGTCCCTTTGAAGTTTATTTGTTCCAAAGTGGTCTTTTCTCCTTTTTCTAAATTGTGGAGTACATCAAAGTATATCTAAAAATTAAATCTATTGAAATTGGGCTTAGTTAAAAGTGTATAGGTTTTGGTATTAGTGAGAAAATAGGAATTAAGTCTTTGGTGGTAGCTATAGATCTTGGAGATATATTACAAACATGTTATTTAATAGATCCCAATACCCACAACTTGTGCCTTAGATTGTCTCAATAGCAATCCTAAAATGAGAAACTGCAAGTCCCCCAATTGTTCTCGAGACTACTGAAAACAACTAACCCAATAGATGGGTTTGGGAAAATGAGATCTTAGATGGAAAAATATCTAGAGCTAGAAGGAGGGGGCACTTCTCACTGACTAAAAAATCTTTAATCTACCAGACAACCTGAGAGTAACCTAGAGCCTATTGTGCAAGTCACTAGATATCTTACTGGTCATGGGTAACTAATAACATCCCATTAACAATTTTGTAGGAGAACTAGACCTGATAGATTTGGACCAAGACCTTTAATTGCACCTACTAAATCATCCTCTCAGTCTACCTCTAATAGACCTCCACATATGGATGCACCTATGGCATGGTTGGCTAGGTATGTCATTGGCATTCTTAGAGATATCCTTGACCTACCTATGAACCTAGAAATGTACCTCCTTAGATTCAAACCAAGTGTGGGACATACCATAGGAGAACATGTGACCACATACAAAATTACTCTCATGCTGATAAATTTAGAATATGAGGATGTTACCTATAGACTCTTCCCATTCACTATGATGAACATAGCCTATGATTGGTTACTAAGTCTACCTAAGATATATATTACAAGTTGGGACCAATTTAGTAACACATTCTTGGCCTATTTTGGGCAAGTCATTGACCCAAGTATGGTGTACTAATAGTTCACATGAATTACAAGAGAACTAAATGAGCCCATGAGGAATTTTAATGCTAGGTTTTAGAATATGTATTGTCAAATCATTGGGTTGTATAAACTAGATTCCCAAATAGCCAAAAAAATTACAATAATATGTAAGACCCTTTGACAACTATGTTCTTTGACCTTCTAGTTTTATATCTACGCTTGGCTTATGTTGAGGCCATAAAAGTAGATAGGTAGATTAACCCTCAAGGTCTATTAACACTAGTCATCCCAAACATGTTTTCAAACTTACTTGCTTTGAATCCCCTATTTGCCACTAACTAGAACATACCCATGCCACAACCTGTGTCAGTGACACACTAGCTTCCCTTGAGGCATGCTACTTCTCACCAACACTTGAGATTTCTTATCCCTATCAATAGTGAAGTATCACATCAAGCTAAAAATCAAACATTGTTACCCAATGTGAATAATGTACAAATTATGCCCAAGGAATCCACCAAGAACAAATTAGAAGTGATACAACGCATGGTACATAAGCTTAATAATGACTACTTGGGCCTCCAAAAATAGGTTGGAAGAATTTGTGGTGAGATTTTAAACAATAAATTCACATACCAAAGGCAAAATCATCCCCACAATTTCTCTAATAGCTAACTAGATCCCTCACTCGATAACCAGCCTAAGATCTATATCTATGAGTTGGCCTTCCCGAATTGGTGTCATGTGCAAAATACCACCAAATGTGGGAGTTAAAATACATCAAATATTTGAGTGCCTTTGTCATCTTCCAAATGTAAATTAAATAATATAACGTGGTCTTAAATGACCCTAATGTCAATAATCACGTTGAGGTCTCCAATAATTCAAGGTCCCCAATTACTTCCATGGTGTTATAAACCTTGTATTTCCATATCCAAGAGCATAATGAGCTAGATGAGGCCACCAATGAGGTCTATGCTTTTCCATTAATTCCAATTATAATGAATTAAGTACACTCTTAAGAATCAAACACATTAGAACCCCTTACCACATCCTTTCCTCCCGACAATGGTACAACCCCCCCTGATCTAAGAGCCTAAAATGATCCTTTAGATCTAAAACCTAATATCCCCAAGCTCCCTAAAGATTCTTATCCCACTCCTAGTAAGACTGGGTATAACATAATAGATTATAATAATAATAAGGTAAACATCACTTTATATGAGCTTTTACAGATCACCAAGCAAAGAGATATCCTCCTAAATTCCCTGGTAGACAAACCAATTCAACCCAAACCTAAGCATGTACACACTAGCATGCTCATACATAATAATAAGGTTGAGGTATCCCCTTCCTCCTTACTATTAGGTTTTTTGGAAGAACCTGCATGACTGTCTAGTTGATTTGGGAGCCTCTAAAAGTGTCATGTATGTCAATATTTTTCAAAAGTTAGGGTTAACACCTATTAATTCAAATAATCTAGTGGTTCAGTTAGAAAAATCTGAGGTTAAGATAGTGGGAGAGATCTTAAATGTGCATATGCAACTAGAATTCAAGCCCATGATCCAATGATATATAAACATCCAAGTGGTGGACATCTCAAAATCTTACAAGATGCTACTTAGTAAGGACTTGTCTAACACCCTTAATGTGTACATGGTTACATACATCTCTATTATTTGGTTGAGTTTGAGAGGTGCAAGGAATCAAATTCATGTCTACAAAGAACACAAAATGAAACACATGATCACATAATATAATGTAATCAATTAAAAGGTAAACCTAGTGTCCTCTGACATAGGCATCTACACTATGTCCATAGAATATGCTAAGAACCAAGCTGATAAAGGCCTTGAATTTATAGGTTTTTAGTCCCTATAATTTAATGACACTCATTCTAACCAAGGTTTTAGAGTAGGAATGCTACTCATTAACCCATTAGGGAAGTGACATTTGGCTATCTACAGTTCCCTTGAACCAATAACCTAATAGAATATGTGGCCTTTATCTTAGGCCTTTAATTCACTTTAAAACATAAGATCAAAGAACTAAAGGTGTATGGAGACTATGAGCATGTAATAAACCAAGTCAAGACCAATTTCCAATGTAAATTGTCCTATTTGAGGAAGTATAAATATAGGGTGTAGGATTTGATAGAGATGGTAAATGCTTTCAAAGGCATTCTAATCCCTAAAGAATATAACCAAGTGGTTGATTCATTATCTACTATTGCTTCAAAATTAACACCCCTATATAACTCAAGGTTACAACACTTTTTAGTATAGCTCATCCCATGTCCCTCAATTCTGGATAATGTGAAAAAAAATTAGGTCTTTGAGGATGACTACCACATTTTATAATTCCTTAATAACTAAGGAGTATTTAAGATCCAGGTTATAGATGAGGTAGAGAGAAATGATCCCAAAGAGGGGAATTATGACCAATTTGACATCATGATATTAAAATAGAATTGAGTCTCAAATGGAATGATCTCTCTTAAAATGATATTCAACCTTGATAGGTCTACACAGAAACCTAAGAGACCTATACACCTAGATGAGAGGTGTATGACGATTAATTTGGGGTCACCACACCAACCTTGAGATGTAAATATTGGCTTAGATTCCACCCATGTTGAGATCAAACAACTCAAAATGGTATTACTGTGATATAGATATTTTATTTCTTGGTCTTATGGAGACCTTAAAGTATTCGACCCAAGTGTGATCACATATACTATCCCACTCAATCATAAATAAAAACCTTTTAGACAGAGGCAACAAATTTTGAACCCAATCCTAGAGCTACTTATCCATAAGGAGGTTCATAAGATCATCTTCATTTGGATTATATTCACAATCTATCACTCAAAGTGGGTAGCCAACTTGGTTCCCATTTTTAAAAAAAGAATGGGGAAATCATCATCTCTATTATTCTACAACAAGCATCAATCTAATTATAAAATTAAATCAAGAGATAAGCAGAAGTATATATTCATACAAAGAAATAGTCTTAAGACTAAAGTGTTCTTCATACACATAAATGGCCTCAATCTCAATATCAAGATCAAGCACAAGAAGAATCCTTCCAACATCATTTTATAAAATATATAAAGACTAAGCCTTTAAATGTCTAGAAAAGATAGATAACTCAAGTATGGATTTTGAAAGGGTTTATAAAAATTATTAAAGAACATATACTACTAGAAACAATAGATTAAATTATATCTTATTGGTACTCAAAGCATCCTTCTTAAGTAGTAAGTATCCCTAATAATTGGTATAATGGAAATATCCAAATCAAGAATGATACTTTTTATGTGCTTAATTATCATTTTGATCATATAGCTTTTGGAATGATTTATAATTAGAAATAAAATATGGAGAATCAAATTTTTATATGGAGACTCATACATTCATTCAACCTCTCACTAAAATAATTACTTCTTGTTTTGATTAGTTCCTTCTGGAACATTACAGGATGATGCCTTTATAGTTGAAGGTTTTGCTTTTAGTTCATAATCCTCTGTCCAATGGCTATGATAATCCTTATAATTTATTTTTTGATATTTATTACCTTTTTTTTAATTTGGTCTATTATAATATTCAACTTATTATCAAATATATAGGATGTGAAGTCTCTGAAAATCCTGATAAAGGCAGGAAAATTCAACACTGCTATGAATATTGATTCCATGATGTTGCTGAAGAATATATTGAAGAAGATGGTTTTCAAAAGTTATTGCTTGTCCCAGATTATCTCAAACAAAGATGGTTAAGAGATCATCTTGACAATAGTCCTCCTATGGATAATAGTGAAGATAGAAGCTATGACTTAGATTGGCAACTTCCAGATATCTAAAGGACCCTAGATAAATTGGTTTTGTCTCTGCACCAATTAAATTCATCAGAGTCATAGAATTCAACCATGAAAATAAATTAGATACTTTAATTTAACATGATCCTTGTCATCCATGCCTTAAATATTCATCTATCAAATATTTCATCAAAAGGACAAAAAATTTTGTATATTTTATTTTTTTTGTGAAAAAAACTTTGTCAATGGCAAAGATTCCATCAAGGCCCCATAAGTCTCTTTTTATTTAAATAAATTAGTTAACTAGTGAATTAGGTTTTATGCAAATATTATATTTTACCTATCTATCCAATCTTCCTTCTCTTATAAAAAGAAGATCACAAATAAGTATATGCAAAGATATTTCATTGGTCTTAGTGAGTCTTAATAATTACCTAGTATGTCTAAGTTTATCATAAGCTTGGTGTATGCTCTCCTCTCATAGCTAATAAGATCTTGAGGATAAAATACTAATTTTTTTATTTGTGTCTATAATAATATGCCCTGTATATTCCTACTTTGAATTAATATAATAAGTCATAACCATTCATCCAAAAGCCTCCATTGTTGGTTTGTCTTAATGAGAACTAAGGTCTTGAATAAGTCGGTAATAGTGGTATCTGTAGAGCAAAATTTTTACTCTACGTTGCATTCTGATTGTCAGTTGCGTACTATAGATTTTGTTCGTGCATACCTTGGTCGTGATGGTAGAATTTCAAAACAAAGTGCGGGCTTGATTCATTTGATTCATTTTTCGTCTAAGTGTCGAAGAGCAGTGGAAGCTACCAAGTGGCGTCGTCTGATCAGGGGTTCTTTTTCCCTTTTTGATTCTTTTGTTTCATTTTTGCCCAAGTGTTGAATTTGAGTGAAAGCCACCAAGTGTCACTTTTTGAGATACAGAAGTGGCATCGTTTGAGGCACCTTTCATAACTTTCAAGAGGGTCACGATACATGCCATGTATCCAATAACAACTTAGCAGAATGCACCACATTTTGGCATCTACATTCCTTTTCAGCACTTGCATTTCATCTATTTTTTACCAAAAGGTTTCAACAAGCTAAGTATCAGAATCAGGCAGAAAGTGCCAAGTGGCAATCACGAAAGGCTCTGGACTACTTTTCTAGAAGAATGCGGAAGTCACTATGTGTCAGCATCTGAGAGATAGTCAATTTAATGCCTTGGTTCAACATTTTTGGTTCAATACCTCGATTAAATGTGTAAACAGCATGTAGTGTTGAACCATTGAACCATTTTTGGTTCAATCAGTTGGTTCAACAGCTTGGTTCATCAGGAAATTCAAAGGAGTGTCCCAAAAACCAAAGGGGTCAAGTGCCCTTTCAGAAGGTAGTAAGGCATTGTTTCATTTTGGTTTAAGTGCCAAAGATAAGTAGAGGCTGCCAAGTGTCACTTTTTGTGCCCCTTTCTACTCCATTCCCAGGAGAAGCAGAAGCCACCACATATCCCTAGAAAGAGTAGTGGAAGGCACCACATATCTTCCCAAAAGCTACAGAAGCCTCCACGTGTCAACATTTGAGAGATCATCTTCGAGTTTCATTGCTGAATAAAGATTGTGTTGGGTCTCGAGTTTTATTTCAAAGGTCTGTGGAGGCCACCAAGTGTCACCATCTATAGGAGCCTAACATGCGTCTCGAATATTTCTACAAGCATGGCTAAAGAGCAAGCAAAAATTGCCACGTACATCCTTCCCCCTTTTTAAGGTTGCTCAAGCAAGGAATGCAGTGAATCTTATTTTTTTTATATTGCTAAGTATCAAAGAAGTGGATTGCGACAGGTGTCAAAGGTGGATCATTCCTGAGCAGGATATAGGGAAAGCAAAAAGTGTTGTGTGTCTTTTAAGAATCAGACAAAAAGTGCCAAGTGTCATCCTCTGGTATCTCCTAAGAAATAAGCAAATTTTCAAGAAATTGACTAAGTGTCCTCTTCCATTTCAACAGAACAAAGGATCATGTATAGGTACTTCCAACTCAGTTAGAGTTTAGTTTGGGCCATAAATTTGGGAATGTGCAATCAATCTGGAGGGAAACTTAGTAGGAGTTATTTCCAGTAGATGGAGCAGTTCACTGAGTATATTTTTGGGGCCAACAAACATTGAAAGCATCGTCTATTTGTCCCCTATGAGTTAAAGGCAGAATAGAATTATGCGGGAAAGGGGGTGATGGAATGAGACATTCAAGGCTATAAAGAGGAGTGCAGGAATCACCAGAAGATGATGATCATTAGAGGAGAAAAGGAGAGAATTTTTTGAGAAAATTATTAGACTTTCTAGAGTTGTGATTAGGAATATCATTTGCCTTTGTTCTATTTTCTTAAGTTGTAAAGTTTATGTAACTGTGTATGTTTTTGTGCCTTTTATATGGCTAAAAATTAATGAGAAGATAGAGTTTTGTGCCTTTGTTGATTTTTCCTGTATCATTACGAAAGTATTCTAAGCTGTGAGCCTCTGTTTCTATTATTTCTATCTGTTACATTGATCATGCCTTGTCTGCTCTTTAATGTAATTGAATCTTACATATAGTTTCATTGTGCTTAGGATTAAAGATCAAAATTACATTCAGAGGCATTGCCATAGTTAGATTTTCTTTCTTTGCATTTGCATTTCTGTTTAAAATCCCTATCCCTTTTCCCCCAAACTCTTGATACAAAGAAGAGACCAGCTTCTCTAAAATCTAGAGGTTATTTCAAGACGCAAGTCCCACATCTTGAAACTTCCCATTGTTGTTGATTAGAATCAAGCACAATTTTAAACATCAACAGTATCAGATCCATGTACTTGTAAAACATGGTAGATATCAGTATCATATAGTTTTACACATCTATGAATTTCTTATCATTATACTAAAATCAATAGTCACCATGAGTAATTTGATTATTGTTGTCTATTAAACTCCCTTGAGGCTTGAGCACCCTTTTATGACATTTTATTATATTTATAAACATTAGTTGTTTGTTGTATCTCACATGGTGGACACCCTCAATAGACCTATACACCTCACTACTTTTTGAATAAAATCAATGGTAGAATTCTAGAAATAAATAAATACTCACCAAGGATATGACATTCTCAATGAGGTAAAAGTAGAAGGATGTTGTGAAATGTCTATGAGAGATCTAGCACAAAGCATATTTGATCAAGGACACTGCTCAATGTCTACACCATAGATAGAAATTAAAAAATATGCTCTTTAAGGTACTATCACAAACTATTATCCTCCTTATTTGAAGCAATTAGTGGCCCAGTAAAACTATAAAAAGGCCTAATAAATGAGATAGAAATCCCATCTAAATGGAAATTGGCTTGGCTTAAAAATGTATCCCAAAGATTAACAAACTAGATAAAAAGATTTAGAATACTGATGGACAGAGTGTCCATATTCTTTCTCTATCTTTGTCTTAAACCTATGCATTCCATTCAGCAATTCAGTCCCCTAGACCTAGCTTAGTATCTTGACATAGGAACCTTAGAAAATGGAATGTGTTTTTTGAAATATAAGATGAAAATTTTAACCAAGGACCAAAAATAGGATTTACTCATCAAATGAAACTCATGCAAATCCCAATAAAAAATCCAAGTAATGTCAGTCTAAATAATTCTAGTAATAACAATGTATTCTAGGATATAAAAGATCTTGATGATGCATTAGATTAGATAGAAGAAAAAGATAATCCAATATATAATAAGAAAAGTAATAAATATGATAAATTAAGGAACAACCTAAATTTATAATACCAGGTGAATAAAATCTAGAGCCACAATCAAAAATGAGCCAGCCTTCTAAAAATAAGCAAGAAATAGAACTACTATGGGAAAGTCTCCCTTTTGGTATCTGGTAAAAAATGCTCCCATGGATTTTATAATCATACTATAATAATTTGTGTTATTCCAATTTTGGCTCTATTCCTAAAAATTTTAATGACAAGTAATTGTTACATTATACTTACCATCTTTGTTTTGAAGTCTGCCAAAACTCCCAAGAAATCAGGATCATTAGCCCTCATATGAATTTCTAAGATTTTTACCATATCTATTGGTTGATTAACTCTAAAAGAGTTAAACATGTAGGGTTCTAGTTTGAACAAAGTTTGTTGTCTCATATGTCTCCATGGTGGACTATATTTTTTCATAAGTTGTATGATCCAAAAAATTCTTCACCCACTATTGAAACATACAAGTCAATTTTTATAACCCATTTATACCTAAATATAACAATTGAAAAACTTGATTTTGATATAAAAGGTACTATTATGAATGGTATAAACACCAAATGGATAATCATTCCATGCAAATTACAATTATTAAGTGATTATTTGGATGATCTTGATATTTATATAAGTAGACCTCCAAGTTCTCTTGTGCAAAAAAGTTACAACCATCATTCTAGAATTTATTGCATGTTAAACAGAGAATATGAAAGAGAACAAAGCTAGAGTTTAACCCTAAAGCATTCTCCCATGAAAATTCTTGTAAAATTATTTTATGGAATAAAATTTTGTGAATACACTTCTTTAGTTGATTCAAGATATGATGTTAATTTTACTCATCTTAATGCCTCCAAAATTGGACTCATACCCTAACTCCTTTCCCTATACATATTGTAAAGAATTATATCTTTGTTCAATTTTTTTCTCTAAATATTCCTTTGTTAGTTGGTCATTATACCATAGATATGCCTTTTGTATAAGTTAAAAATAATTGTTATTACATTAGCTTAGGCAGTCCATTTCTATACTTCTTAGAATCTTATGTTGTTTCTGCTACAAGTTTTAGTTTTTTTATAAGGGACAGCCACAATATATATCTAGAATCCCACCAAGATTTTATATTTTTAACTACCCTTCACAAGCTATAAAAACTAATAGTATCAACATGCTCAGATTAAATACCTCTCAATCCTCTAATAAAAGACAAAGAATATGAATGTCAAGTTCTTCCCAGCATTCTTTTTCTTTTCCATAAGATTCATACAACTGGAACAATATGCTCAATAACATCATAAAGTTAATTGTATAATAATGGTCTAACAACATATGGCTCTAATATATTAAAGACATTATTCATCAGGAAAGTATCAGAAACATCATAAACAAGTATAATTTTTATCTCCAAATTACTTTTGACATATAAGAAGAACTAATTACTTTAGAATTTCGTGGAAGATACTCTATAGATACATTCATCCATAAAATATCTTGAGAAAGTTGGTATGTAAAAAGGATGGAAAGGATTTTAAAATTGGTATAAATTGGAATAGAAAATAAGGTATTCATTCCTAGATCACATTTTGAAATTCATGTTGATAATGAAGGAATCAATTTACACCCAAATACAACCAAATTCCTTAATTTTATCCATAATAAATTCCCTAGATTAATTCTTAGATGTATGTTTGATTATCTAATTGATGAAGAATTTTTTCAATTACCAAGGGTAGAATTTTACAATTACCAACAATTTCAATGACCTTCTAAAATTCTTATCTGACTCACAGGTCAAAATAAAAAAGGCGCATATTTTTGGGTGACATGACTATGAAAATTTAATTAATGGCACTGTGGTCCAAATAATATCTCAATGGTCAATATTTTATATAGAAAACAATATTCCATCACCATATTTTGAATATAATGGAGAAGAATAACATTGGCACATGGATTAATAGCTTCTCCATAAAACTATTAATAGTATGGAATGAACACCACATGGTTTAATGGTAATGACCACAAAATCATTTGTCATAAAAATGGTACTTCTCATATGATTTGAGTGGTGTTACCCAAAAACACTCTGGTCCAGTGACCGATAATCACCCCTAGTTTTATGGTAATAACCCAAAACCATATGACCAAGGGACCATCAATCCTGATTTAGTTTGATAGATACACCCAAATCTATCTATTTGAGTGAACATCAATCACTCCTTTTTTCAAAGTTGTTATTTGAAGCATGGTGGATGCCATCACATCAACACTTTACAACTCATCAACATCATCCCTTTTCTTCTATGACAAACATCAATATAATTATAAAAGGACATCAAGAATAATCATAAATGTATATTCATATATATAAATAGTATTAAGACTAGGATCATATTCATACATAGAAATGGCCTCAAGATCAAGCACAAGAAGAATCTGTCCAACATCATTTTCAAAATATATAAATACTAAGCCTTCAAATGTTTGGAAAAAATAAAAAACTCAAGTATGGCTTCTGAAGGTTTTATACAAAGTATTAAATAACATATATTACCAGAAATAATTGATAAGATACTATCTTGTTGTTACTCAAAACATGCTTCTGAGGTAATAAGTATCCTTCATAATTGGTATAATGGAAATATCCAAATAAAGAATGATACTTTTTATGTGCTTAATTATCATTTTTATCATTTATCATTTGGAATGCTCCATGAATTAGAAATAAAATATGGATAATCATACATTCATTCAAACTTTCACCAAAATAACTATTTATTTTGATCAGTTCCTTTTAAAAATTTATAGGATGATGCCTCCATGGTTGAAGGTTTTGATTATGGTTTACAATCCTCTATCCAAAGGCTATGATAATCCTTATAGTTTATTTTGTGATATTTATTAGCTATGTTTTTATTTGGTATATTATAATATTTGACTTATTGTCAAATATAAAGGATGCGAGGTCTCTAAAAATCTTGATAGAAGCAAGAAAATTCACCACTATTATGAATATTTTTTCCATTATATTGTTAAAGAATATGTTGGAGAATATGATTTTAAAGAGTTACTATTTATCCCAAATTATATCAAATAAATATGGTTAATATATCATGTTGACAATAGCCATCCTATAGATAACAGTGAACATGGAAGCTATGACTCAGATTGGCAACTTCTAGTTATCTAAAGGACTTTGGAGAAACTAGTTTTGTCTATACACTAGTTAAAATTACCAAAGCTATAGAATCCAATTATGAAAAAAAATTAGATACTTTACTTTGGCATGACCTTTGTTGGTCATGCCTTAAATATTCCTTTGTTAATTATTTCATCAAAAGGACAATAATCTTTGTACATTGTGTTTTCTTTGTGAAAATAAATTTATGGTAGACACCAATGGCATATATTCCATCATGACCCCATAAGTCTCTTTTTCTTTAAATAAAGTAATTAACCGATGACTTAAGCTTTAGGTAAATATTCTCTTTTACCTATCTAGCTAGTTTGCCTTCTCTTTTAAAAGAAAGAGCCTGATTCATTATATAAAAGGATAGTTATTAGTATTAGTGAGTCTTAGGAAGTTATAATGTGTCCAAGTTTGCCAGAAGCTTGGTGTATGCTCTCCTCTCGCATCTAGTGTGATATTGAGGATCAAAAACCAAATTTCTAATTTGTCTTTAATAATATATATTGTATATTCCTTCTTTTAATTAATATAATAAGTCATAATTATTCAACCAACATCCTCCGCCACTAGTTTGTCTTAATGATAACTAACTAAGGTCCTAAAGAAGTCATTAATAGTGGTATCAGAGCCATGCACCTACAAAACATGGTGGATATTAGTATCATATAGTTTTACACATCTATAAATTTCTTGACATTCTACCGAAGTCAATAGTCACCAATAGTAACTTGAGGACTATTGTCTATTGAACTCCCCTCAAGGCTTGGGCACACTTTTGTGACATTTTTTTACCTTTACAAACATTGGTTATTTTTTAGAGCTTGCATAGTGGGCATCCTCAATGGACATATATACCTCGCTACTCTATGAAGAAAAATAATGGAAAATTTCCAAAAAGGAGCATATTTTCTAAGAGATAACAAAGTAAAATCCAAGAATAAAGAACATACTCTAAGCAAAAAATTTCAAGGTATGAGTATTATACCCTTAACTATGTCATCATTACCTAGAGAAAACACTTTAAACTCATACAAGGAAAATGGGAAAACCTTTTATTAAGGAAGAAGATAGACACCTCATAAAAGATGGAATAAGTAAATAGAAGGACATGTCTCTTTTTTTTCATGTGCTTTCCATCCCTCAAATCCCTCTGAAAGTGAACCATCTAGAGAATATAAGCACTAAAATTATGTTGTTAGATATAATGCCCATTTCCAAGAGAATTTTGATGATTTATGTAGATATGTCCAAAATATTAGGCAAATGCTTGTTTATTCTAATTCTACCTTATAGACCATCAAAAATACTATCAGTGAAACAATAAGTAATCTTACCTTTGTCTCAGGATAGGTCTAGTTAGTTAATAAAAACATCTCCCAAAATGGTAATAGCCTTAACAAAATAGACACTCATGTCCAAGCCATTCATATATTTATTATTTGTATACCACATATCCATGAATCTGTTGATTTCATTCAAAAAAGTATAGATTCTTCTCTTAATATGCTTCACTCAATTGGGGATAATTAGATAGTTTTGATAATAAGTTGTCTTTCCTATAAAATAGTTTGTCATGGCTAGAAACAGTAGAAAAAGATAATAAAATTAAAAAGGAACAAAAAAAAAATTAGGCCCAAATCAAATCAAGTATCAGTTCTTCTCTAAAACCATGATCAATTGATTTTGGACCTAATATCAAGCCAGATGATACTAAAATAGAATCCACAATCAAATCCAAACCTGTCAAGACCAATCCACCCTTTCCATCCTTAACCATGATGATAAGATCCAATATACCCATAAACCCATGGTATCTAAATATTTATTTAATATTAAATCCCCTTAATGAAATAACTACTTGTTCTAATACTATGAATACCCTTGAAACTACTGCCACTCTTGACAGAAGAACCAATTTCATAATTGTAGTAAATTATTTATGGGGAATTATTTTACAATGGTGGAATTCAATGACATCCATGAATCTAAAGTGTTTTTCCAAATTGATCCTATGGATGTCCTATATAAGTTACTTATCAATGAATTTGTTCCTCCCCAAGGTAATAAATAAATTGAGTCCAATAGATGGTTAGTTAAAATGAAGCCATGTGATATTTCCCAATTTCAACCATATAGCATTCAATATCAGAAAATGGCCTATGAGGGACATTGTCATAATTCAAAAACCATAAAAATGTATTATTCAAAATCCCTTTCTTATGATCTGACTGATAGATTCATTTCCTATATTGAGCTTAAGGGACTTAATCTTGATGCCATGACCTTAACAAATATCATTGATTTTACTAGACAATAAATTATTCTACTCATCTTTCAAACCAAGGCCATACAAAATTTGTCTAATCAAAATGCTAATAAAGTTGCAATCTAGTTCCTTAAGATAACCCCTATTGCTATAGACCTTATATCATAAAACCTAAAAAAATAACAAAAAATTGTCTTTTAAATGAATGTTATTCCCTTCTAGGTGCACTTATGCTCCCAAACACACATATTTGCATAGTATCTAAACTCATCATCCTACAATAAAATAAATCAAATGTTATATTTTCAACCAACCTAATCATATTATTCCCTAATGTAGTTTAAAAAACAAAGTTATTAAAGTCATCTATTCCACTAACGCAACAACATGGTGGGATGTTATTAAAGAAGGAATTAACTTATATCAACATATAGTTGAACCAATCTTAAAATAAGATCCCTCCTCAAATGAAGACACTGCAAATATCCATAGTCTTGTTTATGATCTAAAAGCAACCACTCTCATGCAATATCCCAAAAATCAATATGATGAAGGAAGCTCTATACAACCTAAGAATAAATCATAGGAACAATCTCCATCAATAAAGTTCTATGGGAAAAGTATCCATCCCAAATTCTAATATATACCTCCCACTATTCCAAATCATGAGCAACATATTATCCAATTTGGTCATTCCTTCAAACCAAGTGATTTATGGAGAAAAAATAAGTTTCAATGTCTTTCATCAGAAGAAATGCCCAAACAATCTATTAGCATTATTTCTCCATGGGAATTGATATAGAAATCCTCTAATCCATATAATGATGATTTTATTGAATAGGATAATTTCAAAATAGAACCAAAAGGATAAAGTGACATTGAAGGGTTTCTAGAACCAAAACTAGATGAAACCATTGAAGAATTATTCAATATCTCTTAACAAGATCCAACATGCCAAAGACTTGTTTTTACTACAGACCCTACTATTGAAGAACCTAAAGTTGTGTACATAACTTAGCTTCTAAATGGAAGGTATGACCAATTCATTAATATATAAATCAATGTTATATTTATAGATGCTCAAGTTGATACAGGGCATCTCATTCTTTTACAAAATAAATGATCCTAAAAAATTGGGAAACATTATAAAATGATCAAGTTTATGAATCTCTTAATTTCTAAAGAAACTCTTTCAAATACAAATCTTATAAGCACCAAGAACCTTTGAGTATTTAGGGAAAAGAATTTGCTTTTGATTTATTCCAATACAACTACATGCATGTTGATATTATATTAGGTGATATTTTAGACTCTTACTCTACATATGGTATCACTCCCAAGTATGTACGTTTTACCCTAAATGAAGAGTAAAGGCTCCTAGATTGCAATATGTCACTAAATTTTTTTTTATTACTATGAGTCTTTCTTCACATAATACCACTCTAGAATAAATCTAAAAAATATGAGAATTAATAAAGGAATAAATATGTTCAGACAATCCTCAAAATTTATGCTAAAAGGTGTCAGAAATAGAAATTAAAATCAAACCAGGTAAAACAATGAAAATAGGGGAAAATTTTCCTATCATAGCAGCTAATTATAATGATATAGAGAAGGCAATCAAAGAGTTGTTTGATATTAATTTCATTGAGTTGTTACATATTCCTTTTGTTGTTATGCATTCATGTTCAACAAACATTCATAGTAAAAAAGAAGAAAGAAAAGAATGGTCATTAATTATATGCCATTAAATGCTATCATGGGACCATAACCTTATCTTATCCTAGATAAAACTTATATTTTATAAAAGGTTAAAAAATGCAAGTATTTTTCCTAGTTTAACTATAAGTCAAGATTTTATCAAATAAGGGTCAAAGAGTTTAATAAACCCACAACAATATTTAGTTGTCCATTTGGACACTATCAATGGAATGTCATGGGGTTAATGGATGCTCCTTCTTATTTCTAGGCTCATATGGATCACATCATTACAAATACTTATGATTTCCTCTATATCTATATAGATGAAATTTTGATATTTATCAGATCTCTTGAAGAACATCTACAAAACCTCCATAGATCCTTCCAAATTACCAAAGAAACAAGAATAGTTTTATCAAGCACAAAATTTTAGCTATGTCAATAGGACTGTAATTTCTTGGGAATGATATTAAAAATAGCCAAATTGAATTCCAATCACATGTCAAATAAAATGTATTGTAATTTCTTGATATCTTGGATAAAAAGCAATTACAAGCATTTTTAGGCATACTCAATTATATCAACAACTTTTGTGAAGACTTGGGAAGAGACATAGTTATATTTCAAGATATATTAAAGAAAAATAAGAAATATATTTGGATATATGAATAAACCCAAGAAATTAAAAGGATCAAAATCAAAGTAAAATATCTACCTTCTTTGTATGTTCCTCTCTCAGAACATTATGTTCTCGATATTGATGTCAATGATTATACATGGGTAGGAATTTTATGTTGCATTCAAAATGATAAGCAATATGTTTATGAATATGCCATTGGGGTGTTTACTAAATATGTAAGAAAATGTATATCTTTTGATAAATAAATATATGCCATCAATAAATGTTTAAAAAAAATCTTTAATACTAATGCATCCAAAATAGTTCTTGATCAAGACTGACTATACTAGGTTCATTACCTTTAAATAAAGGATCATGGAATTAAATAATGCAGAGAGAAATATGTCAAATGGCAAGAATTTCTAAATTAATTTAATTACCAAGCTAAACATATTTTAAAAATAAGGAATAATGTAGTAGATTGGCTAAGTTAAAATCATGATACCACCTTCATGTATCAACCTGTGGGTTAAAAATATAAAATCTAATGAATTGATTGGTTTAACCCATGTATAAATTCTTAGAAAAGGATTAACTGCTTGATATACAAGATTTTCTAAGACTACATTAATAGACCTACAATATTTAGGAGCAAAAAATGTTTGTGCAAGATAAAATGAAGGCGAGTTCACTATTAAAAGGCTCAATAATGACTTTCAACTCCAATAATTCACTGGTCTTATCAAGAGACCAAACTGGATGTGGACTACTATGATCTAGATATAATATAGCCAATACCTCTATTCAATTGTGAAAGGATTTGGTGCACACATTGTTCATAAAGAAGAAGAATTCTCAATTGCATTATCAAGTGAAAATATAGATGGGAATATCTATTGTATATTAATCCAAGGCTTGAAATTGATAATAATGGAACCTATTGGAATACTCGTTAGACATTACAAATAAGGTTTCTATTTAATCCCATCATTGAAAATGATTTTCTAACAGAATTAGAAGCCTTGTTGGACCAACCAATCATATCTTCTTCATCAGATTCCAATAGTATATCACTTTAATAAGAATAATAATATTTATAAATTCTATTTTATTTGTGAAAATAAATTTTTGTCAGACAATGATGATAGAGATTCCATCAGGACCCAGCAAGTCTCTTTTTATTTAAATAAATTAGTTAACTAGTGACAAGTTTTGTAGACATCCAATTCCTAACACCATTATGTTGAAATTGTCAATCTTACTTGAAATTTGTGAAAATATAGAATTTAGGCCAAAATCACTTAAATGCACTAAATGGTTCGATCTTGTCATATACAAGTGTCGATTTATGCTAATGTATTCCTAAATGGGGCAATGTATTTTATGTGATTATTAAATTTTCTCAAATCATTTTGAGTCAAAATGACAAAAATGCATGTATTATTTTGTGTCAACAACATCCTAAATGGGTTATTGGTATGTACGTAGCTAACATCATCTTCAAATTCCACTCTAGTCAAATTAAGACCTAGTAATATGACATTCTAACCAGTTTGATTAATAGTGTGCAACCAATTTCCAAATAATTGCATAAAAATTGATTAATCTCACTTAGGTAAATTAATCCAAATCAAAAGCTTAAGTGAAAAATACATGGAAATTATTGAATATATTATAGTTGGAAACTGATTCTTAATATTTGCATCATCAAATGACATCATTTATGGGGTGGCATCCATAAGCCATAAATGTAACAAATATCAAGTTTAAGGCCTCTCAGTAATCTTTAATGCCCCTTCCTTCTAAATATTTATGAGGGTATTTATGGATATTATCTCTAAAATTTGATTAATTCATGGCACACATCTTGATCTCAAGATGGACGATTATCTTTTATCTTGATCAAATTCAAAAATCTATAAATAAAAGGGCCAAGACTACCACTTTTAAGTTTCATTTGTGTAAACTTATTATGCATATTTTTTTCCACAAACCATTTGTGTGTGGTGTTTATTATGCTTAATTAGCAATAGGATAGCTTCAAGATAAGCATAACATTAATTCAAATATCATGAGCATAGTTTCATTGGTGCATAAGAGATGATGTAAGAGCTTTACCTTGCATCATTAATAAATACTTGAGTACTAAATCAAGGAGAAAATCATATTTTGAGTCACATTTGAATGATGGGATTCTCTTGGGAAGGTATTGTGTATGTGTTTTCTTTTATTTTCTCTTAATTATCATTTACAAAACCCCATCAAAGGAGTTGGCTTAGCTAGTTATGTTCTTATGTATTTTTATTTAGTTTTTCTTTACTAATGCTTGATCTGTAGACTACAAATTTGACTTAAGAGAGGTGGTTAGTATTACGTTAGTTTCTAAAATGAAATCAAATTGAAAGAAACACACTAACAAGCATACATTTCTAGGCCTAGACACTAAAGGGAGGTTAGTGAAGAAAACCCATTTGAAAACACAATTAGAAATGAAAATAAATGAAAAATATGAACACAAAAACAAATTTTTTACCAAATCATTGATTACTCCAAAAGGCTCCTTCGTTGGATTGCTCGACTTGTGTTTTAAGAGATTTTATTAAATGGAGTGTGGCTACCTTCATCTCCTCTTGGCACCTTTGGCTTTGGCTTGGCTTGGCTCAATAATTTGGCATTATAACACTAAAATACAATGATTTTAGAATGATTTAAACATTATAACTTTGCACCAAAATAGCTTAAATTTAAATATACAAGGCCTCATATTTATAGATTTTGGAAAATGGTCAAAATGAACTTGAACCATCCATCTCAAGATGAAGATGTATGGTGAAGAATCCATTCAATTTTTGAGAAAAAAAATCAATAAATTCCCTCATAAATATTTAGGATAGAGAGGCATTAAAGAGCCATGGATGGTCTTAATGAGGCATGGGGTGGCTTAATCTTGGTATTTTATGCATTTATGGCTTGTAGATGCCACCCCATAGAAATGATGTCATTTGATGATGTAGATATTATATAATATTCATTTCCAAAAAGAAATATTCAAAAATCTCCATGAAATTTAACTAGGTTCATGATTTGAATTAATTAGATTTTAAACATGATTAGGCAATTTTGATGCAAATTTTGGCTCTTGGTGCACAAATTAATCAAATTGGTCAAAATGTCTTGTTATTGGCTCAAAATTTGACTAGATTACAATGTAAGTTGATGTTAGATGTGTTAGAACCGTTCTCCCATTTATGATGTTACCAACACAAAATAACAAAGCCACATGTCTCATACAAAAAATTTAATATGAAAGAGCACCCAAGTGCAAAAATGTCATTTTGACTTAAAATGATCTAATCAAAATTAGCTACTTCATAAATTTCATTGCCCTATTTAATGATACCTTGGCAAGAATTGACACTTGAATATAAAAAATTTAACTCTTTTAATGTATTTTAGTGTTTATGCCTAATTGTGCACTTTGATATAAATTGGACAAAATCTTCATTGGAGGTCATTGGTTGCCAGTTTTAGGTGTATATAGTTTGCCCCTATTTATGAAGGTGTTACAAACCATAGGGATAATAATATCTTCTCAAATAATGAATAAAGGCTTGTATGCCAAAAATAAGATGATGATTAAATAAAAAGCTCTAAATGGTGTTTGAAAAGCCTATGATGATGCCCCCTCAAAGGAGTGGCTATCACATATGTGGATGGACAGTCCCTTGAAAAGAAGAAATAAGAAGGGTGAGATTAACCTATGATTGAGATTAATCCAAATGAGAAAATGCTTGCATGCATTGATTTCAAAAGTACTGATTTGCCCAAAGGCAATTATAATCAAGAATAAAAGTCAAAATAATGATTTACCCATAGGTAGTTATACTAATTAAGAGGACTTGGATTGGATAAATATAATGTTTGACATGGTTACCCTAGCTAGGGTAGTTTAGCAAGCATAACTCAAGGATAGAAGCTAGAATATAGATTAAAGATGACCATGCACAAATGTAGATGCAATGGTCTAATGACTAAAGAATCCATAAACAACCAGGCATACAAGGATGCACAAATTAATGAAAGGGATGTATAGAAGAACAAGGATCATTGGAAATGATTTAGTTATACCTACTAATGAGGAGATGCTCATCTTGATTAACAATGATACAACTAGAATGGTCAATTAGGTTGATTTGATCAAGATGGGATGTGAGGATTTGCCAAGGTGCCAAGGAGACACTTCTATGAATTTATTGATTGTAGACCTTCTTTAATCTTATTTTTTATGTAGCACATGATGATAAGCATCATGATAGAACACCATGAGGACTAACCCAAAATATGCATAAAGACTGATTCTCGATCTAATAAACAATTAAAAATAATGCATCAATGATAAAAACCATGATGATAATGTTGACATATGAATATGGATGGACTCAAGAATAATGTATGCAAGGAATCACCCAATGCATACATATAGACCAAGTCGAGGCAACAATGCTGAAAGTAAACAAATAGGCAATTAAACAAATAAAGAAAGAAATAAACATATAGAAAGCACACAAACAAAAAAACAACATAAAATAAATAAACAAATAGAAATCCTAAAAAAAAAAGAAAAAAAAAGCATCCTAACAATTACCATGACCCAGTAGGGTGAATTGAGAATAACTAACTAGGCTTAAATAGGACAAATATTTTTGGATTTTGAAATATTTGAATGTTTTTTTGAATTTTGAGGTATCTTAACTCATTAGAGAATGATAAGATACCTACTTAAAAAATGACAAGAGCATTGGCTTAGGTTGCTCACAAAATGGTGAGAGCACATGGAAAGGGGGATGGAGGTGACCTCAACATGAATTGAGCATAGCCGACATAGTCCTAAAATGACCTTAAGTTGTGATAATTCTTCCCACACAAAAGTCAAAGAAAAACCCATTAGGTCCCAAAAAGTTATAAAATCCAACAAATAATCAGTCAAATGAAAATAGTAATGACTATGTGATACGATAATGCATGATAAACAATTGTTGCCCTTAGTTGGCCCATAGGTGGTTATAACTAAGATACAATGGATTAGATCAATGATACTAATTTACCCATAGATGGTTATAATTAGTAGCAAGATTGGTGAACACTAATTTTCCCATAGGTGGTTATAATCATGCTCATATAAATATACTTGATATAGAATACAAAATAAAATATATCTTGTCAGATCAAATGTCACACCATTTTTATAGACTTTCATTTAAACATAGATTTGATAAGATTGTAAACTTGATCAAAATCCCCTCACAAAAAGTGTAAGAAGAACCAAAGGAACCAAGATCAAAATAGGATTGGGTAGGATGACTAAAAATAGGCTTTGGTCTAGATAGGAATGGAATGATAGGATGGTATGGTCTTGCTAAGGATAATTATGGTTTTATTGATTGGATAGAATGGTAAGAGGGTCACCCCAAAGTGATGGGGTGAATGGCTGGGTATGCGACAAGGGAAAATGGATATGGCAATTTGAAATGGTAAATGAAAACAACATGGTACGTGTTTTTGGCCTAGGTGATTATTGTTGGTATATGATTTTGTTATTCCTACTGAAGTGAGATGCACATCCTAATCAGTAAATGATACAAATAGAATAATCAATCATGTAATTACTAGCCCACACCTCATCTAAATAGTTGCTCTATCAAGAAATAGTTGTAAATTTGGATTCAAATGATATTGTTATGATCTTCATTGGTCATTGATTCTGATTCCTTTAAACATCGAGATAAGATATCCTTATAGAATCTTCAAAGGAAAGTACTACCATAGATGGTAAATAGGGGTAAAGAATGGATGATAGGTTTGTTTATGAAATAGAATGGTAGATGATAATGGAATATTTAATGGTTATAAAATAAATGAATATCATGACTTTCAGTCACATGTAATGTTGTTGATGTTGGATTCAACATAACTTTAGATGTGACAAGGCCAAAGACCTCAAAAGATTCTCTTGATAGGACTACAAGATGTTATTATTATTTTAGCTTGAGAGTAGCTACCATATGATTAAGCTATAGATATGAAGATATTTTTATTTGATCTTTGATTTTGTCTTCATTAAGCATTGAATAACTTTTGTGCTCAGTGATCAATGCCTCATGAGGTTTTCACCAATGAAGTTGTCTTGATTGTCCCATAGCACCTCCAAAAAGGTGTCACTAATGAACATTGGATTTTGACTTTTATTTTATTCTAGTGCTTCTAAAAGAGTTTCAGTAAAATATGTTGATTTTAAACTTTGCATGTCCCTTAGCACCTCTGAAAAGGTTTCACTTGGAGAGTGTTATCCTACTACATGAATGTGGTCTTGACCTCTTTGCTCTTCTTCAATTGCTATGTCACCATGGATGCAGTTCAACAAAGTGTGATTCTATTAGTCTCAATCAACACTTGTGGGAGATGGAATGTCAATGAAATGGCTATGTTGGTTGGTGGGAATGGAATGGGGAATGGTGATGGAATGGGATGAGGCCATACAGTCCTCATAAAAAATACTAGGAGAACTTGTGTTGATGCTAAAGTAATCATCCTCAAAAACCATAGAAGGATCACAAATGTATTTAAACTAATTTGCTAGACATACATAACCAATATTATAAAAATTACAAATGTATTCTATTTTTGAATTTTATTCTAATTTAAGGGACTCTAAATCTGATGTTGACACTGATGTTTATTCTACTTTTGCTGCTAAATTTGATATCAGTTCAAGAGTAGAACCTAACTCTATTTCTGATGCATCTAATGGGCACTCTGTTACAATGATGTCTTGTTGAATGTTTGGTATTGGATAAGTAAATAAGTAATGGCCTATGATGGCATAATGGGCTCCACAAAAACTAGTTTGTTAGAGTGGGACTTCTCTAGGATGGGAAAAATGTCAAAAGACAACTCTAAAAAGATTGGCTTGTCAAAAGGAGGCTCTTGAAAAATAAGTATATGGTCGAGGTAATGATTTGCCTAAAGGTAGTTATAATCATTAAAAAGTGACTCAACAAATATTGGCTCATCAGAGTGAGACTCCTTGATAACTGGTATAGGATCATTAGGTGATTCATCATAGATTGACTTATCACAAATGTTTGGTTCAACAAAAATATCTTAGATTGGTTGGTTATTTTTGGCCTTAGTTTTCAATGAGTTAGAAAATACAAGTTTTAAAAATAGCTTGGTCTTCAAATGATTGAATCGGTTGAGGTTTTGATGGGATTGGTATTAGATGAGGAATGGCCTACGATTAGATAATGGTAGGGTATAGTGAAGCTTGATTGCTTGCATGAGCCAAAGGATGAAGTATTGAAATGGTAATGATAAGGCAGTGTGGAGCTTGGTTATATCCACAAGCCAAAGGACTAGGTCCTGGAATGATGAAAAGGCATTGTGTAGGTTGATTGCTTACACAATTCAAAGGATGAGGTCTTGGTATAAAAATGGTGTGATGTTGTGGTCTTAGAATAGAAATGGTATGATGTGGTAGAGCCTGATTACTCACATAAGCCAAAACATCCAAGTCCTTCTCATAAACCATATCATCCCAGTTGGTAACTTGATTTGGATTGTGTAGATTTTGACTATGTTCTCCATATGGAGTATTGTATGGAGAATAATAAAACTCCTTAGAAAATCTATCTATGTAGGGTTTTTTAGTCAAATTTTATGCATCTATTCTATCATAAATTGGATTATACATGAATCCACCATAATTGTAGCTAGACATATCTACATAAATGATGAAAGCTCTAAAAATAAAAAGGCTTAGATTTTTGAAAACTCTAAAAAGCAATCTCCAAAGGATAAAAGGTTAAAACTTGGTTTAACTTGGTTGAAAGTGGAGCTATATCTCCAATGTGGTCTGAAAATGGAGCTATATCTCTAAAATGGTTTGTGTTAAAACTTGGCATAAAATAGCCTAACATTAAATGTCAGATTTCATACACATAAAAGGTCAAGCATCTGAGTAAAAATTGGCATGTCAAAATTTTAGGTCAAAGTGTTCCAATTAAGGTCTAAACTAGAAAAGGGAAAAGAGTCTCTAGATATTTTGTCTAAATATAGAGTCAAAAGATAGGCTCAAATAGGTTATGCTAGGACTTTTGGCCAAATGACATCAAAATATAGCCTTGAAACAAAGGATGATATGATTTGATTTAATCTAACAAGTTTAGAAATAACTTTGGCATAAATCTGGCACACAGAATCAAACATAAACATGATCAATTAACATTAAGCATGAGGCAAAAGGATTTTGGAGAAAGGTTGTGTTCTCCCAAATAAAAACACAAACAATGATGAGGATAGGCTGTGCTAAATAAACAAACAATCAATTGTATTCAAATTTGGGTAATCAATTAATCAAAGTTATGAAACTTAAAAGAGAAATATTTGTGTATCAACCCCATGAAGTGAGGCCTAAATAGAAATCAATCAATGTTTGAATCCAAACTTGACAAGGTTAATTATAAACTCAATATTTAAGACTAAGATTTGACAAAATAAGGTAGACAAGATTGGACAGCATGATGAAGCATAAAAAAGGTCCAAATGGAATGTGTGACATGGTTTTAAATAATAGTTTTGATATAATGATAAACAAGTCTTGAAACAAATTAAGTAGAATAATGATGTTAGCATGCTTTAATGATGTGATCAATGTTTTGTTTCAAAGACTCAAAGTCTCAAATGCAACATAACGGTACCCATATCAAATAAGTAACACACACACACACACGAATATGTTTAGAAAAAAATTTAAGGCACAAGTGTGGTGTAAAATAGAAAATATAGCATCTCTTTAGATAAAAGAATGATGTATAAACAAATTAGTTTTGACATGGTTTATAAATAAACACATTAGTTTTAGTCTGAAGACACTAATAAAAAAAAATGAAAAAATATAATTAATTTTCCTTAAGTCCTATCAAGGGTGTGGCAAAGTGGGGTTGACTAAAACTAATTGGTTTTTGAACATTCTAGATGGATCAATTTCATAATGACTTTCATGTCAAATGATGTAAAAGAAGTGCATTTTAATTTGATGTCTATGGCACTTGACTTGTTGTAAAAAGGTCTTTCCCTTTTTTCAACCACTACATCTATCACTTTCTTAGTGTAGTGTGATGTCTAATGTGCATATACATCTCAATGTTTAACCCCAACACTAAAAGGTGGTTTAACTGCTCAAACCTTCAATCCTAGTGGGGGTGATGAAATCAATTTTGAGAGATGAAACTCCAGGTCAAAGCTTCTCTATAGAAATTGTGAGAGGTAATGAAGTCTCCCTCATAATCCAATGTGTAATAAAATAAAATACATAATAGAAAGACTTTATGGTCATCTCAAGATAACCCAATACTATTATGAGTTTTTGGGGAGGGATTTAAATGATGTTATGCCTATGCCTTGGACTAGGCTCTTTGCAATAAGGATGACATTTTTTATCACAAAATTTCCCTAAAGGGGATGGATGGAAGAGAATACACGCAATGTCCCTCTTTTTTCCAATCAAAAACTAAGTTAAGAAATGATTGAATACAAAACTTGGACAAATGAGTTCAATTTTAAACACCAAATGAAAAGTTGGGTGGTGTTCTTTTGACCCCTTGGTCTTAAGTTGTAACTTTGAAAGCACAATTATCAAATAATTCACTTAAGCATCTAAATTTTTGATTAAGCCCTGAAATAAGGTTCTTAATTCATTTTAAACATCAAAAGATGCCTAAAGATCATGATTTAACAAATTTCAAGTTGGCCCTACAATGAAAAAGTTTGTATGTCCTCTAGCTTTGAAGCTATTTTAAGTTTGGATTAATAAAATTTGAAAATTAAGGTCTCAAGTCTATATTTTTGAAAATAACATAGTGATAGTGACTAACAATGGTTGGCTCCTTAGCACTCTTGTCAACTAGTGATGGTTATGTTAATCATCGGTGGTTATCTATATACCCAAAGGCATTACCCCAAAATCAAATGTGTTAGATTAGAAATATTTAAAGAAATTTTCAAAATTTTGAAAAAAATATATGAAAATTGAATCTAAATTGATATCATATTCTAAAAATTTAGGAGAAAACACATGGTTTTAAAAAAAAATCAAAAATGGAGTCTATATGACCCCAAACTAAGAATTTTTAAAAAGCCTATTAGCTCTCGAGTCTATGTTTTTAAGAAAAAGATAGTGACTAGCAATGGTTATGTTGGGAGGAGGGGAGGTGGAAGATAAATCCAAGAACAAACACACCTGTTCTAATTCCACCTCCTAGGATCTTGCTCCTCAGAAAGAGCACAGTATGATTACCAAATATAAGCAATTGAATATGCGGAAATAACCAGAAACACAAGTAACTAGAATTCACCAATAGCAAAGAATATGAGAGACAATACACTATCTTGTATTAACACTAATAGAAAAGAATACAACAAAGAGCCGCCACACTCTTTCACCTTACAGAGATTCGCCACACCTCAAGTGTTCAGTAATTCTTCTCACACACACTCTCCTACACAAAAACGGTCCCAACAACCAACTCACACACAGAATTGGTGTTCACCTCACCAACCAGTCAGTAATAACCCTGCCGGTACACCAAGCACTCTATAGCGCTTCAAGCTGATCTCTCATGAACCTGTAACCTGCAATTCAAAGACCAAACTTACATGTAGATCCCCAATGAGCTTGCAACAACCTGCAACTCACAGATCTTACAACTAGAAGGAACTCTTCCTTTCTATCTCATGCCTTAAACAATACATGCCAATGGGTCTATAAATAGATCCCTAACTCAAACAATAACTTAGACTCTTAATTTAGACAATTGTCCTCGCAGCCCAAGACTCTAACTGGTCTCAACATGCAAACTCTTCATTCACTTAACTAACTGTTCGTGAAACGAGCAGTTCTAGAACACACAGGCGACCGACGTCGGTCCCTGCTTGTCTGGTTCTGCCGACGTCGACCGACTTCCTGCCGTCGCCGGTGGCCTTCTGCACTGGTCTCTGCCGACGTCGGTCCTTCTGCCCACGCCGGTTCCTGTAGAACTCAGCAACCATCTGTTCCTCAGTTTGCAAAGGTTGAAGCTTTTAGCTCCACAACCTAACAATCTCCCACTTGGAGATAAACAACTACAACCTGTACCTGTACCTGTACACCGTCTAGTTTGTTCCCTTGGCTATGTATCCATCTTCAAAATCACCCTTGAAGACCAACCACCACAAAATCCATGGTGCAAAACCTATCATCCAAATTACCAGCCACATCCACATCTACAACCATGTAGAAATAAACCTGAACCTGCATAGCATGTGCACCTACTACTAGTCCCTGTAAGAATCCACTGAACTGCCCTCCAATGGTTCTCTCCCGGATTGGCTCCTAACTTGTGACAACTCCCACTACTTGGGAAAACTCAGGTTTAGTACATACCATGCACTCAACCTCATTATGTGAATCAAGACACCTGTTCATAGAACTGTCCAACCATCAGCGTGCTAACCGGTTTCACACAATCATCCTGAAACAAAGTCAACACATGACCTTCCATGTCTCTAGAACACACTCATGCCAAAGAATCTTGCTGCTCCCAGATTCTCCATGACATCCCCCTGAACTAGCTTTACCTTTAGTTCAGCAATACCTATATATGTAACCCTGCAACAAGCACATCATACAGAAAATAGGATAGTGTAGCTAATACTATCCAACCTGGTAAAGAGAAACACAATGAACAAACCTCCATTGCGCTGCAGCTAATACAAGATCATATACCCTGATCTTCCATCTCACGTATCCATTTCCACTCTTCTTTATCCTTAACATCCATTCGTCTCTCAGTGCTTACTTCCAGCTGGCAACACTACCCAAAACACCTGTTTGGTTTTCCTCCAAGGAATCACATCCTCATTCATGCCTAGCTCCCACTGTTTCCTGGATCTACCTGTTCTGCTTCTTCAATAACTTCCTGGTCCTATGCCATAAGTGAGCAACAAGTAGTGTAAAGAAGGGAAATGACGAATTTAAGAACTTACTTACACCTTCAGTCCTCCATATGGGCGCTTGAGACTCCATGACAGCTTGCTGTCCACCCAAAATTTGTCTCAGTGACCGATGGCGGTCACATCTCAGTCTACAGCTGACCGATGTCGGTTCCCTGCGACTGCCTTTCTGCTGACATCGATTTCCCCTGGCTGACGCCGGTCTCTGTCTGCCCCGAGTCACCGATGTCGGGCTGCACATAGCCGACGTCGGTCCCTGTCTGGACACCGACGCCGGTTTTCCTGCCGACGTCGGTCTCTGTGTTTTTCTTGTGAGACCTAACTTTTTCCCGTGAGCTCCTTTTGGATCAAACCCTTGTCCAAAACACCCTTGCTCTGCTCAGAATTCCTCTGCATCTTGTGTTGAACTCTGTCTGTCACTTTCTCCTTGAAAACCAAGGCTTTCCTGTTCTTGTCACTAACATCGGATTCCTCAAGAAACCTCACCTTCTTCTTCTGCATACAGAAATCATGATCCATGCCTTCCAAATCTGAAAGCATACTCTTTGACTCAAGAACCAGCATCTCCTTCTTATCTATGTGACCAAGCCTATCAAGCCACATCTCTGAATCTACAGCTGAAGTAGATAACCCAAAAAGAGAATCAGTAAAACAAGTAGATAGATAAAGCGTACCTACTTTCTTACCTCTAGCTACAACAAGTGTACCCTTGGTAACCTTCCAAGAGTCCGCTGTGAGAGTTACTGTGCAACCCTCTTCACCCAAACTTCTGATAGAAATCAGATTCCGCTTCAAAACTGGTACATGCATCACCTCCTTTAACACCCATGTGTTACCTGTCTGCAGTTTTAGCTTCACTTTGCCTTTGCCAACAATCTGACAAGGCTTACCATCCCCTACACAAATTTCTCCAAAATCTCCCTGGACATACTCATGAAAAAATTCCCTATGTGGGGATGCATGAAAAGAGGCACCAGAATCTAATACCCAAGATTCTACTTTATCCAAAGAACATACCAGAGCATCCTGTGCAACATAACCTGCAACATCTACTTCTTCTTCATGTTCTTCATGCTGATCTGTACCCGATCTGCAATCTCTCTTTAAGTGCCCTTGCTTTCCACATTTCCAACAGGTTATTCTGCCATACCTGGACTTGGATCTCTTGCCCATCTTCGACCTTGATCTCCCACGCTCTATCTTCTCTCTTGGCCTTCCTCTTCCTTCAACACTCAAAGCATCTCCAGATGATTCACCTGTGCTTTTCCTGCGTATCTCTTCATTCAAGATCACACTCACAATATCATCCACTTTTAAGACTTTTGAAGGAGACACAGTATTAGAAACTGCCATTACCAAACCTTCCCAACTTTCAGGTAATGAACACAAGATTAAGAGAGCTCTAATTTCATCATCAAATACAATATTGACTGAACTTAACTGGTTTACTAAACCATGGAAATCACTAAGATGGCTATGAACAGATCCACCTTCCAACATTTGCAAATTAAATAAATGCTTCATAAGAAATACCTTATTCGAAGCCGAGGGTTTTTCATACAAATTTGCCAAAGATTTCATCAACTCCACCGTTGTTTTACACTGTGATAAGCTGGAAATCACAGATGATTCAAGACTCAATCTAATAGATCCCAGAGCCTTCCGATCAAGAACCTCCCATTCTTCATCTTTCATATCCACGGGTTTGCTAGCAACCCCATCCAACGGTAAGTACAAATCTTTCTGATACAGATAGTCCTCAATCTGCATCCTCCATAATTGGTAGTTCTTGCCATTAAACTTTTCCATTCGTAGTTGACTGCTTTCTGCCATTGCTCAACTCCCACTCAAACAGAAACCCTGTGAGTAACCTGTAATCAAAACACACTACCCAGATCTACACCAATCTGTTAGTATCCCAACCAAAAGCTCTGATACCACTTGTTGGTATCAAGCTCAAGAACCTACAACCAAGGCTCTGATACCACTTGTTGGGAGGAGGGGAGGTGGAAGATAAATCCAAGAACAAACACACCTGTTCTAATTCCACCTCCTAGGATCTTGCTCCTCAGAAAGAGCACAGTATGATTACCAAATATAAGCAATTGAATATGCGGAAATAACCAGAAACACAAGTAACTAGAATTCACCAATAGCACAGAATATGAGAGACAATACACTATCTTGTATTAACACTAACAGAAAAGAATACAACAAAGAGCCGCCACACTCTTTCACCTTACAGAGATTCGCCACACCTCAAGTGTTCAGTAATTCTTCTCACACACACTCTCCTACACAAAAACGGTCCCAACAACCAACTCACACACAGAATTGGTGTTCACCTCACCAACCAGTCAGTAATAACCCTACCGGTACACCAAGCACTCTATAGTGCTTCAAGTTGATCTCTCATGAACCTGTAACCTGTAATTCAAAGACCAAACTTACATGTAGATCCCCAATGAGCTTGCAACAACCTGCAACTCACAGATCTTACAACTAGAAGGAACTCTTCCTTTCTATCTCATGCCTTAAACAATACATGCCAATGGGTCTATAAATAGATCCCTAACTCAAACAATAACTTAGACTCTTAATTTAGACAATTGTCCTCGTAGCCCAAGACTCTAACTAGTCTCAACATGCAAACTCTTCGTTCACTTAACTAACTGTCCGTGAAACGAGCAGTTCTGGAACACACAGGCGACCGACGTCGGTCCCTACTTGTCTGGTTCTGCCAATGTCGGCCGACTTCCTGCCGTCTCCGGTGGCCTTCTGCACTGGTCTCTGTTGACGTCGGTCCTTCTACCGACGGCGGTTCCTGTAAAACTCAGCAACCATCTGTTCCTCAGTTTGCAAAGGTTGAAGCTTTTAGCTCCACAACCTAACAGGTTATACCTAACCAATGACGGTTTCACTTGACTATCAATGGTTGAAAATGATCATTGGTAATCTACTCAATCATTCGCAGTTCCTCTGACCATTGACATTTACCTATGTAAACTTGTGAAGATAAAAATCCAACCAAACCAAATTATAAAATCACTTAGAAAGAGTTTTAAGCATCCAAATTGAAATTTTAAAGTTGTCTCATGCTCTCCTTCATACGTGGGATGCATCTTGTCCCACCATTCATGCCATTATGTAGACTATGAATTTGACTCAAGAGAGGTAGTTAGTATTGCGTTAGTTTTCAAAATGAAATCAAATTGAAAGAAACACACTAACAAGCATACATCTCTAGGCCTAGACACTAAGAGGAGCTTAGTGAAGAAAATCCATTTGAAAACACAACTATAAATGAAAATAAAGGATAAATATGAACACAAAATACAAATTTCTTACCAAATCCTTGATTGCTCTAAAAGGCTCCTTTGTTGGCTTGCTCGACTTGTGTTTCAAGAGATCTTTTTCAATGGAGTGTGGCTACCTTCATCTCCTCTTGGCACCTTTGGATTTGGCTTGGCTTGGCTTAAAAATTTGGCATTATAACACTAAAATTCAATGATTTTGGAATGATTTAAACATTATAAATTTGTACCAAGATAGCTTAAAATTCAATAGGCAAGGCCTCCTATTTATAGATTTTGCAAAATGGTCAGAATGAACCTGAACCATCCATCTCAAGATGAAGATGTGTGGCTAAGAATCCATTCAATTTTTTAGACAAAAATCAATAAATTCCCTCATAAATATATGGGATAGAGAGGCATTAAATAGGCATGTAGGGTCTTAATGAGGCATGGGGTGGCTTAATCTTGATATTTTATGCATTTATAGCTTATGGATACCATCCCATATAAATGATGTCATTTGATGATGTAGATATTTAATACTCATTTCCAAAAATAAATATTCAAAAATCTCCATGGAATTCTTAATTAGGCTCATGATTTGAATTAATTAGCTTTTAAACATGATTAGGCAATTTTGATGCAAATTTTGGCCCTTGGTGCACAAATTAATCAAATTAGTCAAAATGTCTTATTATTGGCTCAAAATTTAATTGGATTTCAATGGTAAGTCGATGCTAGATATGTTAGAACTATATTCCCATTTATGATGTTACCAATGAAAAATAACAAAGGCATGTGTCTCATACAAGAAATTTGATAGAAAATAGCAATCTAGAGCACCTAGATGCAAAAATGTCATTTTAACTCAAAATTATCTAATCAAAGTTAGTTGTTTCATAAATTGCATTGACCCATTTAATGATACCCTGGAAAAAATTAGCACTTGAATATAAAAATTTCAACTCTTTCAATGCATTTTTTAGTTTTTTTAAGCCAAATAGTGCACTTTGGTAGATATTAGTCAAAAACCTTATTAGAGGTCATTAGTGGCCAGTTTTAGGTGTTTACATGATCTAACTATCTTTGGATTCCATCTCTACATCTTGGCATGCTTAATGGGACTTCTACTCTTGGACCTGCATCTCCTTGATTAGTTGGTTCCATGTTTCATTATTTATATTCACAAGGGTCATTACATCTAGCTTTAGCTATTATTGGAACTTCTACTCTTGGATGTGCATCTCTTTGATTAGGTAGTTCCCTATTCTATTGTTTATATTCATGAGGGTTGTTACAGCCAACTATATTATTTAAACTCTTATATATGGACATGCTTCTCCTCATCTAGGTAGTTTTCCTTCGATAATTTTTTAATATTTCATTTTTTTGCTTATCCCAAAAACCCAAAAACATTAGAAAATGATTGACAAAAAGAACAAAAACATTATCTTATGCTTTATTTATTCTACACATCTCATGAGTTTATCATTTTGCAAGATCATTCTGATTTGAATGCTCTCACCTTTTTTTGAGCCCATTCCCATTTTCATCTACAATATTAATCATGTTTTCTTATCATAACTTTTCTTCTTCCCATTTCCTAGGAGAACTACATTTGGCTTAAAGTTCATGTTGGATCTTGTATCCATAGAACTATGTAGGCAACATCCACTTATCTTGTACATCTGGAGTCAGCTCAATAACCCCCTTCCTTTTCTTCTTTTTCCCTAATTTTTTGTTGTGTTGTTTCCCTATCACTTGGGGGCAACTTTGTGTCCTTGTTCTTATTATTTTATTGTGGAAAGTAACACCTCTATTCCATGTGCTTGAATAATTATTTTCAAACCGCATTAACAATGTGACTAACTACTTGTTTATGTATGTTTATTTGATTTTTATTGGTGTTTTATTGTGCTTTCTTGTCTCTTCATTTATTCCTTTCTCTTCCTTTGTTGTTTTTTCTTGGTATTTTTTTGTTGTTTTTTCTTATTCTTTATTTTGTTTTCTAAGTACATCTTGATGGTACACATGGATCTTGATTTTTATATCTTTATTTCATGTTGTTTATTAAGTTATTCTTTTTTTGGTTTTATAAATTCTTGTTCCTAATTATTCATATCTTGATTTTAAGTAAGGTTCATTTATGTTTTCTTTGTCTTTGTCTTTCTTTATTTTTTGTTTAAATGTAGATAGTTGTGACTCTAGTATTGGTAGTTCTTATCATTATCCTTAGTTATAAATATTCACATTTGAACTGGCTCATCCCAATTGAAATGCAATGTCATTATAGGTTATACATACTTATGATGCATAATTTATTTTTGTTATAGCAAGCACTATGTGTTTTGGATCCAAGTCTCAAAATCAATGTAGCTCCGATGAATAGCTCTTAAGTACACCAATGAAACTAGGTACCAATGGCATATCTCATACCCAACTCTATGTAAGACGTGTATCTCTTGGAATATATTATGAGTGTAATTGAACATCAGTCTTTTTTTATTCTATTTTTTATTCCTCATTTCATTTTCTCCCACTTCTAGGTGAACTACATTGGCTTGAGGTGCATGTGGACTATGTAGGCATCACTTGGATAAATGACGTATCTCAAGATAGCTCAACCATCTTCATTATTCTATTCATCTCTTTCATCATTTTGTGTATCCTCGTATGCTTTGCTTCTTAGGATTGTTCAGTCATTCAACCATTACATCTATGTTTTTCCCCACTCATATTTAATCTATACATTAGTTTATTTCCTTGAGTTATGTTTGTTGATTTTCCCTATTGGGGCACAACATTTAAACTAGTCACAAATCTAAATCAGCCCTATTGGGGAAAAATTATTTGTCAATGATCAAAATCATCCCTACTGGGGCAAAATTGTTTTATCAACTGATCATATCTTCTCTATTGAAGCATGTTATTATTTCTTTTTTCTGGAACAATGTTCTCCTCTTTCTTCTAATTCCAAGCTCTGCTAACTTTTGCCCTCATTCTATAAATTTTATAGTGTGCAACTTGTCTTGAGATTGATATGTTCCTAAGCATGTAACTTGAACCCTACCTTTGGGTGTGTTCAAAGTGTGTCGCTTACATTTTTGGATTGTATCCTTCCCATTCCCTCCATCCTTGGGGCCCATTATATTCTAATTGTATTTTAATCATTTAGAATCAGCACATCTAATGATTAAATCAATATGGATTTAATCTATCCCACAGGTTCATCTCACTTTCTCTTTATTTTTAGAGTCCATCCTTTTCTTTTATCCTCATATGTCCTCTTGAGGGGACATCATGGGTTATTTCCTTCCAACTTCTTCTTGACAACTCTTTTATTTGAAAAGATGTTGCTTCATCCTGAATGTCTTGCTATGCCTTCTTAACCAAGATCAAAATGTAGACATCCAATTCCTAACACCATTGTGTCAAAATTGTAAATCTTACTTGAAATTTGTAAAAATGACAATTTAGGCCAAAATTACTTAAATGCGCTAAATGATTCAATATTATTGTATAAAACTGTCAATTTAAGCTAATGTATCCCTAAATGGGGAAATGCAATTTATGTCATTATTAAATTTTATCAAATCATTTCAATTCAAAATGATGAAAATGCATTTGACCCTCTAAACCACTAAATTCTTCTAATTTGGAGGTACATGACATGTGCATATGTTATTTTGTGTCGATAACATCCTAAATGGGGTATTGTTTTATATACAACTAACATCATATTCTAATTCCACTTTAGTCCAATTATGACCCAATAATATGACATTCTGACTAGTTTGATTAATATTGTATAACCAACTTATATATAATTGCATAAAATTTGATTAATCTTAGGCAAATTAATCCAAATCAAAAGTTTAAGTGGAAAATCCTTGGAAGTTATTGAATATATTTTAGTTGGAAATTGATTCTTAATATTTGCATCATAAAATGACATCATTTATGGGATGACATCCATAAGCCATAAATGAAACAAATATCAGATTTAAGGCCTCCTATCCCTCTTTAATACCCCTTTCTTCCAAATATTGTGAGAGTATTTATATATTTTATCTCCAAAATTGGATTAATTCATGGTCACATCTTGATTTTAAGATGGATGGTCATGGTTGATCCTGATCAAATTAAAAAATCTATAAATATAAGGGCCAAGACACCATTTTTAAGTTTCATTTGTGTAAAATTATTATGCAAAATTCTCTCCATAATCCATTTGTGTGTGGTGTTTATTATGCTTAATTTACAATAGGATAGCTTCAAGATATACACAACATTGAATCAAATATCATGAGCCTAGTTTCATTAGTTCACAACAGATGATGGAGGAGCTTTGTCTTACATCATTGACAAATATTTGAGCACCAAATAAAGTGGAAAACACATTTTGAGTTGTATTTTAACGATGGGATGCTCTTGAGAAGGTATTGTGTATGTTCTTTCCTTCATTCGCTCTTAATTGTCATTTGTAAAACCCCATTGTAGGAGTTGGCTTATTTAGTTATATTCTTATGCATTTTTCTTGAGTTTTTCTTGACTAATGCTTGATCTAACTATTTGTGGATTCTATCTCTATAAGTTTTAGGTAAATAGTCTCTTTTACATGTCTATCCAGTATTCCTTTTCCTATAAAAGGAAGATCCTAGCTCATTATATACAAGGATAATTATTAGTCTGAGTCTTATGAATTTATAGTGTGTCTAAGTTTTTTAGAAGCTTGGTGTATGCTCTCCTCTTGCATCTAGTGTGATATTAAGAATTAAAAACCAAATTTTTACTTTATATTTATAATAATCTACCTGGTATATTCTTGATTTGAATTAATAAAATAATTTGTAACCATTCAACTAATAGCCTCTGCTATTAGTTTATATTAATAGACTTTGTGTGGATTTTATAAATCTAAACTGAGCTCTAAAAAAGATAACTACCCTTTTCCCTCCCTTGACAAGGTAATTCAAATGGTGAGTGGATCTGAGATGATTTCCTTTTTGGATAGATTCTTGAAATATATTCAGGTTCTAGTAAGTCCTATTGAACCAATATTGTGTTCACAACCAAGTGGGGCACTTTCACTTATAAGAAGATACCATTTGGACTCACCAATATAGGAGCTACCTTTTAGAGATCCATGGACTTCACTTTCGAATGTCTAATTATAAAATGCATAATCATTTACATGGATGACTTGACTATTTTTTATAATGTAAGTCTGATCATATTCATTATCTCTAGAAAATATTTAAAAGGTGTAGAAGGTATGGTATTTCCCTCAATCCAAAGAAGAGCATGTTCAATGTCATGAAATATAATCTCCTCGGTCATGTCATCTTGAAATAAGGTATTTACATTGATCCTCAACATGCTAATGTAATTTATAGGATTCCCATTCCTAACATTAAGAAGGAATTAAATTCATTCTTTTGTAAAATCAAATTAGTACATAAATTCATATCTAGTTTCATAGAGATTGTTAACCCTATGAATTCAATGTTGAAACAGGAAGCAAAGGCTGAATGGACCCATAAAGCTAGGAAATACTTCTAAGATATCAATAAGACCATCATGAAAGCACTAGTCCTAATCATTCTTTATTACATGAAATAATTATACCTTTACTCTTTTGCTTTAGATTATATGATAGTTGTGGTACTCACCCAAAAGCAAGACAAGGATGAGCACCCAATAGCCTTCATGGGCTTGAACCTGAAGGATGCCAAACTTAAATACTTCACCCTACAAAATTATGCCTATGCCCTATGTAAATATGTGAATAAATTTAGGCACTACATTCTTAGAAATAAGGTGCACACTATTATCCAAGACCTAGATATAATGCTAATGCTCAAACAAAATGAATTAGGATAGCACAAAGGTCTATGACTGGCCAAGATACAAGAGTATGACCTAGAAATAAAATTTGTAAAACTAGTCTTAGGTCAAGGTCTTACTCAATTAATCATTGAAATATATCCAAGGGTTATTGTGTCATAATTAGACCAATCACAATAGTACATTAATACTGGTATGATCCAATTGTACACTACCTCCTTTATGGTAATCCTCCTCTAGGACTAAATTAAATGTATAAAATATCCCTTTAGATCAAGGAAACCTACTAAATAATAATAAAGTAATGATTTACTAGAATAATTATCAAGGCATATATCTCAGATGTCTATCATAAGAGGAAATAAAATAAGTCATGGATAGCTTCCATGAGAAACTATGTAGTGGCCACCCTTTAGGGACTACAACTACTCACAAAATTATGTGAATTGGATATTATTGGCCCACTATCTTCAAGGATGCTTGTGCTCATGTTTACACATGTCATTAATGTCATAGTTCACCAAAAAGGAGGTTCATATAGTAATGCCCCTTCAACTTGTGATAGAAGAGCATCATTTTGCTCAATGGGGACTCAACTTCATAGGAATCATCAACCCAATTTCATCATCAGGCCACAAGTTCATTCTTAACGCCACTGACTATTACACAAGATGGATAGAGGTAGTGGTGACCAATAAGATCATAGTTAATGAGGTCATCAAATTCCTTAAGGAAAATGTAACTACATGATTCAACACTCTAAATTCCTTACTGACAATGGTCATGCATTCCAATTAATAAAGCTTACTAAATGGGTTTATGAGAATGGCATTGCCTTAAGATTATCCATAAATAAAAACCCATAAGGTAATGGTTTGTCTAAGTCAACTAATAAGAACATGATTGATGAAATAAATAATTTTATAGAAAAGAGACCCTAAGATTGGCATTCGTTATTGAAGTATGTTCTTTGGGCCAATCACACTAGGTATAATCATGCCCTTAATATCTCACCTTTCCTATTAGTATATGGTTTGTATCCCATATTTAGAATAAACCTTAGACTGTCTACATATAATTTCATCTATGAATACATAGAAGACACTGTAAAGACAAACTCAAGGTTGTTGGACATTATCTAATTAGAGGATGCATGAGAAGAGGATCTACAAAACTTTAGTAGACATCAGAGCATCATTAAGAGATGGTTCAATAATAAAGCAAAGTTTAAATATCATACCTAGTTCTATTATGGGATAAATCACATGGGAAGAATGTGTATCATTTCAAACTTGACCTAATTTACATTGGCCCATACTAAAATCTCTAAGTTGTTCAGATAGAATGCTTTTAAATTGAAAGACATTGAAGGGGATGACCTCTCATTGCCTATGAATGGATAGTTCTTGAATTGTTAATTCTCAATTATCCCTTCCAATATAATATTATAATATCCCCTTAGTCAAAAGGTTGGTAATGTAAATATTAGTTTAGAGTTAGTCTATTTTTATTATGTGTTCACTTCTATTCTATTTTTCTTTTGATTTTTGTTCTTATTTTTTATTTGTTATGCTTGTGTTTGTTTGTTTTAGGTTTTATCTTGTTTGCCCCATGTTCACCCTCACTAATATCATAGTAGTATATCCCCACTCCAAAATTGAGGTCATATTCCCATAATGAGCCAAAGTATGCCGTTAGTTATGAAATATGAAGCTAAAGCCAAGCATTGGTCCCTATCCCATCAAACTTGATCACTTTAAAACTAATAATACATTAAAAACATAGTTTGAGAGTTTAAAGGTAGAAGATGAGCTCCCATTATTGAATAATTTGATAAATAAATGAATCTCTCTTGAGACACTTAAAATATTATGAATCACTAATTTAAAACTGAGCAAGTTCATTAAGAAAATCTATAGTTTAACAAAGTTCATCATAGCACTTAAAAAGAACATATCAATCAAGGTAGAATCATTGAGTAAGTAAAGGATATTCTTGATGCAAAGAGCTCATTGAACCATTCCTACACCTTATCTATATGGGTCCCAAGCCCTTCTAGATTAAATTAAACAAATACCAAAATAAAATGAAATATGAATCTCATGAAAATATAAGTTTTTTCTAAAAAAATGTGATTTGGGTAAACTCTATTGTAGGTTTTCCAACCTAGGTGACAATAGAGCAAGGCTAGGAGTGGGACAAAAGGCATACTTTTTAGGGCTATAAATAATTGGTTGGCATCAAATCAATTATCTTATCCAAATTCTACAAATAATAACCTTTCATGTAACTCTGAGTATCTAAGATATGCCTAAGTTTCCGTAGTGGACTCAAAGTAAAAATAAAAAATAATGAATCACTCTTTTCACAAAATGACCATTTGAAGAAATCAAATCCCAATATGTTGTTTTTTAAAGTAGAATTGAGTGTTATTTTTTTCTCATATTTTATCTAAAGGATTTTTGGTTATTTATCTCATAGTTTAATAATGAAGTCCCATAATCTAGATTGTAAACATTAGCAGTGTTTTCCCTGCATAGTTGACATTTATTATTCCCAACATGTCCCATTTTTTATAAGAAAATGGGACCTATATTTTGATAAAATTAGAAAAAAACACATATTCGATAATGTCTCAATTGATCATCGTTCACACAAAACCTTGATGTCTACTCATTCATAATCAAAAGGGTATCCTACAGCTTCTCTATTTACTACTTGTCGTGCCTAACCCCCTATAGTTCTACATATTTAAATAAGAGATTATCAAATTATACTCTCAAAATATTTCCACATTTATTTTTGAGTTGGCTATGTTTCTCTATATAAGTTTACATGCACATGATTTTCATGAAGTTGTAGTCTTGGATTCTAAGCTAACACTCTCTCTTAAGCCTTTTAGCTGATAGGTAATCATTTATTTGCTTACAAGTAAATTTTAATGACTTAATGAATTTATACATTTTTTAGGTCCTAGAACCAATGAGGAGGCACCACATGTCTTGTGTCAGTCCCACATGTCAGATATGTTAGAGCCCCAAGAGACCCAATACATCAAATATGTTAGAGTTGTTAGGTCTTGAAACCAATGAGGAGGTGCCACATGTATTATGTCAGTCCTATAGCTTTTTATGTTAGATACTTGAGAGGTCCACACAATAAATATATTATATTTTTTAGGTCTTGAAATAAATTAGGAGGTTTTACATGTCTTATATCCATCCAATAGCATCATAGCTGTCAGATCCCTGATAGATCCTACACATTAGAAATGTTAGATTTGTCAAGTATCAAAACTAATTATGAGGTGTCATGTGTATTCTATTACTCTAATGGTGTCATATTTGTCATAGCCTTAAGAGGCTTGCACATCATAGATGTCAGAATTATCAAGTCTTAGAACTAATAAGGAGGTGCCACATGTCTTTTCAAATAATTAAATAGCAGACAGTCTTAGAATGTTGTAGGAGGTCAAAATAAAATTAAATAATAATACTCTCAATATAATGAAGATATTACATGTGTAAAATATAATTCCAAGTGGTCATTTGGGTGCATAATTTGTAAACATGTAGATCCCTTCATTACATCTAGGTGGTATGATACTTATTAATCCCACCAACTATAAGAGTGACACATAGATATCCCCATGGTCATTCACTATGCCATGAGGGATAGATGGAACATGTTCCCCACACTCCTCACATGTATTAAATTTGACCAAAGGGTTGATCATGATCTGATGACTCGAGGAGTCCCTTATAATTAAATAAATATAAATGGGGTTTCACTTTCAAAGTCTTGAATCAAAGCCAAATTTGGAATCGGTTAACCTAAACTCATACCATCAACTCATAGATAAAAATACATGATGCAATATCATGAAAACCATTATTTAAGAATTCAATTCAAAACTCTATAAAGTCTTGACAAATTAACTTTATCATAACCAATTATCTACATGCTCAAATATTTGTAATCCCTTCGCATAAAATTTTCTCTAGAGCTCAAAAAATTACCAAGGAAATAAATGGGTTCTATGTGTTTCTCTCATGCATTTCATCAATACTCACTTCATTATCCAATCTTAGATCATAGCTATAATATTAGGACACAGCTTTCTTGCAAGGCACCACCCATTTTAAGAACTAAATAAGGTGTTAAAGGCAATAGAAGATATGCATAAGCCAAGATCATATGATGAGGCTAATGATGATTAGATCAAGTATGTATATGATCTCATCACCATAAAATCATTAGATCTCCATGTGGTTTCATCCAAACAAGATTTATTTTTTTGTACCAACTTGTTTTGCAACTTATTACTCTCTTCTAAGTGTAACTAAGATGTCATGAGTTTGCCTAATGATGGCTTTAGAAAGGTAGATATTTTTGGACCTGTATTCAAGTAGTACTATAAGATACAATATTAAACCATGTCTTATGATAATGAATTCATGGATACTTGGGTAGATACCTACAACATTTATGATGTCCTTAACAACTGGGTAGAGGATCTTATCATTGAGTCAACAAGGATAATCATGGCTCATATATAATCAAAACTTTAGAGAAAGTGTGTGCATGGACATTCTCTTACTCAATCACTTGTATGGGTAAAGTGACATAATTCACATCAAAAATTGTTGGCTTCCCCTTTTTAGTGTCATCTTGAAGGGGGGTGAGGTCCTAGATTTGTGCAGCCTTATCATGTTCAACCTCACTAGGTAGGTAAACATGGCTTGTATAGGTATCAATTTATATATGATGCTGTATACATTCAACATTGTCTATACCACCTTATATTTTTGGTGTTTATCATTCCCTTAATGGGTACCATTAGGATCCATGGTTCATGTGGTCTTCTACAATCTCTACATCCACCACTTCAGGAAAAACATCTAGGACATCTATGAATACTTCTACCTAGTCATCTATAAAGTGATCACTAAGAGGCCCATTTAGAGGCTCTTAGATGAGTTTTGGGTTATAGTACAACCTATTGGTGCTTATTGTAATACTAGGACTGCACCATAATCATAGTGGTATGCATTTGTGGTACCCCTCTCTTACTACCATGCATCATCATGGACCACCTCGTAGAGCAAGAGATATCCTACCAACTATAACATAATGTGGCCAAGCACTATCTTAATAGAAATCAAAAGCCATATCCACCATTCCTTATGGTCATAAGGTGACATGAGTATGATAATATGTCAGTACTATAATCCATGGCCCAGTAAAGGGACTCATATAAATTAAACCTGGTAAATAATAGGTAGTGAGATCTTACGAGAAAATGTTGAGATCATGTGGCAAGAAATGAGTTGAAACTCAATATCATGTATCATCACAAGATTCACCTTGGTGATGAAATCCACTTCAACCCAAATTATGACATATAGGTGGTTGTAAATATTTGTGTTTCTCTTTGCTTGAAGTCTCAGGTGCTCACTCAACCAGCTTCTAAGGAAAGACCAACCCTTACTGTTAAGCATAGAATATACTGAGAGGGGGGTGAATCATTATATTATGTATCTTATAAAACTTTCCCTTTATCAAATTCCACTTAATCAAACATTCAAGATATGCAATAAAACTCAAACAATAAACATCACACAAGATAGAGAGAGACACCAGATATAACGTGGAAACCCAATGTGGGAAAAACAATAGAGAATCAATCTCAAATATATTCTTGAGAACAAACCCATAGGAGCACCATACCCCTTTTCCAAGTACAAACCTCAACTACAATTCGTGAGCACCAACCCACAGAAGCTTTAAACCCCTTTGCCGAGCACCAACCCAGCACCTATTCGTGAGCACCAACCCCTTTGTGTATACCACACACCTATCTCTCAATGTTGCTACCTTCAACAAATGATAGATCAATACAACATATTCTTCCTCTCTCTCACCTTTGCTCTTCTAAGCTAGATATAACAAATACAAATCATATTCATCTCTCACAATTGCTCTTTTAAGCTAGATATTACAATATCAAATCAACCTCTATCTCTCATATTATGAATGGCTTCTCAAGCCTTTATTTATAGCTTTCCAAATGACCTTTGGCCTTCCCCCTTTGTGACCCTTCAATCCTCATGGAAAATGGCACCAATCTTGGATGACCCTTCATATCCAAGAATTTGAAAAGTCATGTGGTGACCCTTCACGACCAAAAACGTCCTTCCCACTTTTGTCCTTATCTTTGGTGACTCTTCATATTCCTCAAAGTGTCACTTCATGAGAAATTGTGCCTTTACTCTTTTGTCTTCACTTGGTGACTCTTGGTATTCCCCAAGATGACTCTTCATGGGAAAATGTGTTCCATCCTTCTTTTGTCTTTACCCCGTGGCTCTTCAACTTCTCCATGGGCCCTTATTTTATCTCATATGCAACCAAAAATATATTCATTAATATTAAATAAATATTAACTCATATTAGCCAGAATATATTTATTACAAACAACATTAAATGCAATGGGGCCTTTATCACCAATAATGCTAAACCTTTGACATCAATGACAATATTTCCAACACTTACATAGCAAGAGCATGTGTATCCAATTATAAAATTCTAGGAAACCATGAAGGGGATATCTAGGTGAATTATACATGGGGTCCCAGTAGCTTACACTCCACTAGACTCAACATATTTTTTGTCTACACCACCACCCTAGGTAATCCTAAGTCTAGCTTGCTTAGATATTAATCTCCCCTACTCTATGACTAACAATACTAATTTATAACATCCCCACATAACCCTTAAAAGCTCCTCTATTTTTTCTTATCCCATAAAGGCCTACTAAATTTATGTCTCACCCTACCCTAGTGATCCCAAGGACCCAGTTCCCTTATGCTCTTTTAGTGGTAACTTTGCTTGACATCTTCACTGCCTAAGTTCCCCTAGTCTAGTTCATACCCCAATTTTTAGCATCATCCACTCCATTGGTATGGTTTTCACCCTCCAAGAATCTTTGCTCTACCCTATAGGTCAGTTTGATCCCTAATAGAGATATAATGCCTAGTTTTCATTTTAATAACCTTGATAAGTATAATTACCATTATATTGTGGTCCCTCTGAGTATCCCTACCATCTGGTGGCTCTTGTGACTTCTAGTGCTCATGTATTCTTAACTAATTTTGTTCTTATTATATCCTCAAGGTTTGTAATATCTATTCAATCTTGAATACCTCATCTAGGTCCACTTTTGTTGTTTATACCTCAACATCTCCAATGCTAACAAACCTGAGTAAGATACTAAAGAATAATCAAAGGGTGGTTTATCCTAGGTAAATGTACCCCCTTGATCAATGTGTAAAATACCCTATTGGACTCCTCTAGACGTCACCCTAAGACCCCAATAAATTATCTTTAACCAACCAATTTCCTTTTTCATCATGTATACACAACTCTTAGGTGTTATTGATCCTCGAGTCTCAATGATTTCTAAAAATGGTAGTCACATTTGTTCCCTTGGGATTCCTCATTTGTGTATTTTCATTTTGCTCCCATGTTCCCCTCTCCATCTCACATCCCATTCCATGTGCCCCATCTACTCTTATCACCTTTAGCTTTCCTTCCACCTTTCACTTCAGTTGCATACACCCCTCATGTTCTACCATTGAACCACTAGAGAAATGTAAGGGTCAAATCCTTACTTCAAGGAAGTCAGCATCTCGATGCTCTTCCACTCAAATGACACTCTATTAAGAAGGGATGATTTTGGGTTCCACTTGTCACACTCCAATGAGATTGTGAATAATAATTTAACCAAATCTAATAGGGGTGGAGATAAAACTATAATAGAGTTAGCCACATAAGTCATGACAAGCATCATCTAGGTCCATGAGGTGAAAGTATCTTTAGAAGTTCCACTCAAATCCCATGAGAGATTATTGACTCAAGAAAATATCATCTTTTGATAGCCACCTATCAACTTGTATAGGCTCCACAACAAGGCCTACCTCATTGATCAATCACTGGAAGCTCAATAAGGCCTACAAAAGTAGTTGGGAAGTGGCCCACCTCCAACCTCCTCTTGATTATCTCCTATTAGGCCTTGGAAATTATGTTTTACTTATTTTTGGATTATGAATATTTTTGATATAATTATGTTTTAACCATTGCAAGACATGATGTCCAAGAGTGGGATCTCATGATACTAGGAGATGAGTCCCATTTATCTTATATATATTATTGTGTAATATTTTGTTTGGGTTTGACTCCACTATAAACAAGCACTTTTAGATTAATGCAAATTTGGTTTTCTATTTAAATGTGTTTGGTTTTCATGGATTTCTTATAATTTATTAATTATTTAAAATAGATAAACACTATTAATAGAGGATTGTAATTTGTGCTTCTCTATAGAATTTATGCTTTAATTAGGATGAGATTTTTATATTTTAGTTAGGTTATTTTATTATTTTCTCTTTATTGGAAGTCAGTGAGGAACATGTGTAATTGACTACAATCATGTTTTTATTTTATTCATTAAAAGAATCTTAGAATCAAGAATTTACCCCCTTTTCCTCAAAATCTCCCCTTATGTGACTGGATCCCAAACCATAATGAAACTTAGCATATTGTGGTACAAATATAGTTGGGCATGTTTCGTACCCTTGAATTATTTGTGTTTTGATTTACTTTGAGCATTCTATTTTCTTTCTTACCCTCTCCCTTTGATGTTTATTTATTCCCAAGTAGTATTTTCCCTTTTTTACAAATTGTGAAGTAAATTAAAATATAGCTCAAAATCAAATCTATTGAAACTGAGCTTAGTTAGAAGTGTACAAGTTTTTCTATTAGTTAGAAAATAGGAATTGAGTTTATGGTGATAGCACTACATCTCTTGGATATCTATTCCAAGAATGATATTTAATGGAGGCCAAACCTTGTAGATCATTCCCTAGTTTGTCTCAATAGAAATCCTAAAATGAGAGGATGCAAGTCCCCCAATTATTTCTCAAGCTTAATTAGTGCATCTAACCCAATAGATGAATTTTAGATAATGAGATCTTGGACTGAACAACACAATTGAAAATGGATAAAATATCAAAAGAATAAATCAAATTGTAACAATTTAAAATAGAAAAATATAATAAAAAAGGTTACAAGAGGAGCATGATGAATGTGAATGGTCACATGAGGAGAAGATACAAATGAAACAAATTGAAAAAGGGAAGTTACTACAAAAACAAGCATTAAATTATAAGTTACAAAAATAAATGCAAGATAGACAAGTAAACATCCTTAAGTAATGTTTCCTCAAAAAATAAATTCAAAATCAAGACATACAAAATAAGGTTGATATAGTTCCAAAAGAGGTAACTAAAGGTTGTTCTTTGTATCTAGAGCCTTCATTCTCAGTGTTCACTTTGGTGGAAAGAAATGTACTGAGGTCGAGGTTTCCTCTTTCATGAAGCTAATATATGTATCATGACACTTCTCCAATATATTAGGTGTGATATAAAATATTTGGGTATTATAATATGGCCAAAATGTTGCATTAGATCCATCAAGCTTGCAGTAACACTAGGGTATAAAACATGTTTTTTTATATTTCACATTGACCCTACCTTAGACCAATGTAATGAAAAATTAGGAAAAACATGGATGAGAGAAATGGGGGAAACATTGGGTAAATATCATGCCTGTGTCACACTCAACCATGAAGATACAACAGTTACAATTCAAGAGAGGATGATCCATCAAGCAATAGTATACAATATAAAATACTTATTCAACTATCATTCTAACAAAGATAGATAATATAATCATATTATAAGCACTTGATACAACACATTTGGAAATGTAAAATACATCAAATAAATTCAATAATACACTGTGATGTGGTTGGTTTTTACATATATAGATATAAAAAATGATCAAAGTGGCATATTACAATCTCATGACCAAGAATGTGATTATGATCATGATTATGATTATTAATAATATTGGTACAAAACTCCCAAAGACACAAGACCCATGCACTAGCATCCCATCTCAATTGGTGGCTTAACATGAAATTCATATAGTAATTGTATATGTTATGCAATAATTCCATGAGAATGTCATGTCAACCAAGTCATTGGTTAAGATGTAATGCTTTCCACTTTACTTTCTTCCTCATATTTACTCATCCTCTTAATTTTTCTATTCTTTTATCCCTTGATTTTGTTTCATTTTGCCCTTGCCTTTTAATTATTTACCATGATATGAACATCCATGACACTCATCCAAAAATGACTATAGTGCATATTTTTTGTAACATGCTACTTGAGAACTATTGAAAATAAACTATCTACACAAAATTTGACTTCCATTTGAGCTTACATGATTACATATCTTTCTCCTACATACTACATGAACATACATTGATTGTTTCCCACTGGGGGTATGCAAATGATTATCTCCACATATGATATTAAGCTACATTATTGTGATACACATATACAATTGGCGAATACTTCTTGCATTCACTCTTTCCACCTTGTGACTCTATCACATCTATTGTAAACTATGCCTTGACATGTGTTGTGGACTATTTGGATCCCCCCTTTTCTTATATATTGTAAACCTATCAACTTACCATTTGCAATAGTTTCAAGGGGCATGATAGTTTTTCATACTTAAATATACATTTTTAAAGTTCAAAATTATAGTTTCAAAAGGCATGATACTTGTTCATGCACATTATCAAAGTTCAAAATTTATAGTTCCAAAAGGCATGATACTTATTAATGCACATTCTCAAAGTTCAAAAGTTTCAAATTTAGAGGCAAAAAATCATTTAAATCCATTTTCAATTGGCACTGAGGTCATGATGGGGGCATGAATATTCTTCATTCTCTTTATATAGTGAAATTAGAATCTAATATCCATCTACAATGGCATGATTCATTCCATTATGGGTAATGTACATTTGAGTCTAGTGAAACTCAAAGGCCTTGGTATTACTTTTATAGAACCTATTATAAGGTTTCATCTTATGTTACATGTGATGTGTGTTCAATTATTGTGACACTCAATAACCTTGGCATCACTTATAGATAAACCATCATGGTTCCACCTTCTTTTAATTAGTATAGTGGATACTATTACCCATTCATGAGATTTTCAATACGCATCTTTCCAACTCAAGGGCTTGATTAGTTATTCAAAATTCAAAATTCGTTACTCTTAATTTTACAATGGTTCAAATCATCTAAGTGCTTCAATAATTAGGAATGATTCTCCATCATATTTTACATATTAAAGGGAAATTTGATTTCATCTTCATAAGTTTACTCCTTCCTTGATCTCCTCTAAATATTTCAAGTTTTCAAAGTTCAAATTTTTCAAATTTAAAATATGGATAAATGATTACTTCAGGTGATGGTGCAAGGTTTTATAAATTTGAGTGAACTACATAATTGTAGTATCCTATCAAAGACAAAGTGTGTTTTACACACCCAAGTTAAATTATTTCTCCTTTACTCTAGCAATTTCATTGCTAAAAGAAAGGAGCAAAAAATGTAGATACATAAATCTAGCCACAGGTACTTGATAATGTTAATTCTTGACATATATTAAACCACATGAATTGTGCCCAAATACATGACTATTATTTGTCATTACTCTAAGACATTTGTGTGTGTGTGTGTGTGTGTGTGTGTGTCAGCTTGAAACTTTTTTTGTCACTAATACACAAAAAATCAAAGTCAAATACTCAAATTACTTTATGTTACCCTCAAACTACCTTCAACTGAGGGCATTTGTCCCTATTTTTTTGGGATAGGTCCATTGTCACAAATATTTCCACCTAGAGTGGTCGCATCCCATGCCAACTAAAATCTAGTATTTAAATTTCAAAATACTCTTTCAGGTCTTCCCACAAGTTTCATAAGGTCAGCTAAAGGAAATTATAAAAAAGGTTTTGCATAAATACAAATCAAATGTCATTCATTTTTCCTAGCTTGGCACTATCTATTGAGCACTTACACACTATTTCACAATCAAAAAATATGTCATATTCCTCTCATTTTCAAGATCATTCATAATAATCATCCATAATCCAAGTCTAAATCATCCCATAGTAAGTAAAGGGCTATCATTTTCAAGCATCAAAGACATATTTTTAGTTATATACATTTAGTCAAGGAGCACAATTGCATAATCACTCTAGGTGGTAAAATTATATGAGATTTATTTCCCTCCTTAGAGTATTAGATATGTAGGCAATGTTCAATCATCAAAAGAGTGATTGGGGTAAACTCAACCCATTACACTCCCCCTCTCTCTTTTGCAGGGTATAAGATTTCAAAGTGCCCTTAAAGTTTCAAATACAAAATTGTAAATAAATAATTCCATGTGGAACAAATATAATTGCAACATCTCAACCCACTCAATAGACACAAGTGTAGAAGGCATAATAGTTATATTTTTATCATAGTCAATGTAAACAAGTCTATAGTCAATAGACACTTAGTGGCTTATGTTGTTGTCTAAGAAGTGTGGTGTTGTCCATTAATATTCTTAGATTTTGCTTCTATCCCTACATTATCATAGCTTTGATTTTTATATCTTTCTCTATCAACCATCAATCACATTCAACTAGTACAAGTCCGCAATTAAAAAACATGACCATCATGCATTATTGTCTAGGGAATGATGACCTATTTGGAAACAGTTTCAAATTCTATTTTTGATTTGAGAAGTCACAATCATATTTTTTATTTTATTTCCACTTTCATATATCTAAAATTATCAAAAGAAACCCTGGTTTGAGATAAGTACATTTCTTCTTAGTCTTTTTCTAAAAATAGCATATTTCCATATTTATCAATTTTCAAAATCAGAATTGTTAATTTTTGCACATCTTTAGAATTCTAATATATTTCAATTTTTACACATTTTATTATAACATATTAACTGTTAAATCAAAATTAGCATAAAACATGAGTTCCATGCCCCTAAATCTTCCTGTGTAGCCTTGATTTCATAAAAGAGGGGCCCTATTTAATCAATTTCTCTCTTTAAATTAAATATGAACATTTAAAACCAATGCATAGTGGTCTATTTTATCCCCATCTCCCTAAATTAAATTCCTTTATTGCATCAATTTCATGTGAAAGGGTTCTTTCTAATCAAAATCACTTTAGAAATGAAAAATGGACATAAAAAAATGATACATGATTGTCTAATGTGTCCCATGTACCTAAATCTTCCTATGTTGCCTCAATTACATGTGAGAATGGAATCATTTAGTTAATTTTTATATAAAAATTAAATCATGAACATACACTAATGACACATGGTGATTTATTTTCTCTCTATGTCCCTAAATCTTCCTTTGTTGCATCAAATACCTGTGAAAGGAGCCTTTTTTAGCCAAATTTTCTCTATAAAGGAAACATGAACAAACAAAAATGACACATGGTGATATAATCTTTCCCCTGCCCTTATATTGGAAATATTTTCCTCTATTACATGTGAAATGGACCTTATTACAATGAATTCACTCTTAAAATGAAACAAAGGCACATAAAAATGGAACATGTTATGGTATTTAATATATGCCCTAGCCTTAAATAAACAATGTTGCCTTTGCATGTGAAATGGATGTCGTTACTATGAATTCACATAAAAATTGATACATGGTGGTCTAATGTGTCCCTTAACCATAAATCTTCCTATGTTGCCTCAATTTCATGTGAGAGGGGCCATGTTTAGTTAATTTTGCTCTATAAAGGAAACTACAACACAAAAAAGACACATGGTGGCCTCTTTTCTCCCTATAGCGATCTATATCCTCTATTGTGTTGATTGGATATGAAATGGGGCCTTTTTAGTAAAATTCATTCTAGAAAATAAATAAAAAGACAAAAATAAAACATGGTGGTCAAATGTGTCCCCTACCCCTAAATCAAAAATGTTATCTCTATTGCATATAAATGGGCCCTATCACTATGAATTCACTCTAGAAACAAAACATTGAAATAAAAAAAATGTGTGCTGGTATTTAATATGTCGCATAGCCCTAAAGTGGTAAATTTTTCCTTTATTAAATATGAAAAGGGACCTACTAGTATGTATTACCTATAAAAAGATACGTGAACATTAAAAAATTACACATGGTGGTCTAATGTGTCCCCTTCTCCTAAATCTTCATTTGTTACCTTAATTGCATGAAATAAGGGCCCTATTTAGTCAATTTATATCTACAAAGAAAACATGAACACATGCAAATAACACATAGTAGTATATTTTCTCCTCATATCCCTAAATATTCCTTTGTTACATTAGTTTTATAAAAATGGGGCTCATTTTAGTCTAATTTTCTTTAAAAATGAAAAATAGACGTAAACAATAACACATGGAGGTACCCATAAATCCAAAAAAAAAATCCTCTATTACATGTGAAATGGGCCTAATTAATATTAATTCACTCTAAAAATGAAACATCGACATTAAAAAGCATGTAAAGGTATTTAATATGCCCTCTAGCCTTCAATAGATAATTGTTGCCTTAATTGCATGTGAAAGGGGGCCCATTTATAAGAATTCACTCTAAAAAGGATATACAAACACATAAAAATGACATATGGTGTTCTAATACCAAATATTATTTTTTTATTCTATGTATGTTCCAAGAAACACATACACATTATTGCACATTATTACAATATCTATGGGTGATAGCTTATATGTATTATTATGCATAGGCATTATTACATGTATGTTTTATAAAAATATGAGATCCAAAAAAAGGCCTTAGGCTCAAAATTGGCTTGAATTTCCAAGCCTAAGATTTAGACCTATAAATATATTAGCATCATCTATGTTTATAAGTTATTATCACAAAATCAACCTTTTGCCATGAAAACCATCATGACTTCCATAAGATAATTTCATGAAAATGTTATAAATATGTAGATCTAGTCTTCTACTTTTTTAAAATATAATTTGTTCTACCTCACAATATGGTTTAATATTTATTCTTTATTTATTAAGATTGTGTCTTAGCATACTAGAATTTTATAGCTAGTTATTATTTTATGTATCTTTGGATCTATTCATGGATTGTAAAAAAAAGTATATGAGGACAAATGAGACCTAGTTTTATACACATTCAAAAAGAATTACTTTATATATATATATATATATATATATATATATATATATATATATATATATATAAAGGGGGAGCATGGTTGACTATCCACTTTTCAAGGTATTTCACTAGGTAAATTAATTAAAAAATATATTATTAAAAAAATTAAAAACAATGGGATAAGCGTGGTGGCATCTACTAACTCTCTAAAAACTCATTTGAAAAAAAATTTAACAATGTTAAAGAATAGGGGGCAAGACCACTTATCTACTACATTTTTATTTGAAATAATTTATTTATTTAAAAAACACCTATTTGACCCACTTAACTCCATCATTTTCAAAAATATATAGTAGTTTAGAAACTAGACTTGAAATGCTACCTTTTTTATTTTTATATTGTTTTTAATTTTTACTAGTGAAATGCTTCTATAGTCATATAAAATGTGAAAATTGGTAGCTTGACTATGGCTTGTGACACCCAACCTATAGGTCCTTCTTGAATTCTCTCATGACCCTTCTAGACACCTTTTTGCTTATTCCCAATCATCTATAGACTTTTGAGACCTGATTCTAGCTCATACAGGCTGCATCTCCTATGATAATTCCATCCCCCTAGGTCCCACACCTGTAGGAAAATAGCACCCAACTTGGACTATAGCACTAGACCTAAGGGTGTTCATTTTTAATACTCCTATCCAAGTGCATTTTTATCTCCAATAGTCACTTCCTTCTGGTTCCTATCATTTTTATTATCGGCCTAACGTGAATACATTCAACCCATGACCAATAGATCTCTATAAAATCCCATTCAAAGTTCATTTAGAAGGGGTTGGCAAATATTACAAAAGTATTCAAGAATACAAGCAAGACCATTGAGGCAAACTTCCCTATTCTCTATATACAACCATCCAATACAAATACAAGTACATCTAAATCCTCACACCAGTCCTTAGCCACCTCAAGCACACCTAGTTTAGCATTTTTGCATCTTCACAACACTATTGCACAAAGCACATCAAGTGAGAGAAATACATATGGATTGATCCCTGTTTAGAGTATTGGTATGTAGGTAGTGTTCCCACATAAGGGGTGTGGATCATGTTCAGTGCATCTTCCACATACTAACCCCCCTTCTTTCTCAAGATTGATCAAAGCACAATGAAGTCTAGGGTTTGAAGACTAAATCAGATCTACAAAGAGTTCTATAGAACTTTATTAGTCAAAATTTTGTAGGCAGGTTCACATAGGGACAGTGAACAAAATCCAAAAAACTTGGGTCTCTAGGATAATACTGGTAGATGAAGACTATATCACCAAACCCTAGGGTGTCTTATTTTAGCACTCTTGTCTTTTTCAAAATGAAAGACATATCTTAATTTGTGACACTATCCCAATCTTGCACAACAAATTCCAGACCATGTCTCAGTCATTTCATCTAATTTTTAGCTAAGTCTTATTTTCTTCATATTTATTACTATTTATAGAAAGGTTAAAAATACAGTTGATTATATAAATCAACATCTAAATTATTGCAATATTATTTAATGGTTTAGTCAACTTAGACACGTTACTAAATTAAGAATAAGACTCCAATGTGAACCTGACTTACTTCGTTTGTGCATAAAAACCCTAGAAACCCTAGGGTAAATTCCTTGTTGATTTTTCTAATAATTTTCTAATTTTTTACCTACATATTTAAATCAAAAATTAGCATTAATTTTTAAGATTTCATAGTAAATTTTATAAAATCATTTTCTTCCAAACCCTAGTTACATATACTAGGTCCCTTTAAATCGAGAATTTTCCAATAATTTTCTAGCTTTTCCTATATTTTTTAATAAAAAATTAATATTTAATTTTTAAAATTCTATAGTAATTTTTTTTTAAATCATATTTTTTTCCAAACCCTAGTTGTATATACTAGGTCCCTTTAAATCAAGAATTTTCTAATGTTTTTTTAATTTTTTTACTTGCATATTTAAATCAAAAATTTACATTAATTTTTAAAATTCCATAGTAATTTTATAAATAATCATTTGTCAAAACCCCAATTGCATATACTAGGTCCCATTGATTTTGAGGTATCACCTTACATATAACATCATATTTCACATAAAAATAAAAATGGATCTCATTTATTTAAAAGCCTTTCTTGCATTTTTTACAAATAATAAGGAGACCATACTTTGTCCTATAATGTACATGAATGATGAAGTTTACCATATATTAATACAAATCTTCTTTCTTTGCATTTCATGCTTAATTTTTATAATATGAGATGATATTAATAAATTTAGAGCTAAACATGTTAAGATACCCCTTGCCTCACCTCCCTTAGAGCCTTTATCCCATGTCAAGTTATGTTGCATGATCTATTTTACTCTTCCCTAGGTCACTACCCATCACCAAAGAGCCCAGTTGACACCCTTTATCCCTCCACCACCTTGACCTATCGATTATCTTCGCTCTCCTCCTATAGCTGCTACTAGTCCTATATGGATAATAGATAATGTAGTTAGAGTTGTTACTCTATGATCTACCATGCCTCCCTCACCTAGTTAGGATTCCCACCACCTTCTTATTCCTTCCTGTCCTAAGCCCAACCCACCCACACAAGCAAATCTACACAAGGCATATGATATTATTGATCAGTTGAGAAATACACTAGTTAATATTTTGATGTTAGAGATACTTCAAAAAGCCAATGTGTTCAAGGACATTCTTTATCAAGCACTCACTCAAACTTCTATGCCCATTAATTCTAAGCCTTCTTATTTTGCATCAGTAGTCAACATGTTAAAAACTATAGAAGATGTTATTTCTTTTGATCGTGAGGACATGCCATCTCAGATTGTTAGTGATCAAAATTTACCATTGTTCATACAAGCTCAAGTCAAAACTAGCATAGTTAAGATAGTTCATGTTGATAATGGTTCCAAACTTAATATATGTAATATTACATTCTTACAGACCATGGAGATATGGAATCCATGCAAAAATCATATAAAAATATTAGAGGGTTTGATGATATACCACAATAGACATTGGGCACCACTACTTTGGATATCATGGTAGGGCCCAAAACCATTTGTACATAGTTTTAGGTCATCTCAGGTACTCTTCACTATAATATTTTACTTGGATGACCTTGGATACACAATATGTGGGTAGTTCCTTCTACTCTTCATCAATGTGTTAAGTTTATCCATGAAGGATACCTATACACATGCCCAACAAATAACTAGCCATTCAAATATTGTCAAATTATAGAGTCATCCTCAACTATTTTGCTAGATGGGACACCTTATATCATAATTCAATCACCACCTCCTCACATTTCTCTTGATCAGATACATATATATGAGGTAGGAGATACTATCACATCTCACACTCCTCCACTTACAGTTGTGTCCTCAGCTCTAGATATTTTGCCAGTCATAGTAGCTTTAGCCATTTTAACTACTCCATCAATAATAGTTCCTACACCTATTATAATTATACCATCACTAATGGTAGTTCTATAAATATCAATTGATTCTATAAATACAAATCCTTTGATAGTTATAGTTATCCTAACAATTACAGATACTCTCACAGCACTGTTGTCTTTTATTACTATAGTTGATGAGACTCCCATATCACAGTTACCCCTTGTGGTATATTTTGAGTTGCCATATGTACATGATGTTGATATAGATTCCCAATCTACTTCAAATGATGATACAACACCCACACTCATAGATGATTATTTGTGTGGATTGAGATTTACACTAGTTGGCCTAAGAGAGTACTGATATGACTCTAGACCTCTCATTACACATCCTACATTACTCTTAGCATCTCACATTACACTATCAGGATATATTCCACATTTATGGCCATAGATAGATCACTTAACACATACAATTCACATGGTTACCTATATGGATATAGATTTAGTCATTCAAATTTAGGTAGGTAACACATAGCATCAGCCACAAATTATGCTACAAATGTTACTTGATCATGAGTTAATCACACTACCTATAGTACAACATAGATCTATTAGCATATTATCATAGTAGGATGGTCACCCATTTTGTCTCTTTCACTGAATCATAGGCCATGACACTGACTCATGTACAAATTTATATCAAATATTGGATAAACTACAAGTTCAAGGTACTATTTAGATTACATCACCACCACTACTAGCTTCACCAATTCCATGAAAGCCATCTAATACCAGAGTTAAATGTCCCAGAGGAGAATCAACATCTTCACCATCAGATCAACCTTCAATTTACCTTTGGCAAGATGACACCATGTATACAAAGTCTATGGCATACGATGATACTTATGATGATGATATTGAGGCATTTGATGATGGACATGATCCCTTACTCCATATTCATCCCCAATGAGCTCCATATTTGGACCCTCTACCCCCTCCAACCTAGTCATTTATGCCATTGTGTACATAAATTTTCAAAATTAATTATATATAGCTTCCTTTCAATTACTTATACATAGTTTCTTTTTACTTACTTGTACATAGCTTCTCAGTATTTCTTGTACATAATCTCCTCATGATTTATTTACATAGATTATACTTAAAAATACCAAAAACATTCAAATATATCAAAAACCAAAAACATTCAAAAATGTCAAAATGCAAAAACATTTCAATTATATGCATCATCCATATTTTACATTTCTACTACCATGCTAGGATTACATTTTGTTATTTTATGCTATCATTAATCAATTTATCTACATTACCATGCTTTACTTGATCTTATTTGAGCATGTACAGTGACATCTAGATGTTTGATTGCTTCACTCTACCCATTGAGGGGGCACCCTACTTCTACATTCGAGACACATATTGATATATCTACCCACTGGAGGCATATTTTACATGACTACACCATTTAGGTTAGGTCATTCCTATACCACACACTCTAGTTATCATGATGATGTGCATCACTTAAAATTTTACATAGATTACTTTATCGACACTCACTAGTACATATCACTTATGTATTTCTTAACATATACCTTGTCTTTACTTTATGTTTTGCATACTTTCACTTCTTGCTTTGATTAGTTAAATGCAATTGTATTTCTAGTATTTACATGCTTTCCTTTCTTTATTTGTATATCTAGATGTGACTAAATTTCTCAATTCCCACTCTATGTTTTGTCTATGCCATAAGACATTTACCAATGTCCTTTACTTGTACTCTTTTATGTGCCTATGGCCCTTGTGCCAACCTTGCTTGTTTTCAATTATGTGTATGTGACATTTGAATATGCCTTGCATGTTTTCTTTCTAGTTTGAGTGACGTACCCATGTCCCTTATTTTCTTAGCCCCTTGGCCACTCATGTATGCTTCTTGCTTCTTTTCTTATGTGATTTTTGCTTGATTTATTCTGAATTATTTGCAATGTCATGATCCACATCATGCATTATCTTGATTTTTTGGATGCCATGATGGACTCATGCTCCATCCCTCCTTGAAAACTAATAACTAAAAACTAACTAGACTTTCAGTTCCAGTTCATTATATTGCACATGTTATTATATTGTTACATCTATCTAGCCATACCCCTATTGATCTAACAATCTCCATTATAAACTATGTTACATCTTGAGATATCTTGTTGATTATCATTGTTATATCATGTATTTTTTAGCATAACACACTTACAGGGATCTTTATTTTGAGATCAATCATTGTAGGTTCTTCATTCCTACCCTCAAAAGAGGGGAAAATAGGGGTTTTTGTCATAGAGATTAGAGCTCCTACCAATCAAAAAATTATCTTTCAAAACACCCAAAATAGTAGCTAGACTTCAAATTAGGTAAAACAAACCAGGTAGATAGTGACAATTATATAATAGTCTTTAGAATCATCATAGGATAAGAGCACCAAGATTGGACTACAGTGTCAGATAGTAGGGTGTATGATTTTGATGTTCCTATCCAAATATCAAAAAAAACTAGATTTTCCAAAAACAAATAGAAAGGTAAGTCTAGTTATAGTTTTGTTAGCTATAATTTAGTTTAGAATCTTTAGTTTTAATATAGTTTTTCTTAGAGAATTTATATATAGGGGGAATCATGCATGGCATGATGGCTCTCACTTCTAGTTTTAGATTAGGCAATTGATATAACTTCTATATCAGAATCCATGTTTTAGACACCAATGATTGGGGCAAATATGCGTGACATATTTGAATTTTTTTTTTTGAGTTCAGTACATTACCCAAGTATTCTCAATAGTTGCATGCCTTATTCTATTTGTAGGTGGTTGGCATCATTTATAAGTGGATTCCACATAAGCCTATTGCCTAGTTTTGAAGTGGATTTCATACAAGCCTAATCTCTACCTTTTTTGAGTGGCCAAGAGTGGCCTAGTTTCTTGCACACATTTGGCTATCCACACCACATTTTTAGATTACAAAATGTTCAAGGGCCTTAGGAGCCATCTCATATAACACACATTCATATTGGTATCAGTTCATAGCTTCAATTAATGGGGAAATAATGGAGCTAAAGGACTAGCTAGCCTTTGTATTTTTGAGCCACTTACTCAAAGGGATTAGACATATGGTCTAAACATATATTAGCACATGCATGATCACATAGTTTTACTTAGTAGGTGATAATGGAGCCAAAGGGATAGCCTTTGCATTCTTGAGTCATTCTTAGGGAATTGAGCATTTAACTCCATTCATGATAATACTTTTAGTACAACATCATTTATCACATACACAGCATCACCTAGCACCACTCAGCATCATAATAGGTTCTGTATTGATTCACATACTTGATGAGGTGTATCCATTCCTTTATCTTCCTCTATATTTTACTTAGCTTTCATATGTTCTTATTTTAGATATATCATATCTAGTAAGAATTTATCTACTCTTGATTTTATCTTGTAGATTTACACTTCATGACATGTTATTTTTATGCACACCCAGCATCATAGGCTTCACCCTTATGGGTATATTTAGTTACACTTTCTATGTTTCCTTTATCCTAGTTTTTCACTTTACTACATCACTATAATAAAGGGGGGTAAATGTAGTCATATAAAATGTGCAAATTGGTATCTTGAGTGTGGCTTGTGACACCAAACCCATAGGTCCCTCTTACATGCTCTCATGACCCTTTTAGACACATTTTTGCTTATTCCCAGTCATCAATAGACTCTTGAGACCTGATTCCAACTCAGTCAGGCTACATTTTCTATGATAATTCCATCTCCCTAGGTCCTACACCTAAAGGAAAATAGCACCAAACCCTAAGGTGTTTATTTTAGGTGCTCCTATCTAATTTTATTTTTAGCTCCAATGGTCACTTCCTTTAGTTCCTATCCTTTTTCTTTTCAGCCTATTATGAATACATTTGAACTATGACCAAAAAAACTCTGGGTTGGCAAATATTACAAAAGCAAGCAAGAATATAAGCAAGACCATTGAGGCAAACTTCCCTATTATTTGCATACAACCATCTAATACAGTTAAAAGCACATCCAAATCCTCGCACCAGTCCCTAGCCACCTCAAAAACACCTAGTTTAATATTTTTGCATCTTCATAACACTATTGCATAAAGCACATCAAGTGGGAGAACTACATATGGATTAATCCCTCTTTAGATTATTAGTATGTAGGTAGTGTACCCATACAGGGGTGTGGATACACATTCAATGCATCTTACACACACGAACCCCCCCTTATTTCTCAAGATTGATCAAAGCATAATGAACTCTAGGGTTTGAAAACTAAATCAGCTCTACAGGGAGTTTTGTAGACCTTCAGTAGTCAAAATTTCATAGGTAGGCTCACTCAAAGACAGTGAATAAAACCCAAAAAACTCAAGTCTTTGGGACAATAATGGTAGAAGAGGACTATAATGGCAAACGTCAGGGTGTCCTATTTTGGTGCTCATGTCCATTTTCAAAATGAAAGCTAGATCTTGATTTACAACACTGTCCCAGTGCTGGATAGTAAATTTCAAACCCTGTCTTAGTCATTTCATCTAATTTTTAGCTAAGTATTATTTTCTTCATATTTATTACTATTTATAAAATGGTTAAAAATATAGTTAAATTATACAAATCATTAGATAAATTATTGTAATTATATTTACTGATTTAGTCAACTCAAACCCTTAACTAAATTAAGAATAAGACTCCAATATCTCAAAACTATTAAATCAACTTCAATAAAACTATATTTAATAAAATAATAATTTAAAAAAGGTTAAAAACTAAAGTAGTTTGTTGGTATTCATAGCTCAGACTCCCTACCAGAGGTAAAGCTAGCTCAAAATAGACCAAAATAAATATGAAATGTTAGCAAAACATAACAAAGAAAAAATGTACCTATAACAAAAACATCATGAAATTAAGCACAAGTCATTGCACCAAAAGGAGGAGGTGGAGGATCATCCTTAGGTAGTTGAGCATTTCAAGATGAAGGCTCAATTGAGGGATAATCTAAAGACACCCATCCATATATGGGGTCTAGAGGAGCCAAATAAATAGTAATTCTCCACCCAAGATGATGTTACACCACACTACCAATAAGGTTGGGACTCGGAGATGATCCCCACCAAGAATGACCACCCACAATTTCCCACATAGTGACAATGGACTCCATCACTCACACCCCCCATTTAGGAGGAGGGGTGGAGAAGTGGTTACAATTGCAAGAATGATTTTTCTGTCATTTGGGCATTAGAGGTCACAAGCCTTATGGTGAATAATCTAGGGGAACATGTCTCATAGCACATAGAGTGCTCGCCCAATGGTCAAGTAGCTCCTACAAATGCCTAACTTCCATGGCAATTTTTCTACTTGGGATTGAATCTACATATAGGTCAAAGATAATACAGACACCTTATAATTAATAAAGAAATGAAAAATAAGGAAAATTAGAGAAATAAAGGGAAATAAGGAAAAGTGTTGAAACTTATAAAAATTAGAGAAATTAAAGTAAATTTTGTTAAAAAATAGTAAAATTAGGCCAAACATAAATAAATTATGCCAAAATTGTGAAATAAAGGAAATTAAAGGAAAATTTAGACAAACTTAGTAAAATTAGGCCAAACTTGATGAGATTATGTCAAAGTTAAATAATTAGGAAAATTAGTGACGTATATGAGAAATTATAAAAATTAGGGGTATTACGTTGATTTGTATAAACTATGGATATTAGAGTAAATTAGAGTAAAATTAGACCAAAATTGATGAAATTAGTAATAAATACTAAAAATTAGAGAAATTAGGAAAATTTATGGAAAATAGTGAAACTAGGGGAAATGAGGAAAATTAGAGAAAAATTTGGTTAAACTTAGTAAAATTAAGGCCAAAATTGATGAAATTACACTAAAATTACAAAATTGGGGACATTAGTGAAAAATAAGGGAAATTAAAAAAAAAAGATTCAATTATGCCAAACTAAGGAAATTAGAATGAAATAGATTAAAATTTGACTAAAATTAGGCTAAACTTGATGAAATTAGTGACAAATATGGAAAATTATGGAATCCGTGAAATTTTGGTAAATAAGTGAAATTAGAGAAAAATTTAGAAAAACTTTGTAAAATTAGGCCAAACATGAGAAAATTATGGAAAACTTAAAAAAATAAGGAAATTAATGATAAATAAGGTAAATTATAGAAACTTGTGGAATTATGCCAAATTATGGAAATCGGGAAAATTAGAGTAAATTAGGGCAACATTAGAGTAAAATTAGGCTAAAATTGATGAAAGCAAAGAAAAATAAATAAATTTTTAAAAATGGATAAATTAAAGAAAATTACAATAATTAGTGAAGCTTAGATAAATTAGGGAAATTAAGTAAATTAATTAAATTTTATATTTTTTCATTTGATATAATTATTATTATCTTAAAAAATCTCTAATTTTCATTTCATTATATTATTATTGCCTTAGTTTACTTTTTTTCACAGATATGTCAAGATCTAAATTAAGCTTTGAAAAATTATTTTTTTATTCTTCACTGCCATTATCATATACATATAAATATATAGACAATATATAAATGACAAAATATGATAAGGGAAAATGTGTTGAAGAAGAGGTCCAAAGAAATTACACTAGTACACAAATAAATATTAGGATGTCAACAATTTTGAATAAATTAAATGCAAATAAGGTGAACGTTAAGATTAAAAGTTATGGGAAAGAGTGAAAAGATGATTTGAAACTTCCTAATGAGGTGTTTCTGAAATATAATTTTATTTTCCCAATTGGTGAGATTATGGGGCATGGCCAATTCATGAGCCTCTCCTAGACCTTATGCAATATTTACATTTTGAAGGTGGAGTTAAATATGATACGACACCATAAACTATCCTTAATGTAATTTTTGGGATATCACATTGTCAACATGTGGGTCTAATACTCGACATGGATAAAGTGTGCCAATATTACATTTTTATGACCCATTGTATAGTTTTATAGATTGGATTTACATGGTGAGAACAAGTTTAGTATGTCAACTTATGGTATGTGTTTTGATTCAAATATAATAGAATATTAGATTTGTATAGTTGTAAAATAATACTAGAAGATGCATGATTGAACCTAAATTGATGGCCATCCTTATGAATTTAAAAATATTATTACTTTCATGAATTGTACTCATGGGTGTATATGTTATGCATATCCTATTTTTAAATACATAGATTGTGTTAATAACAAAAAAGGATGACATGCTTGAAATTTTACCTCATTGTGCCATGGTAGAAGTAATTAAAAATATAAAAGTTGGTGAATAGCTTCTTATTGACCATAATTTTAAATAGAGAGCAACAGCATAAAAATCAAGAAAAAGAATAGGTGACAATGATACTTGATGTATATATTAATTTTTTGAAATGTTGAAAAAAATCTAATGTTGTAGTTTTTATGTTATGTAAAATGTGGTTTATTTCATATGTATATTATTATTTTTGATACATTTAAATAGTTTGAAATTAATTATATACTTATTTGTATATGAATTTGATGAACATGATGAATTTTTTTTATAAAACTAAATAAATGTTTATGTTGTGGTGCATCATCAATGTCTTTGAATTATAACGAGCATTTCACACTGACTTATATGCCATCACCTCCATTGTCATCTCATCCTATACTCCCACAACCTTGTAGAAGATCCACTAAAACAAGAGATGAATATTTCAATTGATAACTTGCACTCCTCAAAGGCATTCATTTTATGGGCATCTATTTACATCTTGCACATCATCTTTTCATATTATAGATCATTTTCATCAATTTATCCCTAGAATAGGAAAATAATGGGGTCATTTTATTAAAGAACAACATGAAGAAATAAAACCACCTCCACCTTAGTTGGATGAAGTCCCCCTTTTTATTTCAATAAAACATTTGATTGTTCATATAATTTTAAAATATCATCATGTGTTTTAATTAAATGTACATTATTTTTCATTAATTGATAATAATTAATTAATATTTAAATTAATTTAATTTATTATAATTATTAAATTTAAATTTTTATTTTTATTTAAATTATTTAATCAAAATTATTTTTCAATTTAATTTAATGTATTATTTAATATATTTATTTTACTTGAAAATAAATGATAAATTAAACATAGTTATTTTTATTATTTTTTTAAATAGAGTGACACAATTAAGGTGCAACTTGCACCACCGTTGTATCACCCTACCCTTGAAATTAAAATAAAAAATGGAAGGACTCATGTGTGCTCCCCTCTTTCTTTTTTAACTATGTTGCATAGACAAAAAGTGACAAACACAGTTTGATAGAGAAATGATAGGATGGGAGAGAAATTAATAATGTCAAGGGTCAACTATAGAGGAGGGAAATTAGTAAGAGGATGAAAAGGGAGATGAAAGAGTATGTATATGCAATAATAATATGCAAGAGGAAAAAGAGTGTGGAGAGGACAACTATATACAACTGATGAGGAGGAGCAACACTTTAGAGACATAAGATGAGAACATTTATGAATAGCACCTGAGGAGAAGGAGGAAGCATAAGCACACTTCAAACGCAAAATCAAAGAGGTATATTAATGGTTTTAATATATAAAAAAATTATATATAGAATACATTTATGTCATAACAAAAATATTAAGAAACCTTACTTTTTTTTTACAAAAAACAATATGTAGAAGCACTAGAACTAGAAACCCTAGAAAAAATTTAGCAAAGTGATAGGAAAATAAATAAATAAAATCCTATAAAAATAACAAGCGAAATCTCTGTGAAAACCAAGATGTAGAAATCTAAAACCCTTAAATCCTAGAAAAAATTAGGTAGAAACCTTACCAAAATAACACACAAAATGAGTTTTTTAGTGCAAAAACAATAAATAAAAAACCCAAAAAAAACAAAGTGCAAAATCCATAGGGAAAACCATGGGTAGAAACCCTGAACCTTAAAAAAATAAGAAGGAAAATTAAGAAAACTGCACAAAAAAGATAAGCATAAACTGTAGGAAAATCCTATCAAAAATAGAAAGTAGGAACCTTACAAAAAATGGTGCCAAAATTCTTATATGCATGGAAACAAAAAAAACTAACATGATATTTTTCATATTTATTAATTTTTTTAAATTTAAGTGTCTTAAAACTGAAATATATAATATATAAATCATTTTTTGAAAAAAAAAAAAAAAAGGCATGTTAAAATAGGCAATATTTTTCAAAAAGCGTATTGAATAGTGTAGGGTGTGGTAAAACCAGTGTTCATGAAGTCAATACATGAGATATAGAGGAGTACATCACCCCTCAATTCTATACATATCTCATGTCTCAATGATCAAATGTACATCATGATTCAAATGTGTATTGGATTCATGAGATGCTCTAACAGTCTATAGGTGGTGAGACAACTCATTGTATTTCATCCACTTCAAAAGAACCAAAGAGGTAAATATTTTATTTTATTTTATTTTATCATATTTTTTTAGCTTTTCAAAAAAAACTTAATTTTTTGAATTTTTTAATTTATTGGGTTTTTTAATTTATTGGTTTTCAATTTATTTATTTTTTAATTCATTTTTTAATTTATTAAATTTTTTGATTTATTATTTTTTAATATTATTTTATAATTGTACATCCTTCTTTTTTGTGCCAAGTTCTTCATATTATCGTCTATTCATACTCACCAATTTAAATGATAGAATACCTCCCCCATAAGCCTTGAGGAGGTGTTGCATGTAATGTTAAGGGGGGTTTAGATTCTCCACTTAATTTTGATGATAATTGACCATCTTTTCTAACACTAGAGGAGTATAGATATAGAGTGTAGGGAGTATCAAGGTGAGATTGATTATTAATGATGACATAAAAATATTACAAGAAACTTAGGGCAAGTAAGTTGTATTATACCTTTATTTTTTAATTTAATAAATTATTCTAATTTCTTAAATTTTTTATGAACTATCAATTTTTTTAATAAATTACTTCAATTTCATTATTGTCTTTCAAGTACTTTAAAAAAAGAATTGTTACATAAGACAAAAAGTTGTTTTCAAAAAAAATCATTTAGAATTTAAATGTCAACAAATTAAGCGTAATAAATGGTTGGTTGTTTATATTCAAAAATATAGCTTAGTCGTACTTACTATGATTTAAGGATTATTGTAAAATTTACAGTGGATGTGTTCAAGAGGATGAGGTGACATACATGGGTATGACAACATAATTAATTCTAATAATATTTTTTATTTCTTCATATGTTTTTATTAATTTATGAAATTCTAATGTGCATGAGACTACAAGGTAATAGTCGTGAGGAGAGAGTAACTCATCAACCTCTAGGTATGAATGTATCCATGTGGCAAAGACAATGCAAAAATTGGTGTAAATGAGATGCAAAGTGGGTTTTTGATAATTTCAAAAAATGTATATAGAATATTAAAAAAAATCTTTATATTATGTAATTAAAAGTTTCTTATGTTTTCATATTAATGCAAGGGTCAAAATTATCTACAACAAATCCCACAAAACCAAAATGAATTGAGGAAGTTGGTAACTCATTGTTTGTGACAATTGAATGTAGAATAGGCTAATTTAAAATTTGTAAGTTTATTTAAATAATGTAGCGTGTAAATTTGAATTCATACCTCAATATTTTTAATATAAAATTATTTTTTTAAGAGATGTACAAATTTAAGGCCACTAAGCAAGTACAAGAGTAGCTAAAATCCTTTAGATGGAATATTGATGCATTTAATGAGTGGTCGTGTTCTAAAGGGATTGTGTCATTAAGATGTCATTATTTGCTATTTAGTAATAATTTAATCTGTAATTGAAATTAACTAATTAACATAAATTGAATTTGAAATATTTTAATAATTATTAAATAATATCAATGTAAGTGAATAGATTGTTAATTTTAGTTAATGGTCTTGATTTAGAGACGATGATGATAATGAGCCCAACTATGGTAATGGAAACCCATCATTGCATGGAATGATGGAGTACAGTCTAAATAATATATAGAATGAACTCATAGATGATGACAATCAGGTCATAGATAGTGATGGTGATGAGCAATAGATGATGATAACTCATAGTTAAAATGTTTAAATAATTTAAAAATTAAACTCATATTATTATATTATAAATTAAAATTATTCATTTTCTCATCTTTGACATTATATTCTCATTGTATTATTAACTTACCTATGACATTAATTTTTGTGTGGAATTGTTATATGTTGGTTTAGCATTCTTATTAATATTCACAAATATGTTATTTTTCCAAATTGTTATATGTTCTTTTCATATTTTTATTTACATTTTAAAATGTGATATTTTCATTCAAATTCTTAAAACATAATTGTAAATGTAATATTTTAATTCTTTTGTGTAATTTTATCTTGTACTAGTTGGATCCAAAAAAATATATTTTATTTTAGATTACTTATTTATATTTTAAAATATGTTGTTTTCTCTCACATATAAAATATGATATTTTTTATCACATAAAAAATTATGTATCTATGTATCTAAATTTACTCACCTCGTCACTAATATTGTTATTAGTTGACACTAATTTCATCTATCTCATCTAATCTCATTTATCTCTTCTAATGTTGTCCTAACAGCATCCCTTCCATTCATTTTCCTATTATCCACCTTCTTCATTATTCATCTACTAACCTTATATCCCCCCACAAGTCATTTAATTCTTCTTTCAATATGTCATTTATCATCTAATCTTATTCTAACTCCACTTGTCCATTATATTAGAATTTAAAATTCCAATCCCACCTACCTTAGCCTATTCCTAGGATCTCCTACATCCCTAGTTCTTAATCACCCATCTAATCACCTCATCTAGCCACCTAATAATCTTGCTTAGCTCTTAATGGATTCTATCATTCTCAAATTCTAGAATCCTCCTCTACTCTCTCCTATTTTTCAAAAACCTCCAAACCTAGAGGCTTCTTAGAAATTTTTAATTCCCATTTATTCCCTCCACTTCTTATATTTAAATCCAGACACTCCTCCACTTTGAATTTTAACTATAAAATATATGATCCTCTCATGCCAAACTAGTCTACTTTTCAAATCCATCAAGTATATATGTTGTCCACAATCTGATTCTACAACCAAGCAATCAATTAAGTATTGAATCCTTCTTCTATTGGATCTTGATTTGGATCATTTGGTTAAAGGATTGTGATGTAGGTATGAATGTTTCATTTTGTTATGAACTATGATATTTTTGGATCTAAATTTTAATAGAAGATTCATGTTTTGAGTAGATTTTAGTTAATTACATGATTTTAAATCTCACTACTCAAAATTTCTATCTTACATTTGGTGACCACATTGGGATCCCTCCTTTGTGCTAATCTTGTGTGTGAAGTGTGATTGTGTTACTTGCAGGTCTGATTAAGCATGAATTTGGGTTCAAATTTTAAAAAAACTCATTTTTTAGTTGAATCATGATATTGTTCTACAACTTACAATTTTGCATTTATGATTTGAGGTTGACGGTGATATTTTTGACATAAACCACCAACCTAACCACTAACCATCAAGGTAACTTTGTCATTTTTATCTTTTTAGTCAAAATCACTTCTTGTAATCTATGATATTGATTTTTATCTACAATTTTGAATAAAGTAGTCATGGTTTTGATTTCCATCTATAACTTTGTTTCTAATAGTTGAGATTTTGATCAGAGTTATAAACTAACCCTAATCAAGCTTTTAAACATTGTTGTCTAGTTTTTATTGGCTTTTTCCTTTTTGACTAACCTATTATAGTTATAGGCATAAGGGAAGATTATGTTGGAACTAAATTGTTGTGCAAATTTAATTTTGACTATAATCTATGAGTTTAACACTATTCTTTATGATTTTAAATAGAATTCATAAATTGTCAATAATCGCATTATTGGGGATCTTAATCTATTTTTATGCATTTTTTACTTTGTGTCTAATATGTTTTAGTGTAGGGAATAGGGGAAAACTCTGACAAGTAAAAATCATTAGTTTTTTCCTTTTGATCAATATCGCCTATAGGAAGTCATGATCTTGCATTTTAGACATTTCATTTACAATAATTTTATAGACTTTCTGACTCAAAATCTATTTTGATCTTAGTTGTACATATTACTTACTATTTTGTGGGCATTACTATCAGTTTTTAACCTTTTAATTTGTAGAATTAAATTGAAAAAAAACATACTAGTCAAAACCACTTGGCATTTATAATTTTGATTCATACCTAATAGCATCTTATTTTAGTTTCATAAAAACTCTATAAATAATTTAATCTATTAAAACCATAATATAATATCTCTAGGTACTATTGGTTTTTATAAAATCTATGAAAAATTATAATTTATATATAAATCATAAAATCACTTATAGTTAATTATGGGCTTGACTCCAAATAGAAACATTGAAGATGGCAATTGTGATTTTGATTAATCTATAGTTTTCTCTTTTATAATCAATCATACCTATTAATAGTTGCATAATATGCTTTAAAACACATCAATATACCTGTCTTGTTCATATTAGATCTAGTAATAGCTAATTAGTCTTAGAATTTTATATGTTTCTCAAGTATTGCAATATCACTTATTGGTTTCTATGCCTATGATTATCAGCTACAATTTTGCAAAAGTCATTAGCACTTTTGATTTACCTAGCCGCACGGTTACCACAACTGTTTGCTAATCATTTTACAACATCGCTTGTCAAAATTTGTGATTGTAATCTGCTATCTATAATTTTGACTCTATGCATATGATTTTGGCTAACATAAATTGTGTATAAGTGATTTTGCCTTTTGTAGTGTCAATTTTTTGCTCTATTTGTCTTTAGAATTGTCTTTTTTTAGTACATTTTTTAAGATCATTTTTTGTGAATTTTGAGTCATTATGAGCATTTTGAACTACCCCTAGACCCCACAAGGGGCACTATCCCTTAACCCCATGAGGGGTACTGCCCCTTGACCCTGCTAAGGGTTGTTGCCCCTAAACCCCCATATCCTAGCCCCTCATTCAAAGAGTTATAGTGTAAAACCCATTAAAAAAATTAGTGTTTTTATTGATTCTTATTAGACTGACATTTGGTTTGGATTTTTACAAGGGCAAATTTGATGGCAATTTTATCTTGCTTAATTTTACTAAACTAACCACGTGTCTTGCAGGGCACATTTTGACACATTTTTGTTTTTAACTAACATCTTGTCTTACAAGTTTCCCCTCAATATTTTAAAAATTTAAAATCATCTTATATATATTTTTGTATATATAACACTTAATTAATCAATTAATCAACTTTTTTTTGCTTGTATGTACCCAATGGCTACAGTGGTGTATGTTTTCCTCCCTATGTCCTAGAAATGATTCTTGGAGGATCAAAAAACACTCACAAACCCTCCCATTTTTATTTTTTAAGGGTAAATGTAACATGAAAGTGACACCCATGCACTTTCCATAGCCTTAGGGGTTGGTGGCATGGATTTCATCGCTGTGCATTTAACCACACTCTATGTTCTTGTAGAGTATAAAAATTTGGAATAATTATCATTAAGCCAAGCCATTGACCCCATATAGGTCTTACGTGAAGGGAAAGAGTTAACTCTCTGACCCAAACATCAGACATCACCCTAGATAGAGTTAGATCCCATGTACCTAGTGTATATCAAAGATGCCCTTAGGATCCTGTTAACTTTGCATTTGACCTTTGATTGTAACAGGAAACTTGTTATCAGAGTCAGTATCAAATATCATAATGACAATTATGTTTAAATGGGTTTGAGATGGTTTTATAGATTTCAAAATGGGTCATGAACCTACGACCTCACCCATGAAGCTGTTAAACAGTGCAATCATTGAGTCACACTCCTAAATTAGTTTACTAGTGATAGTTTGATGGTTTGCTTGATTTGGTGAGTTTGTGTTAGACCAATGTTATTTGTGAGCTGAGTCAACCTTTTACCCAAGCTTATACACACCTATCTAGGTCTCCTTCACATATCATTATCATATATATCCTTTTTAATATCCTCTTGTGAATTTTTACTTTGTACATTCATGTACATCCTTTTAATCTTATCTCATCTTACATCTTATCCTATCTATCATCACCCCTCTTATCTTAGTGACATCCTAGTCTAGTCTCATCCATATAGTACTAGTCATACCCCCATTACTTACCTTAATTCAGTCTTGGCATCCCTCCATCACATATTATCATAGTTTAAACTCATGCTCTTCACTTAGTTTTAGCATTAATTTTCCCTTGTGTCATATTTATCACTTAAGACTAAAATCCACCATATCTATAACCAATATGGGTCACATCCTAGTATTTTTTTATCACCATATCCTCATATCACCTTATCTTTTCTTATTCATCCTTAGGGTCTTAGTTTAAATTGGCCATTTATCTTGACCTTATTTTTCCTAGTCACCTTATCCCTTGTATGTACAATCTAGCCTAGTCATAGTCTAACCCATCCTTATCATCCTTGTCAATACTAGTCATCCTATCAAGTCTATAGTTGTACATTGATCTTCACCTACATTGGCAATCATCTTTTTATACATTAGGGTCTTTACTATCAGCTTGCTTCTTTTCAATCAAGTTTGAATCTAATCTGATCATCCTCTTATCCTAATCCAATCATGTCATCATCTAATCCTCCTTAAGTTGATTATATTATTCTTGATCTAGTATTAATCTACTCAATCCCTAGTTGAAATCAATCTCTTGGGCTAGTCTAGCCCCTCATCAAGTCCTAGGGCTTGTTGTAGCTCACTCAGTTGAATCTTAGTCTAAATCATTGAAAGTCTAGATCATACCCTGAGTTAGTCTACGTGACCTTATCTTACCCCATTGAAAATCAAAAAATGTTAAAATATCCAATCAAAATTAAGATTAGACTAAAGAAATCCTTTGTCCAAATTTGTTCCACACATCCCATCTTCATCCCTTAATATTTCCATTCAATCTCCTACACCTACTGATTGGGGCTAGCAAACCACATCATTTGTACTTTCTCCTATTTTGATCCATAGTATCCAAAAAATATTTGGTTGATACCCTAATTGAGAAATGCCTCATGGCCAACAGGGATGTACTCCTTTCTCACTTCCTTAGGATGACCACTCCACATCATACACACATTGACCACATATAATCAATATTGCCTCTAATTTGCACCCATTCCCATCCATCAATTCATAATACCACCCAGTCCCATTTAGTCCCTCCATCCACTAGTCTTAGCCAGTCATCTACCCCTTCCTATACTATAAAATGGAATCCTATCTTAGCCACCTCATCATCTACTAGTTTCACCACCTAATTATGGTAATAACCATTATATGTAAAGACCAATGCTTCCACATACAAGTCATGAAGTGAAGAGATGCCCTATACTCCTCTTCTTATATCCTTAAAAGCCCTCTTTCACAAAAATTTTACTACATAAATGATGGTCTATCCACCCATATGACATCTTGATCCTGATAAGTCTAAGCCCTCTTGGTATAAATTTTAACCACTACTGTATATATGACCCAACCTAGGGTCATACTATTAATCAATGTCACACCTTCCAAAATTATGTCCAAGACCTCATCAACTATGGTGATAGTGAAATTGAGAATGAATTAGATGGGTCTCCATCCAAGGGTGAATAAGAAGAGGTATGCCAAGATTATTTTTTTGATCAAGATTGAGCCCTTCCCTTTTCAAGCCAAGGTCAAGACACCAAGTCCATATTCAATGGTCCACTTATCTTTTACAAATCCTCCAATAATGACAAATCTATTTCCCATAAACCTAGTCTTCCCTTCTCTCATGAGTCCTTCTGCCATGGACCTATCTTTGTCAAATCCATTGTCTCCCCATCATCACATCAAAGACCCCATTTTTAGAGGTTGCTTGTAGATAATATATCTTCTATTAGCAGCATTACATCACGTACATCAAAGTTAGCATTGGATTCAACACAAGTCTTATATGCATTAGGATCATGTTCAACACTAGTATCTGAACCATATTCTTTGTCGTAAGCATCATTTAAGGATGATGTTTTACAAGGTGACTATGCTAACCTTTTTGAGGATACCTCTAATTCAAATTTCAACCAATCACAAGGCATATCTTTTGATCCCAACCAGGATGATGAAGTCATAACAGAGTTCTTACAATATTTATTAATTAATGAATATGATTTGACCTCATTATGTGTCTTATAGATAGTCTTAGTGATCTTTTTGTTGATCTTGAGGAAATTTTATCTAATGTCAAAATTGGGTCTCTTAAGAACCTCTATGAGGACTATGCTACCCTACCACCACTCATTGAACTCATCCTACCATCTCCCCCACCTTCATTCATTATAGATCCTTTTCTTCTCGTCAATGAAAATTTAATCACCTCCCTCCATAGGGATGAATAAGAACATACATCATTGGACTCCTTCCAAAGTAACATAACATGTGATAAAAATACAAACGTCTAAGATCATATTCAAAAATTCATACATAATGATCAAAACACCTTTGATCTAGTAATTCAAAATCAAACAAAGTCAAATCATTGGCCTATTTAAAAAGTGTCTTCCCCTAGTCAAAACATCATTAAGGCACTAAGGGACCATCAAAGTTAAAATAAGCATCATCTATCAAATCAAAGATCAATCTCCTTTGGTAAATCCCAAAGTCAGAAACCAATGGGTAATCAAGATATAATCAAGTCTAAAAATAAAAATAATATCAAAATTAGTATCTAGATGGATGATAATCCTTCAAATAAGTGGATCAAAGATAAACCACAAAATCAAAGTGTCTTGGATCTCTTAAAGTATTTTATCATATGGAACCAATAAAATATATAATGTCTAACATTTCTAATGATGTGTATGAATGATAGTCCTAATCCTTAAACACTCATCACACCTTCCTATCACAATCCTATCATCTAATCAAGTCCTATACTCCACCATCAAGTCATATACTCCACCAGTAAATATAAACCCTAAATCCACCCCTTCCATACATCAAAAACTCAAGAAACATTATTTATTTTAGGATTTATGAAGATACCTAGTCTAAATGTCTAGAGGGGTCTCAATCAAGAGTCAACAAAGGTCACAAAGACACTAATGCATCCAACATTGAAAACATGATATTGGTATCACATGTCTCTAGAATAGGTGTTGGATGAAGCTTTAAAAAGTGTCATTATTCCCACATCTAACACCCATATCCAATAAATCAAGATGAGAAAAGTTAAAATTTTCAAAAAGTCAAAAAATCATTCATCTAACGATGAAATCCAGTCTTCTGACACCTTGGTCAAGTACCATGATGAAAACTAGTTTCTAGTGTCATGGTAAAATAGTCCATTATTTGCATTGTACCTCAAAACTTAGGGGGAAACCCCATACCTTGTCAATCTCATCCATATCATCCTTGTCTATCTTACCTCTATGCCCATTGTTCCTACCCATCATATCTTTTGACAACCCTATCTGTATCACCCTCCAAGCATCATTATCTATCTTATCCATTTGATATCCTAAAAATCATTATCCATCATGTTTTATATCCTCTTATTATTTCCATCCCTTATTCCAATAATGAGCTTCATGAGGGCATGAAATATGTCTTCAAGCATGTTCTAAGAAGTATCTTGGCATATCTTCCACTTGACACTCGGGTAACTAGACATTTGGTTTCCTCATGATGTGGTTGTCGGCAATCCCTAATCCATTCTTCATCATCAAACATATTTTTTTAGCATTGTCCAAGTCCATTTTTCATTCCATTCATCCTTATCCTAGTTTCTAAGCTTGGTAATCCCTTTGATAGTAACCCCATTTGTATAGTGTATATACATATTCTCAAAAAACCCAAAACTTGAAATATTCTAAAAACCCTAAAAATTATAAAATCCTCAAAAACCCAAAACATATATCATCTTGTCATATGTCATCTCATCCTATGTCCTAAAAATCTCAATTGTCCTATCTTATGTCTTAGTCATATTATCATCCTATCATATTACTTTGTCTTATGTACTAACAATCTTATCATTTTTTTATCTTGTATTATCCTATGTCCTAATCATGACATCCAAGTCCTTATTCATAACCTTATCCTAATCTAAGTCTTTAGTATACTCAAAATTTATACCCCTGTCCAAATCCATATACTTAATCCACCTTCACATCATGATCATCATGGCCCACTTCATCCAACTCATCACCGGATGACTCATCCTATCAACTCTCAACTAGGAAATTAGACAAGACATAATCAATTTGCATGTAGATACTTGTGTGTTTTGATATTTGATGATGTTTTAATTGTTTTCATGTCTTTTATCATGTATATATTTACATATGTTTGCTTTCTTGTTTATGTTTATCTTCCTTTATTAGTCTTTTAATTAGTCTTATATCGTCTCTCTTACATCAAGGGTGTAATGAATGAGGATTCTATGATGGAGCCAAAAAGGATATAATAATTATTTTGGGCTGCCTATATACATTTCATCATTTTCCCCTTTTATAATCATGCACTTTGATGTCCTCTTGGTCATACTTATATCATGGGTCATATTTCCTAGTGTCATATTTGCATCAGATTGCTTAGACTATGATGAGACCTTATTATAGCAATGATGGCTTGATAATATACACACATATCATTCCTCCTATCCTCTATCACCTATCATAACATATAACATCCCATATCCAATCATTTATCCTAGTCCTCTATCTTTAATCTGATCATCCAAGTCCACTTGTCTAATATCCAATCATTCCTTCAATTCCTTTCTCATCATGTCTATATCCTTTACTCAACCATCTATCATCTCTCTAGTCATCAACATCATAACATCTAGAATCTCATCTTCCATCATTTCTCCTAGTCCTCTATCTTCATGTCTAACATATGAGTCACATCCTCTATCTAACAACCAACATGTCTAATAGTCATCATCATTCTAATATTCTAATCCATCATTGTCATCATCTAATATAGTATAAACTACATTAGCCTAAGGTATTTTTAGACTATTTAGGTAGTGCTTAATCACATAACGTGTCTAAGATTATATTGACCACTCTTTCCTTTTTTCCCATAATTCATTGTCATATTTCTCTAGTCCCTCATCATCCTCAAGTATTGCATTAGCTAAATCCTTGAGATATAATATCAATCATTAGTCAATCAACATCCCCATAATCATATCCCGAATCTTGTTATCAATCATCTGTACTTATCAATTGAGCCTAACAAATCATAACATCCATCAGTCATCCATTATCACTGATTGATTAATTCACCATTTAAAGTTTATAGTTTTCTACCTTAATTAGGGCATGATCAAGACCGTAACTTTATTATCAAATCTTTCTCCATTGCATGTGTCCTTGTTAGGGGAATTTTTATTGTTAATCATATTGTGGATCATTGACTTGATGCATTACATTCCAATTATTCTCTTTCATATTTTAGTCACTTGATCATATCATTTATTTTCTATCATCTCCTTCATCATATCGCTCAACTTTAGCTTTGAGCTACACGTATTAATTAATCTTATCAAATTATTGTCTTATTTTGGCTAATGCTTTCACATGCATGCATCCTTGCTTAGGCTATGTCGATAACTCATGGCCTTCTCTATCAATCATATTGGTCTATAGCTCTCCTTATCATGTGTCCTTTCCTAGGACATGTATAAATATTGTGACCTTTTATCTTATCATCATCCTATTATGGTTTATTCCCACTTGGGATGTATAAATAATCATGACACCATCATATTTGCTCCCTATGTATTTTTATTTTCCAAGAACATTATCAATTTGTAGCTTATTACTCAGGTCAAGTTCATCTTATTCATCATCTATCTCATATATAGCATCTCAACCCCTTGTCTATCTGATGCATCCCACCCCTCATTTCTTCTTTTCGAGTGGCGATCTGACTCCTTCCTCCCTACATCTCCTATTGATGGGCCATCATTGTCCATCATTTACTAACATTCATCCATGAGTGTCTTTCTTCTTTGAAATATCATTGTTCCTTCCACTTCATCCAATCATAATGCCCTTTCAAAGAGGGGTAAAATGTATGCATTTAAATTTGATTTCCTTGTCTCTCATCACTAATATTATTATTAGTTGACACTAATTTTTCCTATCTCATCTAATCTCATTTATCTCTTCTGATGTTATCTTAACATCACCCCTTCTAGTCATTTTTATATTATCACCCTTCTTCATTCATCATATACTAACCTTATATCCCCCCACAAGTCAATTAATATTTCTTATTATATGTCATTTATCATATAATATTATTTTGACCACACTTGTCCATTATATTGGAATTAAAAATTCCAATCCCACCTACCCCAGCCTATTCCTAGGCTCTCATACATTTGTAGTTCTTACTCACTTCATCTAACCACCTACTAATCTTGCTTATCTCCTAATGGATTATAAAATTCTCCAATTATATAATCCTCCTCTATTTTCTCCATCTTCTCTAGAAACATCTAAATATAGAGGCTTCTTGGGAATTTTTAATTCCCATTTATTCCCTCCACTTCTTCTATTTAAATACATCCACTCCTCCACTTTGAATTTTAACTATGAAATATATGATCCTCTCATGCCAAACTAGTGTACTTATCAAAGCCATCAAGTATATATATTGTCCACAATCTAAGTCTACAACCATGAAATCAATTAATCATTGAATCCTTCTTCTGTTGGATCTTGGTTTAGATCACTTGGCTAAAGTAATGTGATGTAGGTATGAATGTTGTGCACTATGATCCTTTTGGCTCTAAATTTTAATAATGGATTGATGTTTTGAGTAGAATTTGGATAATTGCATAATTTTAAATCTCATTTCTCAAAATTTGCATCTCTCTCTCTCTCTCTCTCTCTCTCTCTCTCTCTCTCTCTCTCTCTCTCTCTCTCTCTCTCGCTCTCTCCCTCTATATATATATATATAACTGAAAAAAAATTAATATAATTATTTGATTTTTAAAATAATTATATTACATTTATTTTATTTTATTTTTCACTTTCGACATGGCATAATTATGGTGCAATTATCACATAAACTTGGTGCAAATTTGGCACAAATGTGGTGCAACTAAAAATGTTTTAATTGTTTCATTTTTTTGCCATATTTTTTCCACTAAAAGTGATAAAAATTTCTCAAATTTTCACCATGAAAAAATTTAAAAATGTTCATTTTCAACATGAATATGATCCAATTTATGGCTTAAATTGCACTTTATGTATTAGGATAGAAGATGTTGTGGCTAAAACATGTAATGTTTATTGAATTAAATATAGGTATGATAATGATTTGAAAGTGGAATGGAAAGAAAAATAGTTTGATATAAAAGTCTAATGAGCTAAAAAATAAAAATAAAGATTGTAATCCTCAAAATTTGTACGAGTGACCTTATTGTTACCATGAAAAGTTATGAATGCCTTAGAACAAACATCCATGCCCTTGTGTCTGGAATATGAAACAAGTTTACCTAAAAATGTAAGGGACACATTTGAAAGTAAAGCAATGTCTATTCAAATCCATAATTAATGAACTCTTGATATCAATGAGAGAAAATGAAAAATGTTAATTACAAATAACCTGGATTTGTGGAAAATGTGAACTTCTCTGTGAAATATAATCTCAAAAATTTTATCACATTTGATCACGCATATTTTTTAGTAGACCAAGTGGGATATTGTGTCTAACACTTTTTGACTGCCAAATGTGGGATAAATAAGAAGTATGGTGTATAACACTTTGTGACCAGTGTGTACCATCATGTGACTAATGATAGAATTATCAAATCATATGCCCTCATTTTGAGGGGTGGGATGAACCTGTGAATCACTTATCTCAAAGTAAAAATATTATGAGTATCATGTGTGATTGAAAAAAATAAAATCTCTAACATAAAAAAATAATAAGATATCATCGTGAAATAATATATGTATAAAGGACTTCAACTTATGTGTGTATAGGTTTAAGTTGATATAAGTAAGATATTATCATGAAAGAACATAAGTGATAGATAATTTGACTCATGTGTGTTCTAATCAATGTAGGAAAAGTAACAAGAAGTTGCCTCTATATAAGTAAAGTTTAATCAATGTAATCACAATAATAATAGGTTGCTCATATGTGGGCAAGATATAATTAATGTAGGCATAGGAGTAAATGACCACAATGGATAATATATAATCAATGAGGGTCATGCCCTAATATAAGTAGTGTAACAACAAATATTCCAAGGAAAACATACACATGGAACCTTACCCCAATATATACATGGTAGGAACCATGGAAATGTAGGAAAATAAATATATATCTAATCAATTAACACTATGAATGATATAGATCATGATACAAATCATATAGTAATGCAGAGTAAACATATCAAGTAAGGAAAGCATGCCAAGCACATTGTAAGCATGTCACACTCAAAGTAATCAAGGAAATTAGGACAATTGATTTCACATAAATAAAACAAACATGAGTATGTGATACAAGGTATACAAAAAAATCATCCTTCATTGAGATAAGAGAGGCATGCCAAGCAATAAATATGGTGCAAATGTATCATGCAGATGGAAACAAAAGAAGCATGATAACTAGTAAACATGTAGATAAAACATATCAACCACTTTAAAATCAAATCAAAACACTCATATAACTAATAAAAACACTCATGTCTTCACTCCTATGTTTTTTGTTTTTGTAAATGTAGTCCCAACGTGTTTGTTCAATGTTTTTAGAGGCCTTTGTTAGGCTGATCCTATCTCACCCTACCTCTTCATAATCATGGTAGAATCCCTGAGTGGAGCCTTCTCAAATAAAAATAATTAAATCTCGTTAGTGGATTAAACATTACTAAGGATGTTAATTTCTCTCATGGTTAGTTTGTGGATGACACAATTCTAGGAAACCATGCTAGCATTCGAGAAGCTATAATGTTGAATAAAATTATATATTGGTATTAGCATGCCTAGTTTATGAGGTTAACCTTTTGAAATCTAACATTTTATTTCTCCATAATTCACTCCATAGACAAAATAATATTAAGAATTTTTGTTTTGTTTTTCTTTAGGTTCTCTTCCTAGCAAATACTTAGGGATCCCCCTCTTTGATAGTTAGTAAAAAAATAATTTCTAGACAATATGACCAAAACCCTCTAGAATAAATTGGGTTTTTAGAGAGGAAAATGACTCTCTTATGAAAGAAAAATATAATTAATTCAAGTTGTTCTCCAAGTAATTATAGTCTACATGATGTCATACTTGGAAGCTCGAGTTAGTGTTAAAACCAAAATAATTAATATTATAAAAATATTTGTGGAATGATCCTTCTCAGTCTATGAAAATTATTTTAATGAAATGGGAAGAGGTCTGCTTACATAAATCAATATTTGGGGCTATAATTAGAAAAAAATTCAAGATGAATGAAACTCTTGGAGCAAAACTTCTATGGAGAATCTATTAGGATAAAGACAACACTTGGAGTATCTTTATCCAAAGAAAATATCTTGATAACATAGATGATCTTGCTTGCATATTCACTATATATCATTGGATGTATGGGTCTCATATCTGGAATTTCCTTGGGTTATCTAGAGACCTTATCTCTAACTCCCTCTAGTGGGATGTTAAAATTGGTAGATGTGTTAACTTCTAGAAGGATGTTTGGTCTAGTGTGTGCCCTCTCTATTATCATCATTCTATCAGCATTTTATAATATTACTTTTCAAACCTAAGGGGACCCATAGTTTATAATTATTGGGTTGAAACCTAAACTATATGATGCCTTCAGATAAATTATAAAAATCCAAGTCTTTATGTAACCAACCATTCCTCTGATCTTATTATTTATTTTAACTTCTTCCTAAACTCTCACCATATTAGTAGCTTGGAGGATATTGATGATTAAAATGGAATGGAGATCCTTCAAGTAACTTCTTAGTGAAACAAGGCTATAATAAGTTAATCTTTCATGTTAATACTCCAATATGGTTAGTGTAAAAAGTATTGATCCCTTAGGGACTTCCAAAATTTAATGTAAGTTTGTGGTTTATCATGAAGAATAAATCTCTTTTCTAGGACAGACTTCAAAGGATTGATTTTTAAGGGCCCTCTTGGTGCATCCTCTCTTAGAATAATTCTCAAACCCTGAAACATGTCCTCATTCATTACAATTTTGCCCAAAAAAATTGACCTTGGTTATTTAAGAAAATGAATAGACTTTGGGTAGTATTAGGTTCTTTTAAGGATATCTTGATTAACTAGACAAAATAGGGAGGTGATTAAGTTAGAAATATTTGAGCTATGGACCCATCTATGATCATATGGATATTATGAATATAAATAAACAATAGATTATTAAAGAACCTATTACCTGAACAAACCCTCACTCTTCAAATTGAGGCACTCCTTCAAGAGGTTTAACAGGCTAAATTTCTACCTCCAAAAAATAAAATCACTTGAGAGGATCATCATATTCTCTTAAAATGGAATTTATTGAAAAATAACTTCACCCTCCTCAAATTAACAAAAGGTTAATGGCTTCTTGGAAGCTTCCAATTAAAAAAAAAAATCATGTTAAATTTTGATGGGGCATCCAAAGGTAACCTAGGTCTTTCAAAATGTGGTGGCATCTTCAGAGATAATATGGGACAAGGGTTATCTTGTTATGTCTTCAACATTCATTGATATTCTAATAATTTATCTAAAGCACTAGATCTTCTAAGAGGTTTGAGAACCACTACTGAATCTAATTATAAGAAATTATTTATGGAAGGTGATTCTCTCATGATTATCAATGTTATTAAATCAAGAAGATTAGACTAGTGGTAGCTCAATATTATCATTAAATATATCCTACACATCATTCCTTTTTTAAGGATATTTATTTATCCCTCAACTATTGTGAGACTAACTCTAGTGGATTACCTTGTGAACTTTGGATCACTTCACCTTCCTCCTAATGAAAATTGGAATTTTGAAGGTCGACCTCCTTGGGAAGAGTGTAAATAATTTATTAGAAAATATTTGACCCACTTAACACTTCCCATTTTATCTTATTGTTGTTGAAGGAATCCACATTTTGGCTCTTGGAGAGATTGTTGTTGTCTCAGGTTATCCTTATTTTGGCTACTTGGATCGATTATGTTTATGGTGCTTAGAAAAGCCAAGATTTCTATATTGGGTTCAATTTTCATCAAAGTATTATGAGTAACAATCTTGGTTTAATGCTTCAAGGATATTTTTGAGGTTGGTGACCAAGGGGGATGTCATTTTCCTACTCTCCTGAAGTTGTTCCATGAAAGTGCTTCCTTATTGCATGCTTGGACTATTCAGGTTTGTATTTTATGGTATTGGTTTGTGGTTTTTGTTATCACTTGAATCGTGCACCCATTGAATTGGAATATGGTTTAGTGAGACAATGGGATCCTCCCCCAATGTGTGAGACTCTTTCACTCCCTAGAATGAACCTCTGAAGAAGGTCAGCTTCCTTCTAATCTAAATGAATCTGATTTATGAGCAATATGCAGGCTTAAAAGAGTTGAAAAGAAATATATTGTTAATTCTAAATATAAAATATTTTAAGGGGAAAATGGAGAAGGAATGTTGAAATGGAAATGGAGATACACCAAGACTCGATAGAGTACCTCAATAGATCTTGAACAAAACACTAAAAGTACATAGAATGAGAAACTATCACATAGATTCCAAAATGGACACTTCAATTGCATAAGTCATTTGTATAGAGGGGCAAGACGTAATACAACACCAAGAGATGTGATAAATGATCCATAAGTGGTGACTATATAGACATATGTGCATACAACATATGACCTACAAGGGAATTCAAGTTGGTGCTAAGGGATGGATGTAATGAGAGGAGCAAGGATTACCAACATGCAAAGATCAGCAAACCAAATAAATGCACATAGATTGAAAGAATCATGAAGAAAGGCAAACTCAATTCTCATTAGTTATAAGGCACAGGTGGTAAAGGGCTCATGGAGGGAAAATTTTGGCAACATTAATGGCCCTATAAATGTCCACCATTTTACAATGTAAGACTCAAGATTTTATAGGCAATGGAAATCCCATGGTTCATTGATTACAATCACAAATATAGCTAAGAGAATTAAATTGATATCAAAATTTGAGACACATAATATCTCTGTAAATTAAATAGGGATGGCCAAAGTTGCTTATAATCTAGACTATGTCCTCAATACATGGTGATGATCATTTTGAACCTAAATTTGTCATCCTAACATCTTTAAACATTGGTTATGTAGTAACAAATATTTAATCATTCACCAACCAAAGTTGAGTTTGAATGATTTCATGTGTAGGAATGTAATTATAGATTTCATGTAATTACTTCCATGGAAGATTTGGGCTTGATTCTACTGCTTATGTCACTTCTCCTAGACATGGCCTAACCATATTCAAAAATGTGCGCTTTCGGTAGTTCAACTCCTGCTACCTACCTTCTTCATGGCTTGACACATCTTCTTTGTCAATTATGATATTTCCCTAGATAGGTGTCATATATTATAGAAATTTGACTTGAATTCCATATATTTGTCTCTATCCATAAAGTAGATCAGGCTCAATATCATCTCTTATGTGTCAATCTCACCCATTGCAAGCTCAAACTTCTCTTTGATGTTGTCAAGCTAATTAATCTTGACACCCTCATGAAGTATGAACACTCATCAACCTTGATCTATTGAATTATTGGTATATCGTGAGGACATGTGGTAGTTATTTATAGATTTTATATTAGCACATCTTACTCATATTTCAAACTTCCAAACTTATTTTCTTCATGACTTTTGCTATGGATATTCACGCTCACAAAAGTTTTAACTTTTGATGACCTAAACCTTAGTCTTCATGAAAATTGCTTTCACAACTTTTATTCTGAATACATCCAAAGACCTAACCTTTCAAAACTTTTGTTCATGACTTTTGTTGTAATAATTTTTCTAAATAGGTAAGTCTTCGTAAACTTTACCATCAAAACTTTTGTTCAAAACTTTATCTTAGATTTTGGAACTTTTATCTTCAAAAGATTTGTCTTTGAACCTTCATGCAAAAGTTTTGATTTTTTTCCCTTTCCTTTTCTAACTTTGTCTTAGACTTCAGAACTTTTTTTTTCGTGGATTTTGTTCAGACTTTTGGTCTTCAAAACTTTTGTTTGGAACAAAATTTTTGACTAGTCATTACATTATTTTCAAATACCTAAAAAATTGAATACTTTTTTTTGAAATGCTCAAAATGTTTTTAAATTATTACTCACGAAAAACTTATGACTAGTATTTTGTTGAAAATCATGAAGGCCAACTTTTGACAATCTGATAAGTCCTTTTCCTTCTAAGTCATTCACATGAAAACATGCAAATACCAAAACCTTAAAGCATGAAGTCTTTTTACCCCTTTGACTTAGCCCTCTTTTTCCAACTTTGATTGAACTTTGAGAAGCCTTCCTTATTGATCTTGAAGTTTTGAGATGAATTTAGACACTTCTTCTCTATAGTAACCAAAAATAGTCAACATTCTAGTGACCTTTACGAGTTACTTACCTATTAAGTAGGAACCCAGTAACCTTTGAAACAATCCATTGGGCATGGAGTCATAGAAGCATACAAAATTTCTCATATCTAAAAAATGAAAGATATATGCAACCTACTTGGCCTGACACCTAAGCCAATTATTGAAACTAAAAATGGCTCTAACAAAAGAGAAAAGGAAACACACAAAGTGTGTCATAATCTCTTAGAAGAAGGTAAAAATAACTAGACTATTTACAATGTGAACATAGGAACTTAGGGAAAAGAAAACATCTAACCTACCCTAAAGTAGCCAATTATAAGGCTATCTAAACAAATCCATTGACTATTTCTACAAAATAGTTGCCCTTTATTATTAACTTAGAATGGTTTTCATGTTTGAGGGCAGCCAACCAAAGGTGGAGAAAGAGTTGGTATTTTAAAAAATGATAATATACTTCTTCAAGGATAAAAATAAACTCACCTACCCATGTAAGTTGACTAAAAATATAGTCATTTTGGATTGGATAGGTAGGTCGATTCTAGCATTCTTGATGCTCAATCTTGTGCTTTGGATTAAGCACAACATGTTAGGAACCCAAGAAAGCACCATTGATTACCAAATACAAGCAACTTAAGATGCGGAATTAAACCAGAAGTAACAAGTAACTAGACACCAAAAACAACACAGAATATGAGAGACAATACACAATTGTATTAATACTCATCCAAAAAAGAATACAATAAAAAAGATGCCACTTCTTCTTCACACCTCTCAGAGGCTTCCCACACCTCAAGTGTACAGTAATTCTTTCCTCAAAGCTCTCTCTCTTACGGTCCCAACACACAACTCAAACATAGAGTTGGTGTTCACCTCCAACTAGTCAGTATCCACTACTGCCAGTACACAAGTGCTCCACGCACTCCACAAGTGCTCCACGCACTCCAAGTACTCAACATACTCCAAGTAGATCTCCCCTGAACTTGCAACAACCTGAAACTCAAATGATCTTACTTATGGAAGGATCTACCTTGCCTTCCTCTATGCTCTCTGATGTGTTGCTGTCACCTTTGATCCTGCTGCCACCTGCAGATCTCCTTTGACCTCGCACACACACCTGTTACCATGTAGATCTCTCTACACCCTGAAGAACCCTTGTCCTTGCCTCACCAAGTCCTTATGATTCTCCAAACCAGTACCCCAGTGGATCTTTTCCCTAATCTAGCACACCTGCAGACCAACCTGATCATACACACTCGGCACCCCTATGGAACTAGGAGGAACACCCTTGCTCTCTTCACACACAGAAGGAGCTAACTTTGCTCAACTCAAACTAGAACAAATTACAATACAGCCCATGAGTCTATTATATAGATCTCATGCAAACAATAATTAGACACCTAATTACAATAATTAGATCCATAGCTCAAGACTATAATTAGCCTTCTTCATGCAAACAACTGGTTCGTTAATGAACTATCTATGGAAATCGTAGTTAAGAACTGCACAGGCAACCGACATCGGTCCCTGTCTGCCTGGGGGTGATCGACGTTAGCTGAATACTGTTGATGTTGGTTGCCTTCCTATCTCCACCTGATCGACGTCAGTTGGCCTGACCGACGCCAACGACTGTGACACTCAGCACCCTCCTCCAATGTCTGCATTAGTGAAGCTTTTAGCTCCACAACCTAACACACAATGTGATGTATTTTCCTTATCATCCCCAAACCAATCCAAGTAATTGATAGGGCATCTTTTTGTCAAGACAAAGTTTAAATAGTGAAGATTCCCCTTACATTTAAATTTTGATGCCCCATCATTTTGTTGATTAGGATGTACTTGTCCTAGTGATTGACTTGGAAACACATCCATTTCTACCTATTTTTCATGTTGTTCATGGGTTTATTCTTTATGAGGTGTTGGTTTATCATCCAAGTTTGAGCAGAAATCCTATAACTCATCTCGAAAGAAGCCTTCTTCCATCTCTTCTTCACTCTTCTACATGAGAGGCCTCATCTCAACTTCAAGACTAATTTCTTATTCTTTCATGTTGAATGGAAGTTCATTTTTCCAATAGAGCATCTCATCATCTCACCCCTAAATTTAGAATTTACTATATAAACTTGGCATTTCCTCATCAAGACTATCTTCTTCCTCTTCATCTTTACCCATTTTCTCATAATTCTACTACAATGGTTGATCGTATTCATCCTCTTCTAGCAGCGGGTTAAAATTCTCTTGTTTAGTGATAGCAAGAGAGCTGCCAATAACTACTTCCTCATCATCTTCACTTGAAATATCATCTTCTTCACCTAAATGGTCTTCATTTTTTCTCCATACAGTGGGTCCTCCTATGAAAATGGAAATGGTGGGAGGGTAAGAGGTTTCATTTGATGAAATAAGAGTGGCCTTAACAAGGTTGGGCATCAGGAAATAAGGATTCTTGGTCCAAGAAGGCTACTAGGGTTGAGTAGTTTGAGGCTCTTGAGGAAGAATGGGATTTTGAGGGGGTTGTTACTAAGGGATAATAGATTGAGTTTTCATAGGAATAAGTTCTCTCAAAGGATGGGAATCTCTAAAACTTGGAGTTCTACAATAAAGAGGCTTACTTGGAATTTTAGAGGGTTTACCTTGCTTGAAGCTTGGGATTTTGAATGTGGAATCCTCATTTTTTATAATTTGGTCTACAATTGTAGGAGCATCTTGATTGAAATTAAGAATAGAAGTAATTGCTTGAGATGTGATTCATTGTGCTTGACTAATCAATTGATGTATCTACTCCTCCTTAGCTATAATTTATCTAGCTAAAAAATCTTCATCATACTTCCTTTGCTCACTCACCTCCTACTGATGGAAATAAGCTTGATAAGCAACCTCTTCTTGTTTCCTACTATACTGCTACTCTCATTCAATCTCCATCAATTTTCTCTTAAAATCAAGTTGTATATCATTGATGTTTTTTGGGGGTTGATTAGGAAGGTCATAATACTGATTTAGAGCAACATAGCCTTCAAATGGTTTATTATAAGCATGAACATATTGCCAATAAGGTTGAACAAGGGTGGGAGGGAGGTGAACACTATGAAAATGAGGATATCCTATGAAGACAAAGATATTTGGGATAAAACCAATAGCATTTTCAATCTGATATGGAAAATAAGAAGGCATAATAACAACATTTTTATGAAATGGGGTGTAAAAAGACATATATTTAAGCATTTGGACTACTTAAACCAATAGATGAAATACTTGGAGTCATCATGGTGATGTAAAAACTATCATGAAAGGAAAAATACACTAAATAACACACCAAAATTCTTCAATGGATGATGTTAGTATCATCATACTCTATCCCATCAGGGATGACAGAAACTGTTATCACTCAAACCATGCACTTGTTGAATTAGAAGATGGTTCAGTGAGACAATGGGATCGTCCCCCAAGGTGTGTGACTTTTGTGCTCCTTGGGATGAACCTCCAGAGATGGCCGGCTTCTTTCAAATCTAAATGCATTTGATTTAGGATTAACATGCAGGCCTAATAGAGCTGAAAAGAAATCCACTGCTAGTTCTAAATCTAAATTCTTTTTTAAGAGAAAAGGGAGAAGGAATGTTGAAAGGGAAATGGTGATGCACCAAGATTAGATAGAGTACCTCAATAGGCCTTGGAAAACACATTGAAACTAAATAGAAAAATAAAATATCACACATACTCTAAAATAGACACTTGAATTGCATAAGTAATTCGCATGGAGGCACAAGATCTAATACAACACTAAGAGGGATTACAAATGATCAACAAGTGGTGTTCATATAGACCTATGTACACACAACATACGACCTACAATGGATGTCAAGTTTTGCATAGAGGTGTTGAGGGATGGATGACAATGAGAGGGGTGAGGATTACCCATAGATAAAGATCAACAAACCAAAGTGTGCACCAAATTTCAAGCTCAAGCAATATTATCAAAATGATAATAAAACTCAAAACTTGATGGCACCAATAGGAATAGATGGAGGAGATAAAGAAGAACTAGTAGAACATTCTTACCATGCTCTTTACCTTCTCATGCCTCCATTTCATGATTTGAATGCATGTGATTAGACTCATATTGATAAGGTGATAGCTTGATATTGGATGCTTGATGGTTGATAATGGATTTTGTTATATAATTTCTAGAATTATTTTGGCATGGTTTTGGTATGAGATCAATAGATGGTTTGAGAGTGTGGGGAGAGGTTAGTTTTATAGGTAAATGGGGGGAAGATCTATAGTCTAAATACAAATTTGGGCCCTTTAGATCTATGGTTAGGAAATTTCCATGAAATTTTTAATTCCATGAAAATCTCTAGAATAAGAAAATTCTAGAGGAAGGGGCTAAGTTGGAGAAGATTTATAGAATCCTCCAATTCTATAAATCTCCCCATATGGTTTAGGTATTTAAGGAAGGCTAGTGTAGGGTGGTGGGTGGGTAGTTGGAATATTTTTGAATTTAAAATTGGCTAGTGGGTTAAAGGGGTAAGTTAGTAGGTAATAAGATCATTTAGAGGTTTAATGAGGTGATTAATTGGTTTTAGGATAGGATAAAGGTTATGTGGCATATAGGAATGGGGTATGGGTAATAAGATATTAGTTATTTAAGCTAAGAAATACAAGATTTATGCCAAATTAGCAAGAATTAGTGTAATTAGTGAGGTGATCATAAATTAGTGCATACACAAAGAAATGCACATAGGATGCAAGAATCGTGAAGAAAGGCAAATTCAATTATCATTAGTTTCAAATCTTGGGTAGTAAAAGGCTTGTGTAAGGCAAATTTTGATAGCATTACTTTGCCTAGAAATGTCCACCATTTTACAATGTAAGACCTAGGATTTTTAGGCAATAAGAATCCCATAGGTCATTGATTACAATAACGAATATCGCTGAGAGAATTCAATTGATATAAGAATTTGAGATGCATAATATCTTTGTAAATTAAATAGGGATGGCTAAAACTACTTGGAATTTGGACTGTGTCTTTGAGCCATGGTGATGATCATTTTGAACCTAAATCTATTAGCTTGATATCTTCTCTCATTAGTTGTGTAACAACCAATCTTTAATCATTCACCAACAAAAATAAGTTTGAACACTTTCATGTGCAAGAATGCAACTATGGATCTCACGAAATTAATTCTTTGGAAGATTTAGACCTGATTCTATCACTTCTCATAGACTTGGCCCAGCCATATTCATAAATGTGTGCTTTGTGTAATTCAACTCCATCCACCTACTTGCTTTGTGGTTTGACATATCTTTTTTATCAATTTTGATGTCTTTAGATAAGTGTCATCTATTGTATAAAACTGGCATTATTTTCATCTATTTGTCTTTATCTATCGAGTATTTTATTAAGCTCGTGTCTTTTATGTCAAGTTTGCCCACTATGAACTCAAACTTATCTTTGATGTTTTCAAGCTAATTGATCATGATGCCCTCACAACAAGTGAATACCTATCAACCTTGATCTATTGAATTACTGATGTATCGTGAGGACACGTGGTAGTTTGTTTAGATTTTCTATATCAGTGCATCTTACTTAGCTTTCAACCTTCGTAGATTCTTTTTTTGTGACTTCTATTATGGATATTCACACTTACAAAATTTATAAATTTCAACAACCCAAGCCTTAGTCTTTGCTAAAATTGCTTTCATGACTTTTGTTTTGAAGACCTCTTAAGACTTAACCTTTCAGAACTTTTATTCATGACTTTTGTTGCAACATTTTTTATGAAGACCCAAGTCTTCACAAACTTTGTCATCAAAACTTTTGTTCCAAAATTTCTCTTAGATTTCACAACTTTTGTCTTCAGAAGATTTGTCTTTGAACCTTCATGCAAAAGTTCTAACTTTTTGCCCTTGCCTTTTCTAGCGTTTGCCTTACTCTTCAAAACTTATATTGTCATGACTTCTGCTCAGACCTTTAGCCTTCAAATCTTTTGTTTTCCCTTATTCATCAAAAATAAATAAAATAATAATATTAAATTCAAATAAGGCATAACATGATAATGAGCATACATATACATAGTAATCAGGGGCATGTACACTCCATAGTGTATATAGTCTCATGACAACTCAGATATTAAATAAAACTAGGAAAGATAAAACCTAGAGCACTGTTTAAAGATGCCTTGAAGGATGCCCTCAATCAATTTTGAATCCATAATCATAAAGGATCTCCCCGTTAAATAATACCATTAGTAACAGGCGTAAATAATATATAACATCTATTAATAGGCAAATTATCCTAATGTATCAAGCTATGTACCCAGGCAACACTCACATATAAAGGCAAATAAATTTTAGGAAACACTAAGAAAATAATAAATCCAACCAAACAATAAATCCAAGGAGTGAAAGTGAAAATTAGAAAGAGTGGAAGCATTCCTACTAACCTAAAAATCCCCTTAAATTTGTGCGCACAATGGGGAAAGTGGCCTTAATATATAATGTGTTTTCATCACAAAATAGTTCACATAGGCTTTTGGGGAGAAAAAAAAAAAAAAAAAAGGGATACAAGAAAATAAAATATGACAAAAAAGTAAAAGGAAGAAGCTTGAATAATGATGCATATGTACAAGAAGAAGGAACCATAAAGAACCAAAGAGGATAGAGAAAACTTGAATCATATAATCATGAGAGGAATTGAAGAAGGAAGTCAAAGTAAAGGTTAACCAAAATAATAATAGGGAATAAGGTAACTTAAAATTTTAATAATTATTCTAACAACATAACAAAGATAGAATACATTAAGTAAATGAAGACCCAATGGGATAACAAACACAAAAGGTTGAAGAAGAAATAAGAATTCCCAAAATCTACATGCAAAATGAAAGAAGATGCAATCCAACACAAACAACCAAAGTGGGGGGTAATAATAACAATAATAATAAGAGAAAACTATGTATAGCAAATAGAGATGGATCAGGGGTAAAAATGTGGTGCTCGAACCTAACTAATAATATTTGGTGAATCATCATCATATTGTATACAAGTGGAAGTAGTCCTATCAACAAGAGAAATATCAATATATATAGGTACCCATAAGTATAAGAAAGATAATATGTAATCATCATTAATATAATTATCATCACCATAGGAATTATCAGTTGTAATCATCATCTTTATAACCATTGTCATTGTAATCATTATCATTGCAATAAATTGTGTTGTCTTTTATACCCTGTAAAGTAACACACTCCTTTATTTGAATGTTGGATTGAAAATTTTGGATCTTTGGTAGGTGTTTTATCTTGTATAGGTGTGAGAGGTTGTGATAATATTATTTTAGTACTTAGATCAATAGATACTTGAATGTGTGTTGGAGGCTCAAGGTAGTGCCTTGAATATTAATTTATTTATTTTCATGAGCATACTTTAAGCACTGTTGTAGTGTTTACAAAATTGTTTTCTTTTAGTTAAGCCTAGGCTTTCAAGAAACTCGTCATAGGTCTCCTTATTTGGTTGTACATGAAACCAAACTAAAATGGTCTTACAACCTTTTGCGACATGTAAGGTGATGCCTTTAAGTGGATTATGGGTAACCCACTAATTTAGTGCCACTAATTTAAATCAACCTTCACAATTTGGAAGAGAAGTGGTGGTGGTATATCTTCATTCACTCCATGAGGTATGTCCTCTCTACGAGGCTCTTGATTTATTGATTTTATTTGGATATTTTTTGTGACTTCATGATTTGGAATAGAAGTGGTGTTGGTATAGGTGGGAATAGAAGCATTGGGTACTTGAGAAACACTATGGAGAAGAGATAAAAGTTGTAAAACATGTTGAGATGGTTGAGGAATTTTACAAACAAGTGAAAAATTAAACCCATTTTGATAAGGCAAAGAAACATTAATATGATTTAAAGAAATGGGAGGAACGACATTAGAAACAATTTGGGAAAAAGCAACAATATAAGCATAGAAGAGGACTCTCTATAAGATTGATCTACATTAGTTACACTCAAATATCCATTATTCAATCCATTAGGTGTATCTTCTATGTGAGGCTCTTGAGTTAGGGATTTTATTTGGATAGCTTTCAACACATTGAACATGCCATTTATTTTTCTAAGATGGTCTAAGATTTGTTTCCTAAATAAAGCGAGTCTTTTAATTTTATCTTTCTCATCATTGGGAGCATCACTAGTTTGGAATTCAATCACAACATTATTTTTCATATCATTTGTATTTAAAACATTATCATTTACATTTGTATCAAAACATGTAGCAGGAAGAACATCAACATCATTGAGAGACACCATTTTCTTTTTCAAATAAGCACGATAGAATTTCAACAAAATCAGAAAGGTTGTAACTCAATCTATTGCATCACCTAGTAGGGGTCTTAGAGCTAATCATCTTAGGTAACATAAGATGGAAACATATATAGCATGCAAATATACCCTAGAATTTGAATGATAAAGTATGTACAACAAACTAGGGATTGCAAATCCCACACAAGGCCTAGGGCTAATGATCTCAAAGAAGATATAATAAGCCTTAGAAAAATTAGATTCAACGCAATATAAACAAAATTCAACCCTAAGGGGTGTAAGAGGGCACAAGTTCACCAAAATGTGATATGGTAAAGTAGTTTTACATCAACAATACACTACACCTCGCATAAATTTGATGACTTTGACCTTTTGCTCTTGGTCACTTTTTTTCTTGAAATAAATTTGACGACTTTGACCATTTGCTCCTAGGCTTCAAAAACCTCACTTTTACATAATTCACTACGCATTACCAAAAAAATGATCTACTTTCTTGAAACCCTAATCAACTCACAAAACCATGTTAAATCTTAGAAAATGTAATCATTGAAGCTCATGTCTCAATCAAACCTCTATCCTTAGAAAAGTTGGAAACCAACACTCAATGTAATTCAAAAAACAATCATAGTGTTGCAAACCTTAGTCCTTATATGTTTTTGCACTACATGAATAATTGGCACAATATGAAGACTCCAAATGAAATTTTGTTTTTCAAATCAAATGTTATATTTATTTTTATCAATCTTAACCTTTCTTTATAAATCTTGGTTTCATTCACTTTCTCATTCCTTGTTCATATTTCTCATATATACACTAATGCCCTTATATACATATAGACTTCACAAATTCAAATTATGACACTCTTGGTGCGTAATCTGACACATAAAGGGTAGGAAATATAATACACAAAAGAAAGGATAAAAGAACCCAAAATAATAAGGGACCAAGAGCATACCACTAGTTAGAAGCATACTGTCAAACCAAGAGCATAGTGGTATGCCCCTAGTCAAACCCAGTAAGCCACCAAAAAACACGGAAGACAAAGAAACCAAGGAGGAGATTAAAAAATAGAAGGAAAGGGAAACAATCAAGACCCAACACAAGAAAACACTTGTCAAAAAAAATTAATATGAGCCGATAATAAACAAAAAAAAGGTATCCTAAATCAATGCAAACTGGTATTTAATACTATCCCTAGATCGAAATTAAGTGTCTACAATAAGTGAAATCAAAGTAGTTTTGTATTGTAGCCATATAATATATACATAAAATGAAGTAAACAAAAAATATATAAATAACTCAATGACTCAACCTCATAACATGAACACAATAAGCACAAGTATATATAAATCCCACACATTTCAACCCCAACAAAGTCATGTAATTAAACCTCTTCCATAGGGAGTTTTAAATTATATTTTGATACGGGCATGTTTTTTAAATCATGTCAAGATGGCCTTGATGAGTAATCACTACACTAATGACATTTTAACTCAAGTATGTTATAAATAATTGCAATACAAGGCAAGACACTTGGCATGCAAGCTCCTTAAAGCATTTATTAGTATGTGGAGAAACATAAAATGTAATCCACTAATTTAGGTTTCTCACCCTCTACCCTCTAGTTTTGTAAAAACTTAAAGGTATTACAAATTTGAAAGCATTGGATATAGACATATGTTTAGTTTGTTATTATAAGTTAACTAGTATTATACGATAAATAGCCCTTTTTTCCCATGTGGAGGGTCCATAACCTTGTATTTTAGTAAAAGAATGGAATAAACCCACAACCCAATTTGATAAAAAATTAAATTTACTGTCAGATTGCATAGTTGTATACCTAATAGACCTCCAAAAGCTTTTGTTGTAATACCAAATTGGATGGGTCTCTCAAAAAAAATGCTACATTGTATAACATAGGAAAAACATTGTGTAAGCTTTTGCTTAGAAAGGGTAATAGGATAATTTTGAAGAGAGGGAAAAAAGAAGAGGCATGGTGAATATAATCCACCACTTTAGGCTTCTTACCGTCCACCTATTGGAGCCCAAATCTACACCAAGTAATTTGTGCCTTGTTCAACGTCAAAAGATTTGGGAGATTTTCGTTAATTCCTTTGTCTTGTCTTTACTTGGTGAAGGTGTTCTTTCCCTTAGACTTTTCGAGCCTTTTGCACAAACATAATGTTTGACATAAATAGGTCTTCAGGATTCTTGTCTCAAACAAAAAGTTCAAAGACTTATTTTCATCAGACATTTTATCTGCTACAAAAGTTCTAAAAGAATTCCATATCTTGTCTTTTTAGTCTTAAGTGTTTTTGGGTCATTTGTTTCAAACTTTTTATCCACAAAAATAAGTCTGGAAGGCACTTGCCCTTTAGGCATTTTATCTGCACAAAAAGCCTAAAGGAATTGTAAGGTCATTTATTTTGGCCAAAGGTACTTTCTAAAAGTCTCGAAGGGTCATTTTGCCCTTGCAAAAGCTTCGAAGGATCATTTCCTTTGGGCATTTTGCCTTTGTAAAATTCCTCAAAGGTACTTCCCAAAAGTCTTGAAGGGTCATTTTGCCTTTGTAAAAGTTTTGAAGGATCATTTCCTTCGCGCATTTTCCCTTTACAAAATTCCTGAAGGGCACTTTCAAATGGCGAAGGACACTTGCCGAAAACCCAAAAGACACTTTCGAAGGGTCATTTTTCCTTTTAAAAATGTCTGAAGGATTATTTCTTTCGATAATTTTTCCCTTGTAAAATTCCCAAAGGGTGTCTACAAAATGTCTAAAGGATAATTTTGGATTCGGAGGACACTTACACAAATCCCAAAGGGCACTTTTAGAAGGTCGAAGACACTTTAAATAGTTCTGAAAGGAACTTTAAAGAGTACAAAGGACCACTCCAAAATTCTGAAGAGCATCTTTGTAAATCTGTTGTGTTTTGATATCTCTATTCGAGGTATCATGGTGGCAATTTTCACTGTGAAAATATACAAATGTATCCAAGTCATTTTGCATACATTGAATCTTTGCCTTGTACTTGAAGAAGAAAAGTCAAGTTTATAAGATCTAATGGCTCTCGCTTCATCACACCCCTAGATCAGATGGCATAAGGGAAGCCCAAATATCCTAAAGCCTTCACCTGATGAACCAATCCCATACCATTGTAAATATCATGATCAACGATTCGAGGGCACTCACCCAAAATGATCCAATGAAGTGAGGATGATGTTGAAATGTCAAAAGGCCAAAGAAATCCTATGAGGATGACAAGTGTCATCATCTCAAGGACTCAAACAGAGATCAATGACCCATAAACCCTCCCCAAACATCAGCAAGGTCAAAACCCAGAAGCCTTGTAAAGTTGCCACATAGCCAAAGGATAAAAGTTATGGGGCCCTGGCTAAATTACTGTGTTGCACCTTCAACATGTTTTGGTGACTGATGTGAGAAATTACCTGATGAGCCAAATGAAAGACATGTGGTTATCTCAATGGACTTCTAAGACTTTATCACATGCAAATGCCTAGGGCAAATTCATAAATTTACAAGGTAATGACTTGTTCATTTCCTTTTTGAATTAATGAGTGCATTTTTGAGGATCAAAAGGATCTTGCACCCTTCCCCTTATCAAGAAGGATGATACAAAGGTGAAAAGTTGGTCGAGATCCCAAGCTAGCATCTAATTTGGACACATGGTGGGTTCTCAGAGTTTTATAAGTTTCAAGCCCTTTTTGAAGATTGTCTCACTTACATTTTAATGGGTAAGGTGCAAAAAGTATCCAAGGCCCAAATGCCTAATTTTGTAAAGTAAAGTAATGACATGTGGCATATCCTTGAGGTTTTTCAAGCTCTGGGCCCTTTTGAAAATTGTCTCACTTACCTTTTGGTGGGGAAGGTGCAAAAAGTCTCCAAAGGCTTGAAAAGCACTAGAATAAAAAGTTTTCTTATATGGATCCATGTGTTACAAGGAGGATTGCTTGGCATAAATGAAACATTTACAATTCCTCCTTCCTCTTTCAAAAGAAGCTCAAACACCTAAAGGGGGTAGTTGGTAATTAGTCGCTATGTTTCAAAGCATTAATGGTAACCCTAATTTTAAATGTAAAGGATTATAACTAAGGCATTTACATTCATTCACATTTACCTTTTGCATTCAGAGCTTCTACTTGTGTCTTCGATTTATCTGTGTGCCCTAGTTATGTGCAACATAAAAGTTCTTTGCCTAGCGAGTGATTACAATAAATTCTTCAAAGGTTTCTAGCTTTAATTGTGTGCAGGCCTCTGGATTATCATTAAGTGTTCTAGATCCATGTATTGTGTCCTTTGAGGAGGTTTGAAGGTATTTTAAGGGTGATTAGAGTGAAGAATTTGTTTGAATTTAAAGAATTGCAATAGAGAGATAGGAAATAATGGTGTCTTCTACAACATCTGTGAAAAGCAACATCATTCTTGTTTTAGATAGAATCAAGGATAAAGATGTTCAAGGGTTGTACTTTGAAGCTTTATTGAATGCCTTACAGAAACCAAACCCTCTGCCAGTAATCTCAAATCTTGGCATGAGTTATATCGCCCCTATGACAGCATTTCCTTTGGCTGCCCCATACCTAAAACTAGTAATTGCATGTGTTAAAGTATATCAACTAGATACCAGGACTGTGGTTGACAAAAGCCAATCAATTGTCTACTCTTTCACTCCTTTGGCCCTCAACACCATGTTAGGGATTCCTCCCTAGCCTGAAAGTATCACACTTTCCTTGGAAGAATGCCAAGAATATGCAGACAAGAATGATAAAATGATATGGGACATTGTCAACCCCTGTTGGTTGGTCAAGAAAAGACAAAAGGTGTCCAAAATGTCTAAGAGTCTTAAAATGATAGAATTCAAGGAATTTATCTAGTACGTGATTACCATGATGACCATAATTTATGGGATGCCTATCATAGACAAGTTTGAGCCTTAGATGTTTATAATTTTAATATGTGTGTTGGATCAACAAAAGAAATTAGATTGGGCCACCATCTTAAGTGACAACCTGCATAGGCAAATGATGCAACTTCAGGTTGTAATCCACTCAAAGGAAGAGTTCATAGTTACATTCTACATGTCCTCCTGCCTAATGTACAGCTTGGTGCATAATAAGACATTTTATGGGCTCACAATAAATCTTAGTGGAATGAGGATATATGAGACTTATCCAGAAATAACTCTAGATGGATTTAGATAAAATTTATACAAAGTTTATAATTGTTTCTTCACTACTATGATGAGTGTATTCTATCCTCTATGAAGCCTCAATAGGATGTCTAACAGGGCCAAAGAAACCATTGATAAGTATGGTGCCTCATATATCCAGTTTAGAACGTTCACTTATATCAGAATAAGTGGCTATTTAGGGTCTCTATATAGAATGTCAAGATACCTCGATGATTGACTAGTAGTGATGGAGTTGAGCTGACAAATGGTGCCCCTGCATGAAATAATAGCGACAAAGAAGGTGAACAATCCTTTCAAGTTTCTAGTTGAAATTAGACATTATTCATATCCTTCTATTGCCAAGGCCAAGGGATTAGATCAAGAGATGGTCCAATATGTGATTATCAATATGCCACCCAGACTAAACTATGATAGTAAATGGTAGATGGACACAGCAATAGGTATGATTCTACATCAATCTCATTATGAAGACATCTGGTCTTATTGCACTATCGAGGAAGACATCAAAAAGCTAGACTTTATAAGACTAACAGTGCAAGAAGTCATCACTTATAATATTGTTCCCATCCCAAAGGATATGAAGGATGATAAGAGGACACTATCTATAGTTTACAATCAATCTAATATTGAAACCTAGGCCATCTCACAGGTGGCCTTCATTGTTGAGGAAAATGATTCTACACCATGGAGGACCATAGTAATCATGAGAAGAACTTTCAAGTGGTTGAAGGAACATGGGGTTGATCTTAGTGCCTATGACACCCTTGCCCTCCGAGAACTTATAAAACTTTAGGATTTGAAGGCTTTCCTCCCAGTTTACAATGGCATTCCCTTGGCTCCACCACCAGTGGTGAAGGACAAAGGAAAAAGTAAGGTTGGTGATTTTGACTTCACCAAGCCAATTGATGTGGAGTCCATATCCGCATCATAGTCCAAGGTGGGACTATCTTTTTCAAATTTAACAAGTTTGGCTGAGAATTAGGATAAGATCACCATTGGGGAAGTTACATTGGCCAATGCCACACCAATATCCATTACGTCATAGGGAACCCCAACAATACTAGTCATCCCAATAGCCATCCTAATAGTAAGTTTAGTTATCATTCCACTTGATCCACCCATGGATCCACCAACACAACAACCAATAGTTGTCATTCCTAGGACTTACTCAAGAAAGAGAGGAGCTGAAGAAGAGGAAGAGCAACCCAAGCAGAAAATAATGAAGAGGGATCTGCACTTCCAATTGGGATTCCTAAGAAAAAGAAGGTTGTATTCAAGGACCCACCTTCTAAGGAACTTTCCTTGAAAAGGAAAGAGGATCAATCCTCATATGCTCAAAGGTTGAGAGATATGAGTGAATAAAAAGACTCAGATGAATATAGGCTCATTGTTGAAGTGGTGAAGAAACAATGAGCATTCACTCTTCCACAAGTGAGAATTGGGAAGAGAACTCTGAGGGAAAGACCCTAGACCCCAGTAAAGGTCCTAATGGTTAGTTTATTTGCAAAAGAGGGTCCTTCAAAAGTGAAAGGTAAGGGTGATGAGGAATAAACTTTGGCCTCAAGTGATCCTCTTTCTTTTGAAGATGTTGTGCAAGTTGGGGTTGAGGCAGCCACTCAAGTTCAAGTTCCTTAGGGAAAGGAAACGATCTCATTAAACACAGAGACATTTGTTGAGAATGTCATCACCCAACCATTGATCCAGGATAATCAAGGTGAAATTGAAGAAATGAATAAATATAATGGGAAAACTGAGGTGGAGCCAAAGTAGAATATTCAAGTTGCCATTGATCCTGAAGTGGTGGTTGAACAAGAAGGCCCACAAGTAGCTCCAAAAGTATCACCAGTTGTCCCTTCCCCTCCAAAGGTGTCAAGTTTAGCACCAGAGGAGAAGGCAAGTATAGAAAAAGGTGGGGGAGCAAACCTGCAAATGGGTACCCCCACCCATACAAAGATAAATAAGGATTTGGACCAATCTAATAAAGGTGTTGAGGAGGTCACTTCAGGTAGTGTTGTTGTAATAGAAGTACCTCTAAGTCTCCTTCCTCACATCAAGGTTCATGATCCACTCCAGAGTGAAGTTCCAAAAACCATGATTGGTGGAGAGTTTCCCAAATGCAACAAGGAAGCCACCATAGTCTCATATCTACCTAAAGCTTAGGTGAATAAAGAATGTGAAGTAGTTGTGAAACCTTCTAATTAGTTAGTAATACAAGGGATCTCCATTGAGAAATTGATTAAGGAGTCTCACTAATTCAAGCCAAATTTTGAATTTTTTGGAGAAAATAGAGCCACACCTTGAAGGAGGACCTAGCATAAACAAAGAAGGTGGGGAGGAGTTAGAGAGCGACAAAGAAATTGAACAGTTTGTGTTGAGTCCACAGCGCATTCCTGTGGCACTTCTTACATCGGGTGCTCCGATGACACCACCTTACACTATCTAGAGGCCTGCATCAATGTCCACTACATCAATGGGGTTTCAGACCATATCCCTTCTCTGGGTCGAGGAAAAGGTTAAAAAAATAACATCATGAGCAAAATTGGAGAGATCGATGTGGTAAAGATCACTCAGGCATATAAGGCCAAACCCCCCAAGAAGGCCAAGACACACTCTAGGACCACATTCACTGACATAGGAGAAATAAATGTTAAAATAGCCATTCCCCCACAAGGTGATTTAAATAAGGATGCTCTCTTTGAGAGTTACACTATCTATAGCTACAATCTAGAGGAGCCATCAAGGAATGAGCTAAAGCACATCTAACAGGTTTTGATGAACATGGTGGCTCACCGAATGGATAAGGACAAAGTCACCATGGAGGATTTAAAGGCACAAAATCAGGGTATGATCTAGTACTTGCAAAAGATACTGAGTTAGCCTAAGGAAGTAACTCCAATTGCCAATATTGCTTCAAATCATCCTCTCTTCTCATTAGAGTCATTTTATTTTGATCGAATTGATGACTTAAAATCCAGAGGAAGGGCAACAAAAAATTGGCAAGAGGATTTGTGCACCAAGGCCAAAGAAATAGTCCACTCAGCATTGAAATGCTTGTATAATATAGTGGATAATAAGAGGGATTATGATGGCCAAATGCTTATTTATGAAGCAGACATTAAGAATTGGGAAGGAGGCCAAAAATAAATAAATGAGGTCTACAAAATGGGCACAGATACTTTGATAGTTGAGAAGATCATTGCTCCAAATGATCAGAGGAGGCCCAGAGAATTTCAATTGGCAATCAAACATCGATTGGTGATGCTCAAAGATGGCATATTTGATTTGAAAGGAGAAGAGCAATCCCTCAAGACTGCAATAAGATAAATAGATTTTTCACATAGGAAGATGGTAAGCCTTGATAGTGAAAGTGATTTGGATGAAGAGACAATACTCATTGCTCTAAAAAGCCTCATGATGCACCATAAGAGTCCTTTGATGTTGAAAAAATAAAACAGTTAGTGTCACTTGAGAAGTCTTGTGACCAACTTAAAGAACTCATCAAATGAAATCAAACCATGCTTCAAAAGATCGTCACTTGGCTTGAATAATATCGAGTAAAATTCAAATATCAAGTAGGCCCAGACCGAGGAAATCTTGACCCTATGCTGGAAGGATACATAAGATATAGGAACATGTTGGTAAAAGATTCTGTCATCCAAATTGACTCTGAATTATAACCGAATATTTTAGTTTTTTCGAGTTGGCTCCACTTCTTTCTTCTCTTCCCTCCCTTCTTTCTTCTCGTTTCCCATTGGGAAACTGTTGTATTTGGCCCATTAGTGGCACATCCCTTTCAGTTAATTTTTGTTTAATCATGTGGATAGGAAAGGGACATTTTTATCTGTTATACAAGTAGACAAAGGTTTTGTTTTATCCCTTACGAGATCTTCATCCACATAGATAACTAGAAAATATTTTGTCGGGGTGGAGGATCAATTTTGCAGTCATTACAGGGGCACGAACATATTTGAGGAATCATGTTTGTTACAAGGTTTAATAGACTCTAGGCCCGTGAAAGAATTCTTTCACTGGAGCATCTTTAGGAATATGCTAGGCCTAGCTCAATTATATAAGGGGATTTGCCTCTTTACAAAGGTCGATTAAAATTTTGAGTCAATAGCTATAGCCTCTAAGAATTCTCTTTGTGCAATCTTTCTAGTGCCAAATTGATTTCTGTTGTAAAATAATTGGTAAGTTTTGAGAGCATTGGATATGTCTCCCTTGTCACAAAATTGTCTTGCATAGTGTTAGGTAATATGTTATTCGGAACACATTGTATTCAATTGATTAATGAAATATGTTCATAGTTTCCATTCTCTTCTTGTTGTTGAAGTGTAGTGCTCTATTTTACATGCTTGGTAGATGGGTTATCTGGTGTATTCATCTTTATGGTAGTCATTTAGAGATTATATTTAGGTTTTAAAATCCTTTCTGCTTTGAGATTTGGGAATAGGCTATTGATAGCCTTTTTAAGGGTAGTCTTGGGCTCACAGATTTAGTTAGAAGGGGTTCTTAAAGGATATCATTTGTGCATGATTTCATTTCTTTTGTTTATAATTTGAAATGCATTTGTTGGTGATGATGATCTAGCAGTTTAGTGAATTTATTTGTGCTCATTCGTTAACCATCCAATTTCTTTTCTATTAATTGATAAATTTTGTCCTACCCAGTCCTACCTTGCATATAACATGCCCCTTGCATATCTAAAGTTTTAATTGCCTGGAAATGCATAAATGTTTTATTCCTAACATGTGTATGTGTTTTATGTGTTAAAGATCACCATTGCAATCTCTTATCCAGCCCCTCTATTATTGAATATTCTTTAGAATGAAAGTTGCAATCACGTTCATATATGTGTTTAGTGTCTTGTGTCTGCCTTAGAACAATTGTTTATCCTATGTGACAACCCTTCCCAGGTGGAGTGAGCAAGCTTAGTTGTGTTCTAGTTAGATTTGTATACCCTTGTGTCCATAATCCCCATGGAGTTTGAATTGTAGAATCTCTCCATGTGAGTGAGCTACCACGTAGGTCTACTCACCTTGGTTCAGACAAAGCCAAAATTAGCAAAGAGATAACCATACCCTTTATAGGTGCCTCTCAGTCATTTTCTCCATTCGGTCCCTCCCTGATGTCAAACCCATCCCTAGCTACAATGACATATTAGCGGGTTTTCCATATTTGCTTGCCATTTCTCTTGAGTGTGTAAGGCCAAGCAAAAGAGGTATATAACTAGGAACCAACATATTTTTAATGTCATTACTAGGGACTCTTGTAGAAAGTTGTAAGTGCTTTGTTTGAAGAGTTCTCTACCTATATTTTCACTCATGTGATTATCTTTGGTGCGTCAACATCACCAACAATTTTCTAGCACAGTGACTCTACTAGGGATGTTCACCCCTGTGTTTTAGGAAGTTTTACAACATTCTTGGAATTATCTTAGTATTTGAAAGCTTTCATTTTATCATTTGATGTCAGTATTTCTATTTGTTCTGGTCTAGAAGTTTTTGCTTCTAGTGGTGACTCTGTTACACTTAAAAGTTTAAATATCAGTGCCTATTATATGTACTCTCCTCTGTCTTCAAGAGTTTTAATTTAGATCTACAAATTTAGAGGCTGCTAGGTCTTCCTTTCAAAAAGATCCATCTAAAGAGCTTGTTCTGGAGTTAAAAGGTCCATCCAGAAGGAGATAAGTGTGGAAGCCTATTGTAGGCCAAAACTCAAGCAATCAAGTAAGACGTGAATAGTTTGTCCCCCATTTTATTTACCTCATTTTCTCAAATATCCCTCTAGTTGAAGGATATCAAAGCACTTCATAGAAATCTCAACTCCCTACAAGTAAAGCTCCTTCTCCAAGAATAAGTTTTTCTCCTCCTGTAATGTCATTAAGGCATTATTATATTTCTCCTTTAGAGTGTTCCTCATAGTATTCATTCAAAGTTTTCCCCTAGTTCATCTTCATCTTTAGATTCAGAGATGAGAGACTGTGATCTAAGAATAAAAAGGTTTAATGTAGGTAGTGACAATGATGGAGAAGATGATCAAGGTCTGGCTAATAGATGTAGATCATTTATGATCCCAAGGTTTAGACCTATCAACTTTAATGGTATGCCTAGTTTCTCTAATTAAGTTCCCATTAAGGTTAGAAATATATTGCCTAAATTTCAAGGGAACAATGTCATGTCAAGGGAACAACATTTAAAAGCAAATTGATCTAGAATATGTGTGCATAAAGCTCTTTATGAACACACTAGAAGAAGAGACCTGAGAGTGGTTTAAATCCCTCCCTGATGGATCCATAGACACATGACAAGCCATGATTGATGCATTTAAGATGTAATTTGGTGATAGCATTGTTCCTAGATTCTTGCTTGCCGAATTTGAAAACCTTAAGAAAAATGCTAATAAGTGTGTTAAAGATTTTAATTCTAGATTTAGTAAGGTATTGAGAACGTTGTTAGAGGACATAAGACCCAGTGGTGCTACTTTTTTGATCAAATATTATGATGCATTTGAAAAGAAGGCAGTCTATTATCTCAGAGACAAAGCTCCCACAAATTTGAGGATGGCATTTAATTTGGCTATCCAAATAGAGAATAATATCAAAGTTGTGGGTAAGCCTTTAAACAAGAGGGTTGATGTCAAATTGGTAAATTCTAAAAATCCTCAAGCCTCCCATAAGAATGTAGATCTGGAGGAAACTGTGAAAACTCTAGCTACTGCTGTGAAATAAATTTCTTATAAGTTGGCCAGAGCAGAAAAGGGGTTGTCTCAGGGTTCTTTTAACCATGATGATAGGAAGGATCACAAGAGAGAAGAAATAAATCATGCCAGGGACCAGGGTCAAGGTCGGCTAGCTTTCCAAGGCAGAAATAATGACAAAGTAAAGGGGCTTGCAAGGGATGACAAACATGAGAGAAACCAGAACTAGGGAAGTGGAAGGGAAGTATTAGATCATCTAGCTACAAAAGTCAGTACAGTCAAATTTGATATCGACTAGTATGACAAGTGCTTCCTACCTCATCCTCCATGTAATACAGCTGATATTGATGGTCAAGGTACAGAAGGATTTGAATTTGCATCTAATGAAGATGACATTTACATTGTTGAATTCCAAGAAATGGAAAGTTGCACCTTCCAAGAGGAAGCTATGAGTGCTTCAATTGTCCCTGATTGTGAAGACACTCTAGTCTATGAATATTTTACTTTCCAAACTAGTGAACTAGATGTGATGGTTGCCTCTCCATCTACAATGTTGATGAGCGCTACTACTGCTCAAGCCTTTTGGAGAGTATTTGAAAAGGTAAGGGTTCCAACCCCAAATTGCATCTATGAGATAAATATGATGCATGAATATGAATTGCATGTTCATGATTTTGAGTTTCTGAGATCAATGATGAAAGAGAAATATGGAGATTTACCTCCATCGGTTGAGGATCGATAATTGATTATCCATGTAGCAATTGCCCAAGAGAAGAAGGAATATAATTTGAGAAGTAAAGATCAAAATGCTTCTTCAAAGTTTAAAGACTCTACTAACCTTAAAGTAGAGACAAAAGAAAAAGAGACCAAAGGGAGTAAGGAGGTCTTGAATTCCACCAAGCCTAGGTCTGTACTTTACAATGCTAAGCCAAAATTTACCCAAGTCATGAATAGAACTCCCCTGTTATCTAGTATTTCCAAGGATGAACCCATTAAGCCTCCCTCGAAGAGTGAAGTTAAGAATGTCGGTTCTCCTACTTCTTTCCCCCTGACTCTTGAAGGGTGTATCCCAAATGAAAGTGTCACAAGTCTACCTACTAACACTCCTTTACCTAAATATAGTGTTTGTGACATGGCCCATGTATTGAGTCAACTGAAGGTCATAGTGCCTTTTGTGGAATTGCTCAAAATTTTGGAGCAAAGGAGAAGAGCCTTTGAATATTTGGGATTCACTGAGAAAATCACTGCTAATGAGATTGTTGAAGTTGAGCCTTCTCCCACTTCCCCTATAGAAAGTGAGAACATCTCAGAATCCCCTGAACATCACTTGGAGGTGTATTTAGGAACAACATTGGTAGAGAGACATATGGATGTCGACCCATTCTATAGCAGCCTATTGATTAATGGTTTAATTGTCCATAACTACATGTTTGACTCTGGTACGTCTTGTAACATTATGCCCCTAGCTGTTCCGAATGAACTCTGTATAAGAATAATTACAGCATATACATGATGCCTCACCATGGATTCTATAGAAGTAACTATTGTTGGCATGGTTAAAGGACTGGTGGTACAGCTCGCACAATACCCTAGTAAATTCTTGAGTATAGGCATTGTTTTAGATTGTTTGCCAAAATGGGGTATGTTGTCTAGAAAATGGGTTGTTAGTATTGGGGGTAGTGTTCAGATGGACCTAGGCTATACCACTATACCTCTAGATGGGAAGATGGTTCACCTGAATCAGAAGCCACAAATGCTTCACGTCCTAGAAGATCTTAAATATCAGTTGAATGAAGTGTTATATGTGGATATGGACATGGGGAACTTTGTGGGCAGTGTTGAGTACCAAGAATTACCTCCTAAATTTGGTATTATGATGAAGATTCCATCTAGACTATACATTTTAATGGAGCCAATTCGAGCATTGGAAATGGAGCAAGGATTATCTTCTATGCCCCTAATGGCCAAGATTATAAATACTCCTTTCAATTGTCCTTCAGGGGCACAAATAATATTGTAGAGTATGAAGCACTTTTGATTGGCCTCCAGATCATCCACAAATATGGACTCAGTAAGTTACTAGGCAAGGGTGATTCAAAATTAATGGTGAAACAAGGCTGAGTTGTTTACACCACAAAATAGAAGAGATTAAAGCAGTATTGGGACGTTGTATGGGATTGCTTGGAATGGTTCAATGCTTTCTATATCAAATATCGTGTCCAAGTATCTAATCAGGTTGCAGATATACTTGCAAAGAGCATTGCAGAGTTTAAAGTTGAAAATAGAAATCCCTCTTGTGAATATGAGGTAGAGGTGCTAGTAAGGCCTTCTATCCTGAGCAACATTAATCATTGGCAAGTCTTTGATAATGATGATCAAACAAAAAAAAATTGTGTAGTATTTATGAATTCAAATGAACCATTACAGATTTGGACTCCATGGTACAAATATGTGATGGAAAAGAAACCTTGTATGAAAAAGAAGTTATCCAGTTGAAGACTAATACTATCCCTAGAGGATTGGTTAGTCTTGAAGAATCCTTTGATGGAGCTGACAAAATTAAATCTAGGAATATCTCTATATCAAAGGATGTAACTGAGATTAACATCGGGACCAATGACAATATGATGAAAATATGGCTCAGCACTCACCTGAGCAAGAAAGAAAAGGAAGTGTTTATCAAGATTTTAATCAAATACTATGACTGTTTAGCATGGTCATATTCAGAGATGAAGGCCTATAGGGAGGACTTGTTCCAACATGTTATCCCCCTTAAGCGTGGTATGAAACCATTTCACCAAAAATAATGACCTATTAATCCCATCTTGGCCACCAAGATGCAAGAGGAACTGAAGAAACTAAGGGATGGTGGGATCATTCAACCCATCAGGTATTCATCGTGGGTGGCCAATCTAGTCCCTATAAGAAATAAAAATGGAGATATCCAGCTCTGTGTTGATTTTCAGAATTTAAACAAGGCTTTATTGAAGGATAACTATATGTTGCCTAATATGGACAACATGCTTCAAGATGTTACCGATTCCGAGTTGTTGTCAACTCTGGATGACTTTTCTGGATACAACCAAGTAGTAGTGAAGGAGTCTGAAAGGTCTAAGACTACTCTCACTACCCCATGGGGCACCTATGTGTATGTTTGAATACCTTTTGGCTTAATGAATACGAGTGCCACCTTCCAGAGAGCAATGGACGTAGCCTTCATCGGGTTAATCAACCAGTTCATTGAGGTATATCAAGATGATGTTATAGTATACTCCAAGAAAAGGGATGACTACTTAGGGCACTTGGAGTAGATGTTCATCAGATGTAGGGAGTTCAAAATCTCCCTCAATCCTAGGAAGTGCCACTTTGGAGTGTAGAAGGCAAAACTACTTGGGCACATTGCGTCTAAACAAGGTGTGATGATAGACCCTGAAAGGGTAGAGGCCATTGATAAGGTACCCATCCCACAGAGTAAGAAAGGTATTCAATCTTTCTTTGGCCAGATTAACTTTGTTAGAAGGTTTGTTTCCAATTTTTCAAAGATCACTATGCCCATTACTTCAATGTTAAAAAAGGATCAAACTATAAGGTGGGAGGAAAAGGCCACCAAATCATTCCAAGACATTAAGGCATCTTTAAAAACTGCCCCAGTGCTTTCCAACCTTGACTATAGAAAAAATTTCCATATCTTTTTGTTTGCATCTGAACATACTATTACTGCAATGCTGCTACAAAAAAATGACGAAGGTCATGAGCAGCCAATTGTCTTTTTCAGCAAGGAATTGTAGGGATCTGAGCTGAACTATACTATAATGGGAAAACAGGGCTTTGCCCTCTTAAAGGCTGTCAAATAGTTCAGATCTTACATTCTGAGTTCAAAGATCGTGGCCTATGTTCCTCACACTATGGTAAAGGACATATTAACTTAGAATGAGACCACTGACAAAAGATGTCGATGGGTCAATAAACATCAAGAATATGGTCTAGAGATACAAGCTACTAAGTTGGTCAGAGGTATGGGTCTTGCCAAGCTGATGATTGAAGCCAACTTCCACACTGTAGAGGTGAATAATGTAGGAGTTGTTGACAGTCCTAAATCCAAGTACAACCAATCTCCATGGTACAAAGATATAGTCTATTATTTGAAGACTTTGAATTGTCCTCCCCACTTAGACAAAAATCAAAGGAAGACCTTGAAGTTAATATCCCATAAGTATTTTATATTACAAGATGATCTAGCTTGGAGGAACCTAGATGATGTCCTCTTGAGGTGCTTAGTGGAACATGAGATTTTTTAATTAGTTACAAAGTTCCATAGTGGTGTGTGTGGTGGTCACTTTTCTCCGAAAGTCACCTTTCTCCCAAAGTCACTACACACAAGATTCTGAGGATCAGTTATTTGCGACCCACTCTATTCAAAGATGTTGCTACTATGGTAAAGAGATGTGAAGAATGCTAGCGATTCTCTGGGAGAATGAAAGCATCTTGATCACTTCCCCTATATCCAGTTTCTGTTGAGGGATCTTTCAGGGAGTGGGGAATGGCCTTCATGGGTGAAATATCTGATGATTCAAGTGTTGGTCACAAGTCGATCTTAGTGGCCATTGATTACTTCACAAAATGGGTTGAAGCAATCTCTACCAAAAAATCAACCCACCAGGTAGTCATTGATTTCCTTTCAAATAATGTGATTTGTCGATTTGGAGTGCTAGTTAAAATTTTCTATGACAATGTTATGTGCTTTAGAGAAAAGAAATTAGTTACATTATGTGAAGATTATGCGATTGATCTAGCATATGCCTCCATTCATAATCTGCAAGGAAACAAGCAGGCTGAGTCTAGTAACAAGAATTTATTAAAAATTATTAGGATTTTGGATGATAACAAAAGGAAATGGGGTAAGCAATTGAAGTTTTTTGTCTGCGCTGATAGGTTGATTCCTAAAAGGTCTACTGGAAGAAGCCCCTTTGAGCTTGTTTATGGAGTTCAAGTTGTTTTACCCCTTAATCTACAATTACCTACTTCCTAGTTTATGAAATAGATGACTAAGGATGAAAGAGAAGTAGACCACTACAAGGAAAGAATCAACTAGATTGTAGAGCTTGATGAATCTCGTAGACAAGCTCATGAAAAGCACTTAAAGTTCAAGGAGAGGCTCAAAAATATTTTTGATAAAAAGGTCGCCCCCAGAGCTTTTTAAATTGGTGATTTGGTCCTGCTCTGGGATAGCAGACATGAAGATAAGGGAAAATATGGTAAATTTGATTCCCTATGGATGGGTCCCTACACCATTGATTATCAAATAGGGAACCATACATTTTATCTCAGAGATCTTGATGGAGAAATCTTAGCACTGCCAATTAATGGCAGACACCTCAAGCACTTTTTGGATTAAGTCCATGCTAGCCTATGTAAATATGTGCATGTTGTATAGTCCCTTTGTGTTTTGTTGCCTTGTTTAGGGTTGTGTTTGTAAAGCATGTGTTTTTTCTTTTTCTTTCCTGGTTGTCTTCAGATGCCTTATTATAACTTTGTTCACCCATGGTGTGTTTTCCTTGCCTTTGTTGCAAACTTTTTGACTGCATGGCCCAATGGATAGGCATCTGGTCTAGTGTTCTCTGTGTACCTACTAGGGGTACACGTCCCCAAACAAGAGCCGATGTTGGAGCCCAAAGCTACACCAAGTAATTTGTGCCCTGTTCAGCGTCAAAAGATTTGGGATATTTTTGCTAAGTCCTTTGTCTTGTCTTTGCTTGGTGAAGATGTTATTTCCCTTGGACTTTTCGAGCTTTTTGGACGAACACAATGTCCAATGAAAATAGGTCTTCATAATTCTTGTCTCAAACAAAAAGTTTGAAGACTTATTTTCGTCAGACGTTTTTTCCACTACAAAAGTTCTGAAAGAATTCTATATCTTGTCTTTTCGATCTTAAGTGTTTTCAGGGCATTCGTTTGGGACTTTTTATCCAAGGCAAAAACTCTGAAGGGCACTTTCCCTTCGGGCATTTTGCCCATACAAAAAGCCCAAAATAATTGTAAGATCATTTGTTTCAGCCAAAGGTACATTCCAAAAGTCCCGAAGGGTCATTTTGCCCTTGGAAAAGCTCTGAATGATCATTTCCTTTAGGCATTTTGCCTTTGCAAAATTCTCGAAAGGTACTTCCCAAAAGTCCCGAAGGGTCATTTTGCCTTTGCAAAAGTTTCGAATGATCATTTCCTTCGGGCATTTTGCCTTTGCAAAATTCCCGATGGGCACTTTCAAATGGTGGACACTTGCAAAAAACTTGAAAAACACTTTTGAAGGGTCATTTTGCCTTTGCAAAATGTTCGAAGGATTATTTCCTTCGGGCATTTTGCAGGTGTTTACAAAACGTCTGAAAGATAATTTTGGATTCAAAGGACATTTACACAAATCTTGAAGGGTACTTTTAGAAGGTGGAGGACACTTTCAATAGTTTCAAAAGGCACTTTCAGGAGTTCAACGGACCATTCCAAAAGTTTGAAGAACATCTCTATAATTCTGTTGTGTTTTGATCTCTGTTTGGGGTTTCATGGTGGGAAGTTTCACTGTGAAAAGATAGAAATGTATCCAAGTCTCTTTGCATATGTTGAATCTTTGCCTTGTGATCGAAGACGAGAAGTCAAGTTTACAAGAACTAATGGCTCTCGCTTCATCGCACTCCTTGATCAGACGGCACAAGGGAAGCCCGAAGATCCTAAAGCCTTCATCTGACGAACCAATCTCGTGCCATCACAAAGATCATGATCAAGGGTTTGTGGGTACTTGCCCAAAATGATCCGACGGAGCGAGAGTGGCGTTGAAATGTCAAAGGGCCAAAGAAATCCTACGAGGATGACAAGTGTCATCATCTCAAGGACTCAAATAGAGATTAATGACCCGCGGACCCTCCCCAAAGGTCAGAAAGGTCAAAGTCCAGAAGCCCTGCAAAGCTACCACGTGGCCAAAGGAGGAAAGTTATGGGGCCTTGGATAAAATTGTCGTGTTGCACCTTCAACGTGTTTTAGTGATTGAGGTGAGGAATTGCTCGATGAGCCGAATGAAAGGCACATGGTTATCTCAAGGGATTTCTAAGACTTTATCGCGTGAAAATGCCCAGGTCAAATTCATCAAATTTACAAGGTAGTGACTTGTTCATTTCCTTCTTCAAGTAATAAGTGCATTTCCGTGGATTAGAAGGATCTTACACCCTTCCCCTTATCAAAAAGGATGGTGCAAAGGTGAAAAGTTGGCCGAGAGCCCGATCTAGCATCTAAATTGGACACGTGCCAAGTCCTCGGGTTTTATAAGTTCCAGGCCCTTTTTAAAGATTGTCTCACTTACCTTTTGATGGGCAAGGTGCAAAAAGTCTCCAAGGCCCGAATGCCCGGCTTTGTAAAGTCAAGTAATGACATGTGACAGGTCATCGGGGTTTTTCAAGCTCTTGGCTCTTTTTAAAAATTGCCTCACTTATCTTTTAGTGGGCAAGGTGCAAAAAGTCCCTAAAGGCCCGAAAAGCATCGGAATGAAAAGTTTGCTTATATGGATCCACGTGTTGCAAGGAGGATTGCTCGACATAAAGGAAACATTTTCACTTTCTCCTACCTCTTTCAAAAGAAGCTCAAACGACTAAAGGGGGTAGTTGGTAATTAGCCATTATGTTTCAAAGCATTAATGGTACCCCTAATTTGAAATGCAAAGAATTATAACTAAGGTATTTGTCTTCATTCACGTTTACCTTTCGCATTCAAAGCTTCTACTTGTGTCTTTGAGTTATTTGTGTGCCCTAGCTACATGCAACATGAAAGTTCTTTGCTTAGCAAGTGATTACAATAAATTCTTTAAAGGTTTCCAGCTTCAATTGTGTATAGCCCTTTGGATTATCAATAAGTGTTCTTCTAGTTCCTTGTATTGTGTCCTTTGAGGAGGTTTGAAAGTATTTCAAGGATGATTAGAGTGAAGAATTTTTTCAAGTTTGAAGTATTGCAATAGAGAGCTAGGAAATAATGGCGTCTTCTACAACATCTATGAAAAGTAACATCATTTTTTTTAGATAGAATCAAGGATACATGTGTTCAGGCATTGGACTTTGCAGCTTTATTGAATGCCTTGCAGTAACCAAACCCTCTACCAGTAATCTCAAATCTTGGCATGAGTTATATCGCCCTGCAGCAACATTTCCCTTGGCTGCCCCATACCCAGAACTAGTAATTGCATGTGCTAGAGTATATCAATCAAATATCAAGACTATGGTCAATGGAAGCCAATCAATTGTCTGCTTTTTCACTCCTTTGACCCTCAGCACCATGCTTGAGATTCCTCCCCAGCCTAAAAGTATCACACTTTTCCTAAAGGAATGCCAAAGATGTGCAGACAAGAGTGATAAAACGATATGCGACATTGTCAACTCATGTTGGTTGGTCAAGAAAAGGCAAAAGGTGTCCAGAATGTTTAAGAGTTTGAAACTGGTGGAATTCGAGAAATTGCCCCAATACGTGATTGCCATGGCAACCAGAATTTATGGGATGCCCACCGCAGAGAAGTTTGAGCCTTGGATGTTTATAATTTTAATGTGTGTTAGAGGAGCAAAAGAAGTTAGATTGGGCCACCATCTTAAGTGACAACCTGCATAGGCATGATGTAGCTTTAGGTAGCAATCCACTCATAGGAGTTCACTAGGGCAGTCTACGTGTCCTCCTACCTAATGTACAGCGTGGGGAATAATAGGACGTTCCATAGGCTCACAAGAAATCCCAGTGGAATGAGGATATATGAGACTTACCTAGAAATAACTCTAGATGGCTTTAGACAAAATTTCTACAGAGTTTATAATTGTTTCTTCAATACTATGATGAGTGTCTTCTATCCTCTGAGAAGCCTTAACAGGATGTCTACGGGGGCCAAAGAAACCATTGATAGTATGACGCCTCATATATTCAATTCAGAACGTTCACTTATATCAAAATAAGTGGCTACTCGAGGTCTCCATATAAACTGTTGAGATACCTCGATGGCCGACTAGTAATAATGGAGTTGAGCCAGCAAATGGTGCCCCCCACATGAAATGATAGTGGCAAACAAGGTGAACAATCCCTTTAAGTTTCCAATTGAAATTGGACACTATCCATGTCCCTCTATTGCCAAGGCCAAGAGATTAGAGCAAGAGATGGGTCAATATGTGATTGGCAAGATGCCACCTAGGCTAAACTACAATATCAGATGGTGGGTGAATACAGCAACAAGTGTGATTCTGCATCGATCTCATTATGAAGACATCTAGTCTGATTGCACTGCCGAGGAAGACATCAGAAAGCTAGATTATATAAGGCTAACAGTGCAAGAAGTCATCGCTTATAATATTGCTCCCATCCCGAAGGACTTGGAGGATGATAAGAGGACACTATCTACAGTTTATAATCAGTCCAATATTGAAACCCAAGCCATCTCATAGGTGGACTTCACTGTTGAGGAAAATGATTCTATACCATGGAGGGCCATACCGATCATGAGAACCTTCAGGTGGTTGAAGGAACATGGAGTCGATCTTAGTGCCTATGACACCCCTGCCCTTAGGGAACTCAGACAAGTTTGGGAGTTGAAGGGTTTCCTTCCAGTCTACAGTGGTTTTCCCTTGGCTCCACCACCAGTAGCGAAGGGCAAAGGAAAATGTAAGGTTGATGATGTTGACTTCACCAAGCCAATTGATGTGGGGTCCATATCCACATCACACTCCAAGGCGAGACTGTCTTTTTCAAAGTTAACAAGTTTCACTGAGAATTGGGATAAGATCGTCACTGGGGAGGTTACGTTGGCCAATGCCACCCTAATATCCATTGCATCAGACGGAGCCCCAATGGTACCAGTCATCCCAATTGTCAGTTCAGTGGTCGTTCCACTTGCTCCACCCATGGCTCCACTAGCACAACAGTGAGCAACTATCCTTCTTATGACTTGCTCAAGAAAGAGAGGAGGTGAAGAAGACGCAGAGCAACCCAAGCAAAAAAGAGTCAAGAGGACTCTGCAACCTCCAGTTGGGATTCCTACGAAAAAGGAGGTTGTATTCAAGAACCCATCTTCTAAGGAACTTTCCTTGAAAAGGAAAGAGGATCAATCCTCATATGCTCAAAGGTTAAGAGATATGAGTGAAGAAGAAGACTCAAATGAAGACAGGGCCATTGCTAAGGTGATGAAAAAACAATGAGCATTCACTCCTCTACAAGTGAAAACTTGGTAGAGAACTCTGAGGGAAAGACCCCAGACCCCAGTAAAGATCCCAATGGTTAGTTTATTTGCAGAAGAGGGTCCTTCAAGAGCGAAAGGTAAGGGTGATGAGGAAGAAATTTTGGCCTCAAATGATCCTCTTTCTTTTGAAGATGTGCAAGTTGGGATTGAGGCGGCCACTCAAGTTGAAGCCCCTCAAGAAAAGGAAACGATCTCATCAGACACAGAGACATTTGATGAGAATGTCATCACACAACCACCAGGGCAAGATATTCAAGGTGAAGTTGAAGAAATGAATAAATTTGATGGAAAAATTGAGGTAGAGCCAGAGCAGAATATTCAAGTCACCATTGAACCTGAAGTGGTGGTTGAACAAGAAGGCTCACAAGTAGCTCCAAAAGTATCACCAGTTGTCCCTTCCCCTCTAAAGGTGTCAAGTTCAACACTAAAAGAGAATGCAAGTATAGAAAAAGGTGGGGGAACAAACCTGCATATGGGTACCCCCACCCATATAGAGATAAATAAGGAATTGGACCAATCCAATAAAGGTGTTGAGGAGGGCACTTCAAGTAGTGTTGTTGTAATAGAAGTACCTCAAAGTCTCCTTCCTCACATCAAAGATCATGATCCACTCTAGAATAAAGGTCTAGAGGCAATGATTGGTGGAGAGTTGTCCAAAGGCAACAAGGAAGCCACCATAGTCTCATCTCTACCTGAAGCTCAGGGGAATAAAGAAGGTGAAGCGGTTGTGAAACCTTCTAGTCAATTAGTAGCACAAGGGAGCTCCATTGGGAAATTGCTTGAGGAGTCTCACCAATTCGGGCCAGATTTTGAAGTTTTGGAGCAAATTGAGCCACACCTTGAAGGAGGACCCAAAGTGAACAAAATTGGCAAGGAGTTGGAGAGCGACAAAGAAATTGAACAGTTTGTGTTGAGTCCACAGGCCATTCCTATGGAACTTCCTACACCATGTACTCCGATGACACCACCTTACACTATCTTGAGACCTGCATCAATGTCCACTACATCAATGGGATTTCAGAGCAAACCCCTTCTCTGGGTCGAAGAGCAGGTCAAATAAAAGGACATCATCAGCAAAATTGGGGAGATCAATGTGGTAAAGATCACTCAGGTGTATAAGGCCAAACCCCCCAAGAAGGCCAAGACACACTCCAAGACCACATTCACTGCTACAGGAGAAAGAAATGTGGAGATAACCATTTCCCCATAAAGTGCTTTAAAGAAAGGCGCTCCCCTTAAGAGTTACGCCATCTACAGATACAATCTAGGGGAGCCATCAAAGAATGAGCTAAAGCACAACTCACAGGGTTTGGCAAACATGGTGGCTCACCAAATGGACAAGGACAAAGCCACCATGGAGGAGTTAAAGGCACAAAATCATGTTATGATCTAGTACTTACAAAAGATACTGAGTGAGCCTAAGGCAGTAAATCCAACTGCTAGTATTGCTCCAGAGCATCCTCTCTTCTCATTAGAGTCGTTTGATTTCAATCGAATTGATGACTTGAAATCCAAATGACAGGCAACAGAAAAGTGGCAAGAGGATTTGTGCACCAGGGCCGAAGAAATAGTCCACTCAACATTGAAATGCTTGAATAATATAGTGGATAATAAGAGGGATTGTGATGCCCAAATGTTTATTTATGATGCAGACATTAAGAATTGGGCAGGAGTCCAGTGGAAAATAGATGAAGTCTACAAAATGGGCATAGATACTTTGATAGCTAAGAAGATCATTGCTCCAAATGATCACAAGAGGCCCAAAGAATGTCAATTGGCAATCAAGCATCAATTGGCGATGCTCAAAGGTGGTATCTTCGATTTGAAAGGAGAAGAGCAGCCCCTCAAGACTGCAACAAGATAAATAGATTTTGCACTTAGAAAGATGGTATGCCTTAACAATGCAAGTAATTTGGAGGAAGAGACAATACTCACTGCTATGAAAAGCCTCATTGATGTGCCTTGACAATGCAAGTAATTTGGAGGAAGAGATAATACTCACTGCTCTAAAAAGCCTCATTGATGCACCACAAGAGTCCTTTGATGTTGACAAAATAAAGCAGTTAATGTCACTTGAGAAGTCTTGTGACCAACTTAAAGAGCTCATCGGACGAAAGCAAACCATGCTTCAGAAGATTGTCACCTAGCTTGAAGAATACCGAGTAAAATCAAATATCAAGCAGACCCAAACCAAGGGAATCTTGACCCTATGCTGGAAGGATACACAAGTATAGGAATAGGTTGGTGAAAGATTTTGTCATCCAGATCGACTCCGAAGCATAACTAGATATTTTGGTTTTTCTGAGCCGACTCCACTTCTTTATTCTCTTTCCTATCTTCTTTTCGTTTCCCGCTGGGAAACCATTGTACTTGACCCGTTAGTGACACGTCCCTTTTAGTTAATTTTTGTATAATCATATGTATAGAAAAGGGACGTTTTTGTCTGTTATGCAAATGGACAAAGATTTTGTTTTGTCTCTTGCGAGATCTTCCTCCATGTAGATAACTAGAAAATATTTTGTCGAGGTGGAGGATCAATTTTGCAATAATCACAGAAGCACGAGCATATCCGAGGAATCATGTTTGTTACAAGGTTTAACAGAATCCAGCCCTGTGAATAGAATTTTCCAGCTAAAGCATATTTACGAATATGCTAGGCCTAGCTCAATTGTATAAAGGGACATGTCCCTTTACAAAGATTAATTAAATTTTTGAGTCAAGCTATAGCCTCTAAGAATTCTCTTTGTGCAATCTTTCTGATGCCAAATTGATTTCTGTTGTAAAATCATTGGCAAGCTTTGAGAGCATTGGATATGTCTCCCTTGTCACAGAATTATCTTGCATAGTGTTAGGTTGTATGTTATTTGGAACGCATTGTATTCATTTTACATTCAATTGATTAATGAAATCTATTCGTAGTTTCCATTCTCTTCCTATTGTTGAAGTGCAGTTCTTTGTTTTACATGCTTGGTAGATTGGTTATCTGGTGTATTCATCTTTATGGTAGTCATTTAGAGATTATATCTAGATTGTAAAATCCTTTCTACTTTGAAATTTGGGAATAAGGTGTTGATAACCTTTTTAAGGGTAGTCCTAAGCTCACAGATTCAGGTGGAAGGGATTCTTGAAGGATATCATTTGTGCATGATTTCATTTCATTTATTTCTGATCTGCAGTGCATTTATTGGTGACGATCTAGCAATTTAGTGAATTTCTTTGTGCCCATTCATTAACCCTCCACTTTCTTTTCTATTAATTGATAAATCTTGTCCTACCCCATCCTACGCTGCATATAACACGTCACTTACATATCTAAAGTGTTATTTGTCTACAGATGCATAAACATTGTATCCCTGATGTGCTTGTGTTTTGTGCGTTAAAGATCAGCGTTGCAATCTCTTATTCAGCGCCTTTGTTATTGAATATTCTTTAGAATAAAAGTTGCAATCACGTTCATATCTATCTTTAGTAGCTTGTGTTTGATTTAGAATAATTGCTCATCCCATGTGACAACCCTTCGCGAGTGGAATGAGCGAGCTTGGTTGTGTTATTATCAGATTTGTATTCCTTTATGTCCATAATCCCCATGGAGTTTGAATTGCAGAATCTCTCCATGTGAGCAAGCTACCCCATAGGTTCTCTCACCTTGATTCACGCAGAGTCAAAAGTAGCAAGAAGTTAACCAAAGCCTTTATAGGTGCCTCTCAATCATTCTCTTCATTTGGTCCTTCCCTGATGTCAAACCCCTCCCCGACTACAACATATTAGCGGGTTTTCCATCTTTGCTTGCCATTTCTCTCGAGTGTGCAAGGCCAAGCGAAAGAGGCGTATAACTGGGTACCAACACCACCCTCTAGTTTAGTACGATGTTATAGCTATAAAAAAATCTAAAACCATTAAGTATATAGGTATGTTCAATTCACTACTAATTATTAAAAGTTAATGGTATTATGCAACAAATAGATTTGTACTAATTTTTGTTTTTTGTTTTCCATATAGAGGGTCCAGAGCCATATTACTTCAATAAAGGGATGGAACAAACCCACAACCCAACATGGTGAAAAATTATGTTTATTGTCAAATTGCAGTCATATACTTAAAGGACTTTCCAAAAGGCTATATTGTAATACCAACTTGTACGGGGTTCTCAAAAAGGTAAATTTCTCAACATTACCACCCCCACTACACTGTACAACATAGGAAAAACACCATGTATTCTTGGAAAGGAGAATAAGACATTGCAAAAGAGAAAGGAAAATAAAGGCGGTCAAAATTTCTATAATGAGCTACTTCCATCCTCATTCTCAATACATTGCAATATCAAATGAGTCGATTTCTTATGTCAATTGACAAGACAAATTCCTTACATTCCAGAATACTCGATTACAAAAGGCAAAAAATGTGTTTTTCAACATTAAGCTTGTAATGTTCTGAAAGAACTTAGGGCAATGTAATAAATCGTTGATATTTAAGATCTTTCATACCTTGTTTGTTTAAACCCCAATGGTCCATTATTATTAATCCGTTTAAATTAAGAGAAAGGCTATAATCTCCAACCTCATTTAAGAATCCAACGTTCATGCATGACATCTTTGAATATTGCTCTCCAATTTCCATTTCAGATATGATGATCTAAAAGGAGACTTCAGCCAACAAACTGGAAGTGCAGAAAATACAAAGATGATGCATCCAAGAGCTAATATCCATTCTGCAATTATCCTAAATCTAAGGATGACGCACTGAAGAGCTAATATCCATTCTGTAGTTATCTAAAATCTATGGATGATGCATCGAAGAGCTAATACCCACTCTGCAGTTATCTAAAATCTAAGGTTAATAGAAAATAGGCTACCAATTAGTAAATTCAGGTGAACTAAAGAAAATATTTACATCAAGAGATAGAACCTCCGCAAAGGCTCAACTACTTATATAATCATGCAGGATTTTTACTTAGATTACAACCACAAAAGGCCATATACATCTCCACAACAGTCCAGCTGGCTGATAACTTAGAATTAAAAGTGGGTGAATTGCTCTTTTAAATTTGGCAATAACTTGATCCAGTGTCGTGAAACTCATATGATCTTCTCCAATAACCTTTTTACTGATCACTAAGTTAAAGGTTAAAACGTCAATGAGAATTCAAGTTACTCGCTTTGTGACACACAAAATTCAGGGACCCCAACAGCTACTTTACTCACTCATATTTTACTGAAAGTCAAGACTCCTGTCAGCTAATAGTCTTAGTGTACTTCAGCTCTTCATGTCCCTACAGCAAGAAAATTTTGTCCGCAAATTAGTAGAATAGCATGTAATTTACAGGGTGCCATATAAAACTACCTCAAAAGAATCTTATCCTAGAAAACAAAATGCATTGGCCTATTGCATGCGTGTTTAAAAAGGAACCCTTCGTCTTGCATTGAGAACAACACGAAAAACAGATACAGGGCAATAATACTTCAATAAGAATATAAAATCAGTTCAGACTCTTAAAACCTCCTGCCACTCTAGTAGTCCACGAAAAATAACGCATAAGAATTAAATGCCTGAGGCACTGCAAAGCAGAACAGATTTTGGATGTTTAACAGTATGCAGGCATAGATATTTAGCCTGTTCATTTATTTCACCAGCTCCCTAAGCATGTAATTTATGTCCCTCAATGATCTGATAAAGATATATCTATGATCAAAGTAGATTATAATCAACTTCCATATTGCAAGAGCAAGCTTTGCAAATGGGCAGAATATATACACAGCAGTATTATATCCCACGATTGAACTTGAAACCTAGAGAACCGCTGGCATGATAGCAGGAACGTGAGTTAAGAAAACCAACAAGAAAAAGGAAGAGTTCCTGTTAAATGGGAAAACATTAGAGAAGTTATTCAAAAAGGAAAGGCACAATGTAATTATGTAGGCTTTCCCACTGTCCTTCTAGCACTTTGTCATGTAGAATGTTCATTTTTTTTTCAAATTCAAAGCTATTAAATCAGTCCAACCAAACAGGCTCTTTCAATAAATAAAGAATCAGCTAGGCTTCCCTTGAAGAGAACTATGAACTTTACATCGTAAGGAAAATCAATGATGGGTCATTTCAGGTGGGCCAAGTGTCAGTAGTACATCAGGGTGTGTCCTAACATTGAGGTGAGGTACTTATTGCCACAATGACCCAGGTTCAAAACATGGCGGCCATGCCCTTCCATGTCAAGATGCCGCAGGGATGTAGCTTAGCATACAAGAGTTCACTTTCCATGATTCAGCAATTCGATGGAGGTACATATTGCCACAATGACCCAGGTTCAAAGCACAGCAGGCCTGTTAATTATTCAGCTCCCTGATAATTAATAGGCCCATCTACCTTATTAACAAAAAAGGTGGGCCAAGTATCAACAGTTTACAATCATGCTAACAAATAGTTTTATCCTTGCAAGGGGATTATTCACATACTAAAGACCCATTGCTTTAATTTGCCAAATTCAAAGAGAGTTCATAAATACTTGTGAATGAATAATTATCCTTCAAACTTCTGGAAGACAATCCTTGACAAAGGGAAAACTGAAAACAATCGAGCAATATATGCAATAGAGATGGTCAACCATGGAAAAATGATCCGACAAATGGGTGCCAACTGCCAACCAAATATGTCAAGAAAATAAGTGAGCTAAGAAAAAAAAACATGTATCTGAAGAAGATGAAACCTAAATCTGTCAGTAAAATGGGAGCCACCCAACACCCAGCTTGCGACAAATAACACTACCCTCTTCCTAACCAGCAACCAATGTTTAAATACCTTTTTCTGCTTTTATTAGCAACACTTTGTTTCTGAAACAAGAAAAAAATCAAAATAGATGTAACAAATCAGAATACAAACCATTAGAAAAAAAAATTATCATTTTGTGTGGTATCTGTTGTATACCTAATAATAAAAACAAGTAGGTATTTTCATTCCATTGTCTTTAAATAAAATTCTAAGAAAAAAAATCACTTCTTTATAATTCGTGTTCAATTAAACGATTTTCAGTGCCTGAGAATATCCAAGGACCTAATGTTAATCTCTTCAATGATATCATCCACAAGGTACAAGGAATATTCCTTTTCAGTACAGCAGCAGGAGCAGGAAGCCATTCCCAATAAGTTTGGGAACATTTTTCAAGATACAAGTCAGGAGTTCTTCTGGAGAAAAAAGAAGAAACCTTGTAAGTTTGTGTCATCTTTAACAATCTGCTTCTCAATGATATTCTACAGTTCTTCAAATCGATCATAACAGTGTCCCACTCATTTCAAAAATTAATAAAACAGATATACATGAACAAATTTCAAAAACAAGGAACTAAGAGAACAGAGACATAGTTGCCAAGCGAAGAGTACCGGTACCAGTACATTTTTTAGAAAAATAGGAGATGGGTACAGGGAGATGGCAATATATATATATAACAAGGAACTAAGAGAACAGTGACATAGTTGCCAAGAGACGGGTACCAATACTGGTACGCCAATTTTTTGTAAAATAGAAAACGGTACAGGGAGATGGCAATATATACACGCGTGTGTGAAAAAATTAAAGAAATATATACTGTGCAATGGCCATGGCACTTTAGAAATGTGAAATACATTCTAACAAAATAAAAATTAAAACATTAGTAATTATAATTTAAAATTTATAAAAAAAAATAACATTAAAATTTTAAAACCTAAACTAAAATTAAATATTGATTTTTAAATTAAATAATAAATTAAAATTAAATGGCGATCAATTAGGTCACGATGAATGGCCTACAAATGGCCTTAGCTCAAGGCCTACGCAAAGGGTTTCAGCAGTGGTAGTGGCAGTGGCTGCTTGGTGCAGCCTGTCTTTGCCCTGCACTTAACCTACAGGATGCACATTGTGCAATGATTGAAGCGAAGGTTGACAAGCAGAAGTTCTTCGTCTTAGGAACTTCGAACAAAGGATTCTCGGAAGGGACTGAGAGCAGAGATGGTTAAAGCTCAAGCAAATCAAACCATTCGATGGCAGCAATCCCTCCAAAAGCTGGAAGTGGCTCTATTCTCCCAGCTACTGAGCACATTCTGACCATTCAACTCTCATATATTAACCTAGAGGAGCGAATAGGGCATCTCAAGGAATGTGCTTTAATTTGCAAATTCATAGGTTATTGGCACAATGCGGCAATCTTGCGGAAATCATTGGAAAGGAGTTGGAAAGTAAGTTTTGCTTCTCAGGGTAGTCTTCTTCCCCAAGGTTTTATTCAAGTCATTTTTGATAATGCAAAGCAAAAGGATGACATTTTCAATGCTGGCCCTGTCATGTCCCTTTTTTCGAAATATTAAAAAAGAATAAATTAGTAATAATTCTTTGAGTGTTCCCAAGGGTACTTTTAAGTCACAACTTAAAAAAAAGACATCTAAAGGGTGTTATTAATTGAATGGGGCCAAAAGAGGTACATTAATTAAAAGCCACGTGAAAACTAAAAAATTAAAGTAATTATTTATTACTTTTTAAAGCAAAGTAGAAATTAGAATTAAAAAGTAATTTTAAATTGTTTTTAGGATTGTAAATGAAAAGTAATTATAAGGATGAAAAAGAAGAAAAATACATCCATTATTATCATTCAACTTTTAGAACTTATTGAAGAGCTTGAAGCTACTATACTTTTGCACAGAGGACGAAAACCCTCAGATTTATAGGGACGAGGACAAAACCCTTCATATCCATTTAGTAATTCCATCCAGGGATTACAATAGTGCTACCAAATTCAAGAAATATCAGTTTTAGAGGTCCATTCAGCTAGGGCATCACATTTCAGGTGGCAAAAAAAAAATGTACAAATCCATATGCATCCATATAGTGACCATTTTCAATCACGCTGGGCAGCATCGAAGTAGTTTAGAGATGTACTATGTTGAACTATTTCACCTAGGGTTTCAAGAATTTTTAGGCGTTTCAAACTGATTCAAGGTTAGAGTTTGACCAGTGATCAATATACCTTTCTCGGCACTCCAACATTGCCAGCAAGTACAATCAACAATATTTATTTTTAAAAATAATTGTTTTTCGTTTTCTTTCAACAGGGTCTGACCCAATTTAATTGTAATCAACGTTTACGAAAAATTCTTTTAGTAGGGTTTGAACTGGTTGATTATATTCAGCAATAGGTATTCATATTTATTGTTGCATGTGATGTTTTATGCTCAATCAAAATGTCAATCTTTTAGAACAAATAAATAAAATCAAACATTCAGGGTTTCAATATTTATTTGTCAAGATTTCAATTTAGAGGGTTACTATAATGGTATCAAAGCTATGATCTCGCCAGCCTGTAGATCATGCCATTATTTTTGGATAAGAGAACTATGGTGGATGATGTTATTTCCAGTTATGTTGAATATAGAGCTCTTCCAACAGAGATTCAGAAAAAAATATCTTTTCCAGACTTCATGAAATTGATGAAGACAAAAAGTGGACAAGTGCACTATGAATACATGTCATATGAAGACTTAGAAGAGCCAAAAAACAAGACCATAGAACCAGGCAAAGTGTTGCATACATCAGAACCTCAAGAGGAAGAAATTGTGAGGGAGAAACATGAAAAAGGAGAGTTCATAGCAGAAATTTCTTAAAAAGAGCCAAAATTTAAGAAGGAAGAACATTCAGAACTCTCTTCTAAAGAAGAAAATGTTTTATTTCAAGAAGCATGCATGGCAGATTCTTAGAATGATTATATTGAAGGATTTGCAACTATGAATGTTGGAATTGAGCTTGCTGGAAATTTCATAACCTTTAATAAATACTTAAATCAATTCGGTGAAGCATATTCAAAAATTGAAGGAGAAGCACATGAGACTAATGGCTCCTATGATGACACCATTGGAAGGTATGAAAAAAAATCTAATTTTGGTATGTCTACTAATAACAATTCATTATCTTTGCATGAGTCTGGCATTCATGAGGAAGATTGGAAAAATTAATAAATGGTGACAGCCGAGAATGAAGTGCAAATTCTATCAAGGATAGACAACACAAAAAGGTTTATTGAAGAATTAATGCAAAAGGGACAAAGAGGTCAGCATGAACAAATTGCCACCTATTCGGATTTACAAACAATTAAGAGCACAATGGAAGAAATCAAATTAGCATACTTACACATAATCAAAAATAGAGACGTGGCTACCAAAATTGCAGATGAAACTAAAAAAAAGGTTGATGAGCTCACCTTTGAGCTAGAGTTGACTAAGAATTCTTTGGAAAGCACTTAAATGGCATTATTAGAAGCACAAGATCAGCTTGCTACTGTTATAAAATTCAAGGAACAAGAGAATGAAGATAAGGCTAAAAAAATCAAACAGGGGATTGATGAGCTTTGACAAGCCTCAAGAAGACTTTGATTGGAAACTTCCAAAAATTGCTTGTTCGAATATGGGACAAGAGGTTTGGTCTAAATAGGAAAATGGAAAAAAATTCCAGTTCTTTGATAATCCACTCTTTGAAATGGATGCGGAATTGTCCTTTGATAATCCACTTTTCGTGATGTGCTAAAACATTTACTGAATTTAGTAGCTCAGATGTTGCTATTTTGATACAGTCCAACCACCAACAAGTTACATTTGGGTACTTACAGGTGTTATGGCAGACATTTGTGGATGAGGGAAAGAGCACATTTCAAATGGTCACTGGTTGTGATGATTTTTTTGCTGTAGTAAAAGCAATTTTCATTATTTTGTTGCTTCCATCATCCATGCATATAAAAATAAATTATTTTTGAAGCAGTGGTGCTAGTTTTGAGTTCATTTTAATGAAACTAGACATTGAGTTGTTGTTTTCAGTTTGGAGCAAATGCAAGAATGATTCTCTTAAGGCTACTAAATCATGGAAGCTTTTGTGTGAAGGGAAAAGCGAAAGGAATTGGGATCTGTAATGAGTTCTGAGTACCATGCTTACTTGTTAAACAAATTAATTTTTCTGATACCCAGGATCATGATTGATAGCAGGTCTGAAGGTAGTGTCTGTGTTGGGACACTTTGGAATGAGGTGCTCTATTTATCAAAGGATGAATCTAGATCTTGTAGGTATCTCAACTTGGTTCATTAGGATGGTTATCATTTTAGGCTACAGGAAGTGAAAACAGAAGAAATGTACATTGATATCCCTGTGCTTATCAGAGTGGTGCAACAGAAACATGGTGTAGTTTTCTCGAGATTGATTTTGGATCCTAGTATTTGCAGGACAGCTCAGGGATTGCTAGAAGGCAAGCAACCTCTTAAGAAGGGTAGACTATCATGTCCTTCATTTTGAAATATTAAAAAAGAATAAATTAGTAATAATTCTTTAAGTGTTCCCAAAGGTACTTTTAAGTCAACTTAAAAAGGGGACATCTAAAGGGTGTTATTTATTGAATGGGGCAAAAAGAGTACATTAATTAAAAGCCAAGTGGAAATTAAAAAAGTTAATTATTAATTATTTTTTAGAGCAAAATGAAAATTAAAATTAAAAAGTAATTTTTAATTGCTTTTAGGGTTGTAAGTGAAAAGTAATTATAAGACGGATGAAAAAGAAGAAAAGTACATCACTATTATCATTCAACTTTCAAAATTTATTGGAGAGCTTGAAGCTACCGTACTTTTTCATAGAGGACGGAAAACCTCAAATTTACAAGTGCGAGGACAAAACCCTTCATACCCATTTGGTAATTCCATCCAGAGATTACAACGGTGCTACTAGATTCAGGAAATATCAATTTTAGAGGTCCATTCAACTAGGACATCACATTTCAGGAGGCAAAAAAAATTACAGATTCATACAGTGTTTGTACAGCGACCATTTTCAGTCAAGTTGGGCAGCATCATAGCAGTTTATAGCTGTCGTACTATGTTGAATTGTTTCACCTAGGGTTTCAAGAATTTTGAGGTGTTTCAAGCTAATTCGAGGTTAGGGTTTGACCAATGATCAGTCGTACCTTTCCCAACACTCCAGCACTGCCAGCAAGTACAATTAGCGATATTTATTTTTAAAAATAATTGTTTTTGGTTTTCTTTTAGCAAAGGTTTGACCGAATTTAATTGTAATCAGCATTTATAAAAAATTCTTTCAATAAGGTTTGAATCAATTGATTATATTCAGCAGTGGGTATTCATATTTATTGTTGCATTTGATGTTTTATGCTCAATCAAATTGTCAATCTTTCAGAACAAATAAATAAAATCAGAAATTTCGGGTTTCAATATTTATTTGTCAAGATTTCAATTTAGAGGGTTATTACAGGCCCCTAGTTCCTAGGGCGAGCTGGTCTATTTATGAAACCCTAAAAGAGGGTTTCAACCCCAATATTGTGGAATTTACTAAGGTCCCCATCTGGATGTGGCTCCATGGTGCTCCATGGTCTACCTTCAAAGTTCTAGAAAGAAGAAATCTTCAAACAAGGGTGGTGACCATCTAGGGGAATATATTTGCACTGCAAAAACCACAAACGTTGGTCTGATGGCAGTTTATGCTCGAATCTATGTTAATATGGATCTCTCCAACCCACTTCCCTTGACGGTCAAATTAAAATCAAAAACCAGAGAATGATTACAAGCCCTGGACTTTAAAAACGTCCCTTTAAGATGCAGACACGACCATTCTCATGGTCATTTTGCTAGAAACTACCCTAATCAAGCACCATTGAAAGAAAAAAGAGATGACACACCATTGAAAGAAAATTGAGATGACGATTTCACTGAGCCTAAGAAAAAAAACAAATGAAATAAAGAAAAAAAAATTGTAAGCCGAAGGAGATAAAGGAAACAAATACGGTCAATACAGCTAACAAGTTTGATATTTTTCAGGGGTTGGACGCTGAAGCCGAGACCTCTGAAAAGAAACCCCATGATAAACAAGACTTAGAATCTCTCCCGGAAGAAGAAAAAGAAGACGTGATAATGAATCTACCTCGGAAGAGGAAGTGCAACAATATTATACATAATCTTAGGTGTCATAGGAAAGTTTTGTCTTATTCAAATAATTTTATTTGTCATTCCCGTAGGAATAGGAAGTCTCACTTGGGAATGTGAAATAAACAGCCATTTCATTGGATTTTTATATTGTAATGCTTCCTCTCTTCAATTTGAATCGTGAAGACAAATTTGGCTTGCACCAAACATTGTAAATTGACATTCTGTGTACTATCTAGGCTGACATTGGTATCAAAACCTAGGAAATTTTTCATTGATCATTTATTATCCTCCATTCTCCAATCTTTGTTCTCAGCCAATAAATATCTTCAAATTTCAGTCCTCTAGTGTCCAGGACTGTGTAGTAACTGTTCTTTGGCAGAATTTTAGGCGCTTCAGCTAAGGAGGACGTAGTGGCTGATTTTAGTCATTTATTTTTATTTTCTGACTTGTCAGGTCATTTTGCTGTTGAATACTGAGTTTTATTTCACTGTCACTTCATTGGAAGGCATATCAGTTAGAAGTGAGGTGTTTTAAACATCAATGAGGCATTATACCTGCTATTGAAAGACAATGCTGCGTACCAACCTCTGATTGTGTGGAAGGGAGTTTTCGCAGTGGCGTGGCAGAATTTTGTTTGTCAAAGACCTGTGTGGCGTTGTAGGTGTTGCGCACCACTCCATACTGCTGTCTTGAATGTTCTCTACCTTCCAGAAGCTGCTTTGATCAACGTGGCTGTTGTTAATACATTCAGGCTACATTTCAAAACTCTGCTGGGCTGTTTTTGACCTGACACTGGCTGTTCTTTGCTAGAATTTGCTGATTAGGTGCTCCAAGGGGTACGTGGCTGTTTGGCTCTATTTTGACCAAGGTGGCAGCATATAACTTTTCCTTTGCTGTTACAAACCTCCGAAATGGTGTATAGACTTCTCTGATTTCAAACTGGTCAAAGTTGGACGTGGCATATTGTTTGGAGGAGCTTGTATTTTTTTAAAGACTTCATCTATCACATATTCCAATATTGGAACTTCTGCATATATGCCAAATATGGAGGAGAGTACACATTTTAAGCTTTTTTATTTAAAAACAAATTTTCATTTTTAAGTGTTTTTTTTCAAATTTTGAAGCATTTAAAGTCTATTGAGCAAACTACTCTGCAAAATTTGGCAAAAAAGAACCAAATTGTGCAAATCAAGGAGAAATAAAGAGAGCTACTATTTACCCATTTGTTTCAATCAAAAGGCATGAATCCAGAAATTTAAATACTAAGTATATCGTCAAGTATGAGAATTTCTTGTTAAGCCAATGCTAATGATAGAACGGATCATTTTCACGTGTTATCTAGGTACCACGTACCATTATGCTCTCACGTGCCTTAACGCCTCTTTTACGTATTGCTGAGTATATATATAGAAAGGACAAGTTGTTTCTACATACCGACAGGTATATAGAAAGGGTGGGTATATAGATAGGTTCGATATATCGATCTAGTGGTATATAGAAAAAGGGACCTTTTGGAGTGATAAGGAACCAATTTTGGGGGTTTCAAAAACTCAACTCAAAACAAAAACAATGTATTCAATCAACTTAATCACTGGCACAACATTGATTGGAAAAGACAGCTGGTTAGGATGGTCTCGGCAAGTGGAAAACACACTCATCTTCAATAATATATGGTTTGATATTTGCTACAGAAATACGCAGCGAATTGACCCAACAACAAATGCAAAAATTATTCAAACATGGAAGCAGAAAAAATAGAAATCATTGGTCTTGATGAGGATCTCAGTCAATGGAAATGTGTCTTGTCATATTCAGAGATGAAGTACTCCATGGAGAGCACTTCAGAAATTGAAAGCCCTATATGATTCCCACTCAGAATTGGAATTCATTTAGTTACAATTGAAATTGTTCAACTTCGAGTTAAAAGATGATGTGATAAAATTGGCTTCAGAAATATGTGTGTTCAAGCATAATGTGGATGCCACAGATGTCAAAATCGACATCTATATGACCGCATTCATAAAAACCCTTTTTCTCAACTACTCAACCTACTTGGAGTCTCTGCAAGCAAGCAATCGGTTGAAGACTCGCATTTGATCAATTGATTGAAAAGATGGCAGAAAAAGAAAAGGCTTTTGGAAGAAAAACTAAGTCCAAGGGGAAAGTGTGCTATGTAAAAGGCAATTCTTCCAAAACATCCAATAAGGCCATGTCTTTCAAAAGTGAAGGCAATAATAAGAACAAGAAAAAATATGGAAAAAGGCAGCAAAAATGACAATCAAGGTGGTCAAAATTAGAATAATAAGCAACACCTCTATTGCCAACTGTGTGATTAAAAAGAAGCCATGAAACTCACGAATGCAAGACTCCATGGGAGAAAATTGAAGCATACTATAAGAAGAAAGAGGAAAAATCAAAGAAACAAACAAAAAATCCAATCTCTTCTCAATTCACCAATGAATGTGTGCTTTCCAATTCAAATGATGAAGCGAACAATGTCTCAATTAGTTCGTCATGGTTTGATGCTTGGGTTCTTGATACTAGAAGAAAGTTGTGGTTCAATATTCCTTGCAGATAGATCAAGTCTACAACCACAGGAAAGAGGTACAATCCGACTCAAGTGTTTGGGGCTTCTAGATTTCAAACTTCAAAATGTTCTATACCTTCCTCAATTGAAAAGACATTTGTTGTCTCTAGTGCTCATTCAGCAAAAAGGCCATTCCATCTTGTTGGATAGTGGTGATGTCACTATCAAAAGGAAAAGTGACAATGCAATCATCTTGACTTAGATATGATGGAAAATTGCTCAAACTCAAGGGTGAGCTATCAATTTCAAAGAGTTATGCTAATCTCGTTGAAGACAGAATGTTTGCAAGCATGTTGTGGCATGAAAGATTCGGGCATACTCACTATAACAACATTCATGTCTTGAAAAAGAATGGTGTTGTCAATTCGCCTACCTTGCAAAATTTGATGAAAAGTGTGAACCATGCATTTTGGCCAAACACGCAAGAGAACCATTTCCAAAGTCACAACGGAATGCTGACAAAAAATTGCAGTTGGTTAACTCAAACTTGTGTTTTCTTCCAATTCTCTCAGTGGGTGGTCAAAAGAACTTCATGTTGTTCATTGATCACTACAACAGAATGACTTGGATATACTTTATCAAACATAGATCTAAAGCATTTGTGACATTCAAAAAGTTTTGAATGAAGATTGAAAATGAAGCTCAACCCCGCATCAAAACACTCAGGACTAATAATGGTGGTGAATACATTTCAAAGAGGTTTGAATCCTATCTCAAGCAAAATGGGATCAAACATCATCTCACAGTCCCTCACACTCACAACAAAATAGAGATGTAGAGAGGATGAACGGGACCATGATGAATATGGTTTGTGCTATGTTGCAATTCAAAGGGATAAATATGCATTTTTGAGCTAAAGCAGCTAAAACAACAGTTCACCTCCACAACAAATCACCGTCAACAACTCTTCAATTCAAGAATCTGTATGAGATATGGTGTGGTCATCTTCCTTCAGTGCGACATCTTTGGGTTTTTGGATCCACTTGCTATATATTGATTCCAAAAGAGGAGGAATAAGTTGGACCATATGAGTCACAAATGCATTCGCTTGGGATATTATAAATCCTCCAAGGCATATAGGCTATATGATGACAAAAGAATGTTTCTTGTGGCAAGAGATGTCTTTGTGAAACTATAAAGGACAATGACAATATTGATCGACAATTACGTTGAATTGATAAATATTTAAAGTTTGATGTCTACAAGGAGAGTGATTTGGACGTTCCAAACAATGAGCGAGCGACATACAATTGGGAATCAATTGATTCTTTATTGTCTCCTATACATGAGAATGAAACTCTTGAAAGAGAAAGTGCAACTTCATCAGACAATGAATAGGGGCCACAAGAACCAAGGGTAGAAAGTGAAGCAACTTGAAAATATGAAATTGAAGCACCTAAACCACAAAAAAAGATGCCTAAATGATCCACCCAGACATTGAAAGAAGTCAAACCTAATGAAGTTGGGAAAACAGGCACTAGAAGTCCACATGCAGCCGCATTGTAATCAAACAAGTTTCTTGAAGAAATTCAAGATAAGATTGAAAAACACACTTTTGATGATTCTCTAAAAGAACTCAATGTTGCGTTTGATTCAAAACCAACATCTTTCAAACAAGCTGACAAGTTTGAACCCTAGAGAAAAGCAATGAAAGATGAGTACAGTGCATTGGTCAAAAAATGGGACTTAAAAATTGGTTGATCCTCCAATCGATTGCAAAGCTATTGGCTGCAAGTGGGTCTACCACAACAAATACAAAGCCATTGGCTCACTTGACAACTATAAAGCCAAGGTTGTCGTAAAAGGATATGCTCAAAAGGTGTTGACTACAATGAAACCTTTGCACCTACAACAAAATAGACTACCATTCGAACCATGTTGGCTCTAGCAGCTCACAATAGATAGAAAGTTCACCAAATGGACGTCAAAATTGTATTTTTGAATTTAGTCTTTATACAATCTTGACTATCACACTTAGTCACCTTTCACCTATTGGCATTTCACATGCCCAGCTACCTTGTGGCACCACATAGTGCCTCCCCACCAACTACTTATCAAACCTTCACCCAATTCGACCTTTCTTCATCGACTCTTGGTTTGGGGGGGAACATCTCCTCCCATACTTAGGGCACCTTGACCTTTGACCAAGTGATTTTTTTTGTTTTGAAGCTTGTTAATTTAAATTATCCAAGAAAACGGTGTACATGACACAACCCAAAGGTTTGTAGTAAACGGCCAAGAGCACAAGGTCTGCAAACTTAAAAAACCGTTGTATGGTTTGAAACAAGCCCTTTGAGCATGGTATGATAAACTAGATGAACATTTCATGAACATGAACTTCAAACGTTTTGAGTTTGAAGATGCAACTTTTTTTGTCAAAACAATTGTATTTATGGTGGTGTATGTTGATGATTTACTCATCGCATGGAACAATGAAAGATTCACTAGAAAGTTCAAATCAAAGTTGATGAAAAGCTTTGAAATGACTAATTTGGGTTATTTTCATTACTATTTGGGTATTGAAATAATTCAAAAATCAAAATACTTCATCACTCAGCGAAAGTACATTGGTGACAACCTAAGCAAATTGGAATGAAAAACTATAAGCCTCTTAGTACGCCCATGGAACAGAATCTAAAATTGACATAAGATACAATAGAGTTGGTCGATGCCACTAAATACATACAACTAATTGGAAGTCTGATTTATGTGACCACAACTAGACTAGATATATCATTTGTTATTGGTGTTTTTTCAAGATTCATGCAACAACCTAGAGACAATCATTGAGTAGCAGTAAAAGTAGCCCTTAGATATCTCAAATGAACAAAATTTTGGGTTCAAATACTCTAGGGCAAGGGACTTCAAACTGGGTGGATATTCAAATTCCGACTATGCTGGTGATCATGAAATTGGGAAATCCACTACGGGCTTTCTGATGAATTTGGGAACAATGGTTGTCAGTTGTAATTCCAAGAAGCAATTAGTGCCAGGAATTTCTTCAACAGAAGCAAACTATATGGCCACTTTAGAGCAACCAAAGAGATTTTGTGGCTCACAAGGGTTCTTTTAGATTTGCAGGAACAATAGGTTTTCTCAACACCTCTCATGGTTGACAACACTTCCGCAATTCAAATGGCAAAGAATCCAGTCTTTCACAACCGAACCAAGCATACAATATTAAATTTCATTTGATTCAACACTATGTGAAAGATAGCAGTGTCAAGCTACAACATTGCGCTACATCAAAGCAACCAACACACATCCTGACAAACACACTTGGATGAAAAAATTTTGAGAAGTTCAAAGGAATGCTTGGTCTCACAATGACCCCTGCAAATTATGGTGGGATACAACAATATTGTACATAATCCTAGGTGTCATAGGATAGTTGTTTTATGCAAATAATTTTATTTGTCATTCATGTACGAATAGGAAGTCACTTGGGAATGTGAAATGAACCATTTCATTGGCTTTTTATATTGTAATGCTTCCCAAAAGAAAAAGAAGACTACGATGAAAAAAAAGACAATTTTTACCTTAGGGGATTTGGCAACTCTCACCTTCTCAAATAGGGGATTTAGTGAATCAGGGCAACATAAAAATGGCACTCAAGTATTTTTTGGGTCGTAAGAATAATCCTGGAAGGCCTCTCTCGAACTCGAGAAATATGGAAGCTCAAATCAATATTAGCAATGGAACTCAAATGCAGATTTCAGAAATGCTTGCCAATTCCTCAAAACAGAAATTTGATCAAGAATACCATCCTCCCTCTGTGACGAGCACTCAAGATACTCTGAAGTTAGGAAAGAAACCGATCACTGGCAGTAATAACCGGTCAACAGGGTAATTATGGTTCTGAAAGACTGCTCTCAAAGTCTTCAAATCTTCTCTTCTTTTATGTTAGTTTATGCCTTCAGCTGAAAGGCCTTGATTTGAAATTGACTTTGTCAGTTTTTTTTCATTGTTTATTAGATGGGCTCTAGCCCTTTTTTTACTTATAAAAAAAATTTAAAAATTAAAAACTTAATTATAATTTATAAATTATAACTAAAATTAAATATTTTTAATTTTATATTACATAAAATAAAAAAATTAAAAACATTATATAGCAATTATTAAATTATAAGTATTAGCTTCCACGATGACGGTGCCTTAGCATGTGATTTCCAACGCTGCTGCAAGGTCGTCAGGTAAGCAAGCAGGCTCAAGCCGAGAGATATACCAAGCACAGTACATAGGCTTATCATGATTGGAGGATTCAAATAGCTTTGGTCATTTGGAGGCGACTGCTAGTGGATGCCCTAAATTTGCAGGGCCTGATAAAGAGCAGAATAAACCTTCGTTGTTGACTGTTAGGTTTTCAAATAGTGCAGCAAAGATGGGATCGACTTTTGATGCTTCCGCTAGGGATAAATCTTTTGCTCACATGGTCGTTGAGGGTGAGAGAACAGTGGTAGGCATGGCTAAAGCCGTTCCATCTGTGTCATTTGTGGATGAAGCTCTAGAGGAGGTGCTTCAATGCGATGAGTGGTTTTCGGAATGAGGTCTTGTTTGCAGATTTGATAGATTTTGGCCTAGCCTCCCTGTGCTTCATCAATAGATTTCAAATTTGTAGCAACCTTTAATAGGGGACAGTTTGGAATTATATTCTTGTCCCAAAGAATTTCTTATTGTGGTTTTTAACAGTCTTTCTGATCATAATAAGGTGGTTCAGGGCAACTCTTGGTGCTAGGATCAACATCTACTTTTACTTAAACTATGGTTTCCTTCTTTTGTAACATCCCCATTGGGATCTACCTAAAATTACGTGAAAAAAATAATACACATACCAAAATAGATTAAACCTCGAGAATCTAATAGAGATCAAACAAAGTGCTCAAAGCGTAATAATAGCATCAAAGCATATTACATCATATATCACAGATCTCTAACATCATGAGAGTATATCATAACGCACATATAGAAAGCAGTTATATTAACTCAACCACAGCTGATAAAATCCACAGTCACCGCTGTCAATGTACAATAATAAATAATTACAACTCTTCATGACAAGTTTTTCAATAATAAGTACAATACAATATAATGTACATTAAGATACATGGCTTCTTTGAAGCAAAGATCCCGAACTCAAGTATCTGTGGCAATCTCAAGTGTCATCTCAATAAGTAGTATTGTTGTGGGGATGTTACATGTGGTATCAGAGCTACAGTTCAAACTCTATGACCTAATGAGTCCACTAACGTTTTCATATCCTACTATTGAGAGAAAGGATGGTGAAAGCTAGAGTTTTTGTAGAGGGTCCTTCGAATGCTAATGACAACCCTCCGTTTGATCCTAGCCAATTTGCCACTGAGCAGTCAGCAAAGATGGACCAGATTCTCACAATTATGAATGAGACCAAAGATCAGATTACAATTTTGAAGCAGGTGGTTCATGGTCATGAGGAAGAACAGTAAGACGAACTTGAAGAGCATCCCACTGAGCAGAAAAGTCCTCAAGATGCTAGAGCTCAGGTTGTTGTGGGGTTGGCCAGAGACATGAAGGTGAATCCACCTAAGTTCAATGGGATTGTTCTAGGAGACGAAGCTGAGGCATGGCTAATGACGATGGAGAAGTATTTCGAAATTCAAAACTACTTTGAGGTCACCAACGCAGTTTGGGGAGCATACCAGTTGGCTGGCGAGACAACTACGTGGTGGGCCATTGAGAGGTTAGAAATGAATCTTAATTCGACCACCACCACTTGAAATCAGTTTGTTGCATTATTTAGATCACGATGGCTCCTGCAACTTTATTTTGATCAGAAGCTCACATATTTCTAAAATCTAAAGCAATGTGATGTCAGTGAACGAGTATTGGAAGCAGTTCACTAAACTGTTGAAGTACATACCTCAGTGTTAGGGAGATGGGTGGTTCAGGATCAAAAAATTTATCATCGATTTGAGGCTCCAGATCGGTGGAGAGATAGATGTTCATGGACCCTCCACCATGGACCAGGTCTTCAAGAAGGCAGTCAAACAAGAGTAGAAGTTGAAGTTTATTTTGTAAGCCAAGGACAAATTCAAGAAAAGGTTTAGAAATTCTAAGTCAACCTTCAAGAAGAAGAATTAAAAAAAGAGAAGTGGAGACTCCAGGAAACAATTTAAAAGTCAGAATGACAAGATCAATAATGGTTCAGGCATCAAGAAACAAGGAAATAGATCCAAAGACAGTTTCACGGGAAACCAACATAATGACAGGAAAGGACCACCAGGTGGATGTTTCATTTGTAGAGAAGACCATTATGCTCGTGATTGTCCTCAAGAAAAGTCAAAGGGCAACGGTCCTAATCCTCAGCAGGGCGGTTTTCAACAACGGATTCATGCAGCAGCCGACAATCGATAGGCCGAATATCAGGCATTACCTATTGAGCTATCAGGGACTTTGTTTGACCATCTAGTTTCCATTTTGATAGATACAAAAGCCACAAAATGTTTTATAGCTCCTAGGATGCTTAGTAAATTAACTAGAAGAGTTGGTGTAGTGGCAAATGCATGGTCAGTACAATATGGGAATGACTCAAAAGTCATGGTTGATAAGTATTTAAACGAAGCAGAGATTAAGTTGTCTGAATTCATAACAGTTGTGGATCTGTAAGTAGCACCTCTAAGATCATATAACGTGATCTTAGGAATCAATTGGCTTGCAAAACATAAAGCCAAGGTTGATTGTTAGCTGAAGAAAGTTGAGTATCTTGATGATTTCGGCAAGTGTGGCAGCATTATTTGTTGGGAAGACCTTTTGAGCTCAAGACAGATAACTTGGGACTCGAGTATATTTTCACCCAACCTTATTTAAATGCTCGTCAAAGACATTGGCTCAAGTTCTTGTCTGATTACAATTTTGACATCAGTTATATCAAAGGCAAGGAGAATAGAGTAGCCGATGCCCTCAATCGTAGAAGGTACATAGCTACTATCAGGGATCGGGTGATTGAGTTATCTCCAGGAGATGAATTTTATGATCAGGTCAAAAAAGCATTGTCATAGAATGCTCAAAATCCTCGATACAAACGATTCAGTTTGGAGAGTGATGGTCTATTGCATTACAACGGACGGATGTATGTGCCAAATCAAGAGAATCTGCAAATCACAGTGCTAAAAGAATTGCACAATGCCCCATATTCAGGACATTCAAGTGTAACTAAGCTCATGGACGAGCTTAGACCATTGTATTTCTGGAAATGAATCAAAAAATGTGTAGCAGATTATGTGTCACATTGTCTGGAGTGTCTTCAAGTGAAAGCTAAGCATGTGCATCCGACTAGATTATTATATCTGCATAATATCCTAGAATGAAAATGGTAGGTGATCATTGTGGACTTTGTCCAAGGGTTACCGATGTCACGGAACAAGCACGATATGATCTTGGTAGTAGTTGACAAACTAACCAAGGTAGCTCACTTTATACCAAGCAATTTGATAGATGATGCACCTACCCTTGCGAAGAGATTCGTAAAGTGTATAAGTTGCATGGTTTTCCAAAGAAGATTATTTTGGATCGTGATCCAAATATGACTTTGAGGTTTTGGATGACTCTGAATTCAGCTTTGGGTATGCAACTTAATTTTAGTGCAGCTTACCATCCAGAGATTGATGGGTAGATTGAGAGAGTTAATCAAGGGCTTGAGAATCTTCTTCGTATGTATTGCATGGATCAGCAATACAAGCGAAAAGATTATCTTCCATTGGTTGAGTTTGCACATAACAACTCATACCAATCAACATTGAAGATGGCAACATTTGAGGCACTTTATAGGAGAAAGTGCAAGACACCCATCAGTTGAGACATGATAGAGGACAGGGTAGTCTTTGGACCCGAGATGCTCTCAGAGATGGAAGAGCAAGTTAGATTAATCAGGGAAAGATTGGCCGAGGCCAATGATAGACAAAAGAGTTATGCAAATTTGAAGAGGACGAAAACGCACTTTGAAGTGGGTGATAGAGTGTTTTTGTGGGTTAAGCCACAGAAGAGCTCGATTAAATTCAAGAAGTCTACAAAACTGTCACTGAGATATGTAAGATCCTTTGAGGTGTTAGAAGTGGTCAATCCTGTAGCATATAGACTTGCATTGCCACCAACCCTAGCTCTTTTAGTTAATTTACTAAACATCCTAGGAGCTATAAAAATTATGTGGCTCATGTATCTATCAAAATGGGAACTGGATGGTCAAAGTCTCTGATAGCTCAATAGGTAATACCTGAATTTCAACCTGTCGATTGTTGACTGCTGCATGAATCTGTTGTTGAAAACCGTCCTACTGAGAATTCGAACCCTTGCCCTTTGACTTGTCCTGAGGACAATCACGAGCATAATGGTCTTCTCTGCAAATGAAACATCCCCTTAGTGGTCCTTTCCTGTCATTCTGTTGATTTCCCTTAAAAATGTCTTTGGATCCATTGCCCTGTTTCTTGATGCCCGAACCATTATTGAACTTGGCATTCTGACTTTTAAATTGTTTCTTGGAGTCTCCACTCCTTTTTTTCCAATTCTTCTTGAAAATTGACTTAGAATTTCCAAACCTTTTCTTGAACTTGTCTTTGGCCTGCAAAAGAAACTTCAAATTCTGCTCCAGTTTGACCGCCTTTTCGAAGACCCGGTCCATGGTGGAGGGTCCATGAACATCTACCTCTCCACCAATCTGCGGCCTCAAATCCATGATAAATTTCTTGATCCTGAACTGCTCATCTCCCGATACTAAGGTACATACTTCAGCAATTTAATGAACTGCTCCCAGTACTCGTTCACTGACATATCACCCTGCTTCAGATTCTGAAAATATGTGAGCTCTGATCAAAATAAAGCTGTGGGAGCCACCGTGATCTGAATAATGCCACAAACTGATCCCAAGTGGTGGTGGTCGAATTAAGATTCATTTCTAACCTCTTGTTGGCCCACCATGTAGCTGTCTCACTAGCGAACTGGTATGCTCCTCAAACTGCCTTGGTGACCTCAGAGTAGTTTCAAATTTCAAAATACTTGTCCATCTCCGTCAGCCATGCCTCAGCTCCGTCTCCTAGAACAATCCCATCAAACTTACGTGGATTCACCTTCTTCATGCCTCTAGCCAACTCCACAACAACCTTCTTCATTTCAAAATTTGGCATTTAGTGCTAAAATAAATAAAAATAGAATTTGCCATGGAAAAAAAGGGGGAAAAGACAAAAAAAAGAAAAAGAAAGGACTAAATTTAGAAGATCAAAAAGAATTAAAACTTATTAAAACAAAAAAAAACTAAAAAATCTAAAATCTAAAGCAAAAGGAAGGCCTACGCCTATTTCATATAGGTGGATAATTAAGGAAAATAAGAACAAGGATCTTGAAGGAGAAAGTTAAAAAGTAGCAGAAAAGGGCGTGGCACAGAGGAGAGAAAGGGATCGTGGAAGGATATTTTTCAGTTTTAATTGCCAAATAGGCGATGTCTTGAATTCCATTGAATGATTATGGCAAAATATAGTAATATTTGGTTAATCTATTTTCTTTTAAGTTGTTGGGATTTGTAGGGCACCATGCAGGAAAAATTAAAGGAATTGATGCATAAAACTGGAACGCTTAGGGTGTTAAAAAAATATCTTAGCTAATATTTGATCCTAAACGGAAAATAATTCTATAGAGGGGTCGTAGTATTCCAAACATGGATTTTTTTAATTGTTCGCAATTGCCATATCTGTTCAACTTGGGACATAAGGGAACGGAACGCCTTCATACTACTCTACGATTAAGTATGTGATATCCCTTAGATTATTTGTTTTTCTAGTAGGACAATTTTTCCAAAATGAATGGGGTACATCCAATAAAATCTTCCTACAAAACTATCTGTCTTCCATGTTGTGGCTATGAGAATTCATTCAGAGTTATTTAGAGGAACTGTGATTTAGGAAGGCCGTAGTTATCTTAGGAGTGAAAAGGGACTTAAAATTGGAGGTTAGCGGCTGAAGTTGAAAACAATTTCTTGAAAACTTTTCATATTTCAGTCAAGAGGACTGCGTCGACCTTGGTATATGTAGAAAACACATTCCTGTAATTATCATTTTCTGATGCCACATTAACCTAACTATCCATAAAGGATGTCTACACTGGAAATCCTTGCTGTTATATGACTCACACAGCAAAAAATGCAAGCCGTAGAAATAAAATCAACAACACAAAAATCATTGTAATGTATATTTGCCAAATGTATTTTATAAATAACTAACGGTTATTTTTAAGTGAGTCGTCGTGGTATTAATGTTCCAGCTGCATGATATTAATCATTATTTTATTTATGGGTCACCGTATTTGATATTTCCACCCTATATATTATAACTGTCTTATTATATACGATTACATATGGATATACCAAAATATACCAGCAATTCGTATATTATAACTTTCTTCTTTCCATTGGGGATCTTATTATATACCAGCAATCCATATATTCTAATAAACTATTACACATACCAGCGATCCGTATTAATATGAACTTTAATAATAATACAATGTTGCCATATTTTATAATGTTTTTCTTCACATAGTTGAATATATGATGTTGCCATTTTTTTTAGAAAAATCAGTTGATAAAATATAATTAAAAAGCTTTAAATCAGTTGAATATATGAAAGCTTTTTTTTAGAAAGCGTGGTTCCAAATTAAAAATAAAGCTTTGTAAATCTTAAGTCTATTAGAGAGCTTTTTATTAAGATATATATGAAGACGCCATATGTATAAACCATAATTGATTTACATAAAACCATAGTTGGATTGTTCCACATATGGTGTCATAGATGGTTGATTTACAGTTAATTGGAAATAATAGAGCCATATATCTTTGCAAATATTACACGTTTTATAATAAACTTTCTTATTTGGAAGTAATGGTGCTTTAGATAAATATAGCAATTCTGGTATCGTGAGATATACCTTGCGGCATATTTAAGATCACTTGTTATATGTATCTTGTAGTACGAAACCCGTCACAAGGAATATGACGTTATGATAAGTTATGTATTTATGGTTAATAACAGAGTGCTTATTGAAAAATGGATGTAAACGTGCCTATTAGCATATATTACATTGGGGTGTGTACTTAGGTTATTAACTATATTAAAGAAATATGTATATTAGAGCTTACGAGGACATGTAACACTCTGAGAATATGGCAAATAAGTATTCTATGTTGATAGAATAAAAGCTTAGGTTTCCATGAATTTGTGTCTACTTAATTTGACTGGTTACAACTTTAGTAGTTATGTATAAAAACACTGGACTATGATAATATGGGTTATCATAGGGTGTAGAAGAGTTGAAAACAAGTTATATTATTTAAATCTGCAGTTAATTATGTATTTACTCGGATGGTATTAATTGTAGTCATTATTTCTAGTATGGGATAGAAAATAATGTAAGATTCATTCATATGTTTGACGGAATAAATGTATGCTTTGGTTACTCTTATGTTTGGCATGTTATGTAATGTGTTTGCTAGTAGGATGTAAATTATATGAATCTTGTGGTTGAATTGTATTTGACCAATCTACATTGTTGATTAAGTAAGGAGTGATATGGACTTCACTGGCTTACTAACATCACGATGTCAAATAAAGGCAGTCCGATCAAGTGGTGTGTATGAATTTGATTGATATATAGATCATTTTTATATTACTATTCTTGAAACTTTAGCCAAAGCATGTTTAGTGAGACATTATCATTTCATGAGTATGATTTACATGTATGTGCAATATCTTGCAATAGATCGAGTTTTTTATGATACATTGCATATTTAGTTTAGAAATCATACAGCACATGGATACTTGCTTGTCTCTCTAGATTCCCGTGCCATCACTATCTACTCATCCATGAAGGGCCATTTTCTGTTGAGATTAATGTGGGGGATCATTGGTTTGTAGTTGGTGTGAAAAAGCACTCAAGTAATACTGTCCCTCCCCACAGCAGTACTACCCATCGAGACAACACTTGAGATTGTCACAGATACTTGAGTTCGGAAAAATTGCTTCAAAGAAGCCATGTACTTATATGTACATTTTATCATATTGTACTTATTATTGAAAAATTTGTCATGAAGAGTTGTAATTATTTATTAATGTACATTGACAGCGGTCACTGCAGATTGTATCAACTGTGGTTGAGTTAATATAATTACTTTATATATTTGTGTTATGATACACTCTCATGATGTTAGAGATCCGTGATATATGATGTAATATGCTTTGATGTTATTATTACGCTTTGAGCACTTTATTTGATCTCTATTAGATTCTCAAAGTGTGATCTATTTTGGTAAATGGGTTTTTTTTTTTTTAAATCGCATAATTCTAGGTAGATCTCAATGGGGATGTTACATCTTTCAATCCTCTTATGGAGAATCTTACTATTAGGCCTACTTGGGTGAGATTGCCATATCTTCCTCTTCAGTTTTGGGTTGAATTCTGTTTGGCGGCCATTGGTGGAACCCTAGGTGATTTGTTCAAAATCTATGCATCTACTTCCAATTTTTCTAGAACCACCTTCACCAAGATTCTTGTCTATTTGGATATTTCTCAATCTCTCCCAATAGCCATAGAGTTAAAGATCAAAGGTCGCTGCTGAACTCAAACCCTCAATTATGAGGGATTGCCGTTTAGATGTCTGAAATGTTTCAAAACAGGTCATTTGGTTGATTCTTGTCTTAGCTTTAAGCGTAAAGTGGATTATTCATGGTGGAAGGATGTTATGGAAGATCATCTCTTAGTTCATCCTTTTATTGCTACTTCTAACCCTGAAGGCGAATCAATTGGGAAGTCTTAGGTGGCAGATGTTAGTTTGCCTCTTCATGTGAATCTGTCGCCGGTTCCTAAGGAGTCAATTTCTTCTAGTGTGGGTTCAATTGAGTCTTTGTTGGTAACGAAAAGCTGTAGAAATGTTGTTTATAGTGGTCTCTCAAATGATAATATTCTCCTTTTGGAGTGGTTTCAAAGATTGTAGATAATCAAGAAGATTGGACCATAGTAAGGAGTAAGAAAAAAGGGCGTCCTAGTCCTGAACCTTCCTCTATAATACTTCATTCTTTTCAGAAAGAGGGCAAGGGAGGAACTTAATTCAGTTGGATAGGTTTATTTGGTTTGTTTTGTTTATGGTTTGTTTTTGGCATTTGATTGAATCTTGGCATGCCAACTAGACTGGCCATGTCGTGGTTCTGGTTAACATCTTTTATTAGCTTTTGCTTTTAATCAAATTGTTCGTCTTTTGTGATCCTTTTTTATATGGGCAAGGGACCTGTTAAACCCCAGTATCGATCAAAAAAAAAAATTATAAGTATTAAATATTAATTTTTAAATATTAAAATTTAAAAAATTAAAACAAAACTATTAAAAAAATTAAAAACCTAAGGCTAAAATTCAATAATAATTAAAATTTATAAATAATATTAAAAATTTAAAACTTAAAACTAAATGTTAAAAACGTATTAGTTAAAACTTGGCAATGCCCACCTTGAAAAAAATGTTTAACTTTAACATCTAAACAAACATAAATTTTTGCCCTTCGACTGTGATTTCTGATCATGATCTGGCGACGACTACAAACTCTTCAAAAATGCATTTAGGGTTTTAAAAAAATTGTTTAGGGTATGGGTCTTTTTGCAGTAGGAAATGACTAGGAGACATGGGCAATGTCTGGCATAGGTCTCCAAGTACTAGAGACGTCTCTATACCTATCTCCCGTACCCAAGATGCAGCCCAGTATTCAAGATGCGTCCCAGCAAGTGGGGACGCATCTCCCTACAACTATTAACAGCAATATACCAAACGTTCAAACCACAGTTAGGAATATTAACCAAAACAATCCTACTCAATGTTTTGCATTTACACAGAAGTGTCCCCATTCCTAAAAGAGAATGTTTCCATGGGCATTTTTATATAGAACCATGTAATAGTATATACTATATTATTAAGACAAAAAAGGAAAATTTTCACAGTATATTAAAAATTCTCAAGTGGATACATATGTCGTCCCATTTTGTATATAAATAAAGCCAATATAATCGCAAGTGATTTGTTAAAGCTTGCTCCTTGTAGGATATTTTGTTGCTTATTTGCAAATTCATCGAGACATTAATTTTGCAGCCCATTGGCCTCAACTCATGCACTGCACAACATTATCATGCAAGGAAAATAACCCATATATCTAGGCTCTTTTATCTTTCCACAAACCCAGTGCACAACTCATACCAAATCATAAAAACCTATTTGATCACATCAACAGTTTTGATCTGCAATGCAACTAGAAGTACTATGCCACAACAATGACGCAGTTCTTCAAAATTGTTGGAAAAACACCATATGTCAAATGGACCTTACCATATCAAGTTGGAAAGTTAATGTATCTTATTAATAGCTTGGGGACATGTTCAGATTGTCCCTAGTTCTTCCTTGTGCTCATTTTCCATCCTTGATAGGATCAGCCCATGACTGCTAGCAATTGCCTTAAGCCATTGACATCTAGATCCAGCCAGAAAATTTCCACCCTTTATCATTACCACCAGGCGATAATGACTGGTTTATGGCAATGATATCTCGAAACTGAAGGTTTCTGAGTTCTGGTCGTAACATTGCACTCGTTACCGAAAAAAAAGTGACCTCTACTCTATATACTTGGGTACCCCTACCCTGTCTCCATCTCTATCCCCCAAGGAAAGGCCGTAGAAAACATGTTTTGTTTATAAATTGGTCTTCCGGTCTTTTATGGAGAGAGCATTGAAGCCCAGTAATTGCTTGAGTTTTGAAATTTATCTTTCCCAGCCTTAGTCCAGTTCACATTCATACCTTAGTAGTAAGGTTTTTGTTCATTTCACCCAGCCGTCTTCCATATTTGATATTCCCATCGTCTATTCCATATCCCTCCAATAATTTTGCACCAGTCCTAAACCTGCTTCAGCCCCGGTCCAGTCCAACTCCAGCTGCTGCAAGTTGTAGGAGAAGATTGTCAGAAGCTGAGGACACCACCAGCGGTTCAAGTCTTTGTCAAGTTCAGTTTGTGCTTTGAATTTTTCAGGTACACAACAATAACTCTTTTATTTCAGTTGGAGTGTTTTTTATTAGATGTTCTTTGTCTGATTCTCCACTCTATTGCTTGCTGGAATGACCATTAGAATGAGGTTGTTAGGTTATTTGTCTCAGAGCCACCTTCACTATCTTGGATTTGCATAAATTTTTCTTGTATGATTTCATTTCTTCTTCAATGCTCTATTGTTTGCTTTGGGTATTCACTTGGTTGATTGTCTATTCTTTTGTTATCAATGCTTGTTTCTTTCCCTTTATTGCTGATTCTAACTACCAACTGTCAGCCTTTTTGGTTACTACTTTCCTTCCTAGCCATTTCTTTGACTAATTTCTTGCCTCTGTTACTGCACTCCACTTTGAAATACAGTTTGCCTCCTTGTCCTCTTTTATTACTGATTTCTGATTTATCTCAGCTGGCTTCTCAGTTTCTACCCATTTCAGGCATTGTTATTTGGGACTTGTTTGTCTTGCTTTCTTATTTGTTGTCAGAGCAGCTGCCTAATTTTGGTCGAGCATAATGCTGCTGTTTGATTCATTGGTTTTATTATCTAATATTTTTTTTTGAAACCACTAAAACTGTGCTTGCAGTCTCAAGGACCTATTGTTGCTAAACATTGGCCAATTGCTTACCAGAAAGCATTGCAAAAATAAAAACAAAAGGATTAACACTTTCTTTTTCAGGGCTGCTATTGAAAAAAAAAGAAAAATTGAAAATTTGTGTGCTTTATTTTAGTTTTGCTTTCAATATTGATTTTATTTTATCGGTGGTCTTTCTTTTTGGCATCACTTGCAAACAATTCAACCCACATCATTTGCAAACCTCATTCGTCTTCAAACTCCCACTATCACACCTTCATCTTCTATCTTCTATCAGCCCCCTTTGTCTCTGGATTTTACTCATGGAGCTCCATAGGTTCTCTCTCAAACATAATTGTGTGACCAAGGATCATAGACGGCTCCACACAACTTCGCATTCCTCAATTTGGTCTTTCTTCTAGTCTGACAACTTCTCTCTTCTACCCCATAGGGTTTGTATCATTTACTCCCTTCTTTCTCATTGCTTTCCATCATGTCACAAGGAGTCTGCATTATCTATTTGGTCAATTTTCGGCCTTCTATTGGAATCCATGGGAGTGCGAGGCTCGCATGTTCAGCCTTTTGGAGTTTATCCTTGGCACATACAAATTGGTGGCCATATATTTCTGATAAACCCAACATGAAACGCCCTTTCTTTTCCTCTTCCAGACATCCCTCTCTTCCTGACCATCACCATGACACGCCCACCAAATCATTTCCAGCAATGACAACATGCAAACTCTCTGTCCTATAATGGAGGGCAATAGGTCAATCAAGGGAAAAATCACAATACACAAGCCTCTAGATTGGAAGCCGGTAACCAAGACAGTCACCATTAGCAGTTCAAATCTTCTTCAAGTGCAGTTTGTGCTATGAATTTTCCAGGTACACGACAATAGCTATTTAATTTCAGTTGGGAGTGTTTTTTATTATATGTTCCTTGTGTGATTCTCTACTCTATTGCTTTCTGGATTGAGCATCAGATTGAGGTTGTTTGCTTGTTCATCTCAGGTCCACCTTCACCATCTTGAATTTGCATAACTTTGTCTCATATGATTTCATTTCTTCAATGCTCTATTGTTTGCTTTAGGTATTCCTTTGGTTGATTGCCTATTCTTTTGTTGTTATTGCTTGTTTCTTTCCCTTGATTGCTGATTCTAACTGCCAACTGTCAGCCTTGTTGGTTACTACTTTCCTTCCTAACCATTTCTTTTATTAATTTCTCGTCTCTTTTTCTGCACTTCCACATTGTGATTCAGTTTGTCGTTGCCCTCTTTTATTGCTGATTTCTGTTTATCTCAGCTTGCTTCTTGGTTTGTGCCCATTTCAAGCATTGTTATCTCAAGATCATCTGTCTTGCTTTCTTATGTGTTGTCAAATCAGCTGTCTAGTTTTGGTTGAGCATAATTCTGCTGTTTAATTCATTGATTTTATTATCTAATCTTTTGTGCTGAAAATTAATAATACTGTGCTTGCATCCTCAAGGACCTATTGTTGCTAAAAATTGGTCAATTGCTTACCAGAAAGCAGCAAAAACATAAACAAAAGGACTAACTTTATTTTTCAAGGCTGCTATTGAGAAAAAGTCAAAAATAAAAATAGGCATGCTTTATTTTAGTTTGGCTTTCAACTTTGATTTTAATTAATTGGTGGTCTTTCTTTTTGGCATCAGTTGCAAACAATTCAGCCCATATCATTTTCAAACCCTATTCATCTTCAAATCTCCCAATATATCACATCTTTATTTCTATCAGCCCCCTTTGTCTCGCAGATGTTACTAGTGTTGCACCAAAGGTTCTCTTTCAACCATAGTTGTGTGAACAAGGATCATATAAGGCTCTACACTCCTCCGCATTCCTCAGTTTGGTCTTCCTTCTAGTCTGACAATTTCTCTTTTGTACCCATTTGTTCATATGATTGGTATCATTTACTCCTTTCTTGCACATTGCTTTCCATCATGTCACATGGAGTCTGCATTATCTATTTGGTCAGTTTTCGGCCTTATAATGGAATCCATGGGAGTGTGAAGCTTGAATGTTCAGCCTTTCGGAGTTTATCCTTGGCACATACAAATTGGTGGCCGTACATTTCTGATAAATCCAACGTGAAACACCCTGTTTTTTCCCTCCTCCAGACATCCCTCTCTTCCTGACCCTCACCATGACACGCCCACCAAATCATTTCCAGCAATGACAACATGCAACCTATCTGTCCTATAATGTAGGGTGATAGGTCAATCAAGGGAAAAATCACAATGCACAAGCCTCTAGATCGGAAGCCGGTAACAAAGACGGAGTCATCATTAGCAGTTCAAATCTTCATCAAGTTCAATTTGTGCTTTGAATTTTCCAGGTACACAACAGTAGCTATTTAATTTCAGTTGGAGTGTTTTTTATTATATGTTCCTTGTCTGATTCTCCACTCTATTGCTTTCTGGATTGAGCATCAGATTGAGGTTGTTTGGTTGTTCGTCTCAGGTCCACCTTCGCCATCTTGAATTTGCATAACTTCATCTCGTATGATTTCATTTCTTCAATGCTCTGTTGTTTGCTTTGGGTATTCATTTGGTTGATTGCCTATTCTTTTGTTGTTATTGCTTGTTTCTTTCCCTTGATTGCTGATTCTAACTGCCAACTGCCAGCCTTGTTGGTTACTACTTTCCTTCCTAACCATTTCTTTTATTAATTTCTTGTCTCTGTTTCTGCACTTCCACTTTGTGAATCAGTTTGCGTTTGCCCTCTTTTATTGTTGATTTTTGTTTATCTCAGCTTGCTTCGCGGTTTGTACCCATTTCAGGCATTGTTATCTGAAGATCATTTGTCTTTCTTTCTTATGTGTTGTCAGATCAGCTGCCTAGTTTGGTTGAGCATAATTCTGCTGTTTGATTCATTGGTTTTATTATCTAATCTTTTGTTCTGAAATTACTAATACTGTGTTTGCATCCTCAAGGACCTATTGTCCAATTGCTTACCAGAAAGCAACAAAAACATAAACAAAAGGACTTTCTTTATTTTTCAAGGCTGCTATTGAGAAAAGGTCAAAAAATAAAAATTGGCATGCTTTATTTTGGTTTTGCTTTCAACTTTGATTTATTTAATTGGTGGTCTTTCTTTTTGGCATCACTTGCAAACAATTCAGCCCAAATCATTTTCAAACCCCATTCATCTTCAAATCTCCCAATATATCACATCGTTATCTTCTATCAGCCCCCTTTGTCTCCAGATGTTACTCTTGTTGCTCCAAAGGCTCTCTTTCAACCATAGTTGTGTGACCAAGGATCATAGAAGGCTCGACACTCCTCCACATTCCTCAGTTTGGTCTTTCTTCTAGTCTGACAATTTCTCTTTTGTACCCATTTGTTCAGACGGTTGGTATCATTTACCCCTTTCTTGCACATTGATTTCCATCATGTCACATGGAGTCTGCATTATCTATAAGGTCAATTTTCGACCTTATAATGGAATTCATGGGAGTGTGAAGCTCGCATGTTCGGCCTTTCAGAGTTTATCCTTGGCACGTACCAATTGTTGGCCATACATTTCTGATAAGCCCAATGTGAAACACCATTTCTTTTCCCTCGTCCAAGCATGCCTCTCTCCATGACCGTCACCATGACACACTTGCTGACCAAACCATTTCCAGCAATAACAACATGCAACCTCTTTGTGTCCTACAACGGAGGGCAATAGGTCAATCAAGGAAAAAATCAAAATGTCCAAGCCTCTGGATCCAAAGCCGGTAACAAAGACAAAGTCACCATTTGCAACTACTCTAGCAATCTAATGCTCTAATGACAAGGCTCAAGTCCAAATCCAAGACCAACACTTCCAACCCGAACAAGTGCATCCTACATTGAGCCAAAAATATTATATAAGTCTTCATATTGTTTTAATGCCATCCAAGGAAAGAGTGTGTTTCCCTTCAACAATTAGTTGTAGCATGTGATTTCCAAAATTCATGACATGATCCATAATCAAAACACAAGCCATTGAGAAGAACCTAATCAGATCAATCGAAAACAGCCTCACAACCTTAATGCCCTATAGGTCGCTCAAGGAAAAATCACAATGTCCAAGCCTCTAGATCTAAATCTCTTAACGAAGATAGAGTCCTCATTCACAACTACTTTGGTGATTCTAATGCTAAAGACGAGGCCCAAGTTCAAGGCCAACATGTACAACCCAAATAAGTAGCTCCCTACATTGGGCCAAAAAATAATGAATCCTCCTATTGGTTCAATGTCCTATAAGGACATAGCCTATCTTTCCCTTGATCGGCCATCTATGATATCCAAAATTCAAGTTGTGATCCATAGTTGCAACATGGGCTATCGAGTAGACGAACCTAATTAGACCATTCAAAATCAGCCTCGCGACCTTAGTGCCTTCAACTTGATGGCAAATCGCTATATTCTCATCAAAACTTGGCAGTTGTCAATAACATGTGGACAAGAAGACTTCACATGCCCAATTTGTTTGAGATCGTCATCACAAGCTAGAATTTAAGACCAATCGAGATATTCTTAACACTCAAGGCCTGCAACATACTGAACATGTGGCCAACACACACACAACCAACATGCTAGAGGTTCCTACGCTGCCAAGAAACATCCATGATTCAAACACCACACTTTTACAGCCAATATTGGCCATTAAAAATTTCATATTGATTTTATTTTTGCAATACGACCAACAAGATCCTATGAACAATGATTCCCGTGCTAGCGCCCAAGTCCAAATAGATGATGAGGATGATCAATTGCCTCATTATTATGCCTAGTCCTCAAATGGTCATCCACTTAAAGCTAGAATTTCTACTACACCAACACCACTTAGACCTATGGAGAATGACATATCCAGCCTCAAGAATGCCAAATACTTTGGATACCTTCGCGAGACTTTAACCTCGCACATCAAAGACACATGTTTTCATTAGCCCTCACTCGAGCTTCCAAAGTTTGATGGTAGAAGCATGGTACCGTATCAAGGCCTATCATACCACTATGAGGAAGTTTCTCCCTTGGGATATCGTCATGACTAAGCTCTTCTCATGGTCATTGGGGACAGAAGGCATTGATTGGTACCACCACCTTGAATAAGGCTCCCTCCATATCTTTAAATAGGTGTCCCACCTATTCACAACATAGTTCAAGACACACCACCAACATTAGGGACCTACTACATACTAGAAAAAACAAGGGTGAGTCATGTGGATCATGTTAATTGATGGATTGGCCTCAATGCCTCTCCTACAACTCCAAATATGACTCAAGAAACTAAATCACTTGCGTCCCCTAACAAGCAAAGAGTATGGATTTCCCACAAACATCCCCTCTAGCCATACTCGATGGCTAAGTATAACCTGAAGAAGAAATGCATAATGCCTCAAAATGATCATCTCAAGAGTGTCATCTCATCTCATGAAGAGGTGATTGTAGATATAGAAACAAAAATATGAATATATAATCCAATATCCAAATATGTCTACTTCTGCATCCATAAAGCATTACTCCTTGTCAACATCTCCATAAAACATAAGAATCCCATAAGCACATGAACAAAGAAATGGACCCAACAAAATTTAGTTGCAGCAAGAACCTCCAAATTAACCATCACTACCAAGGAAGGAGGAGATGATGGCTTGAATAGCTCAGGTCATCCATAGTTGTAAAGGGCTCAAGGATATAAAATCAAAATAACAAAGCTATCCACATAATAAAGGACGACAACTCTAAAACAATGTCCAATCCATCCCAAAGAACAAAGGATGGTGTCATTCATAATGCCCAAGGATTAAAAATCAGAATCGCACATGTATCCACATATGAAGAATGACAACTCTATACCAACATCTAGACTATCAACAACAACAATATTTTCCCCAAAAACACCAATGCATCCAAACTATCAGTTGAGTAGGGTAGACCTCTTGTCGGGTATGCAAAGGTGATGAAAATTGGGCTTTAGCGAGCACAAGGGGGAGCTGTGAGCAATGGATCCCCTCTGATCTAGTGAAATCCTTGGGTTTTTGGGATCGCATGCAAGCCAAATGCAACCCGAGCGGTAACACACGTTAGGGGGGTGAACTAGGGTGTGAGCGTAGGGAGGCCCCCTTGTGGTCGAGGTTAGACTTGAAGGATGTTAAGAAGCATGCACAAGCGTTGTGCCCTGAGCATCACCGGCTCAAAAACAATAGCACATAGTGTAGCCCATCAACCACTGAAATATGCAAAGACATACGCAAATTAATGCATATCATATCACAACATCATAGTCATATATATCAACCGTCATGTCATCCTCAAAACCATAGTAGCATTAATCGTCTAGAAAAAAAAACGTTTTTTCAAAAGTTTAAGTGTTTTTCAAAAAATACTGATTAATCATGAAAAAATAGGAAAAATTTGGAAAACTTCAAACCACCAAGAAAATGCGGAACAAAAAGAAAAAAAACTATTTTTTTTTTAAATTTAAATGCATTTCCACTGCATCGAGATACATATTAGGCATTTCAATTGCAAAGAGAATAAATACATCATATAAATATGCCATCCATGAAAGATAAATGAGATTGTATGCCATCCAAATCAATCAACTGTTTTCTTTCATCACTTTTCTGAAATATTCAAATTCATTACATTTGCATTTCAAAATGCATACTATTGTCATAGCGAAACAAAAAAATGGGAGGGAACAAATGGTAACACATAGACTACGGTTCAACAGGGCTACACTTCAACATATTTTCAGGGTTCTTGCCTCTCCTAATTTGAGAGACGACCTCCACATCAATCCCAATATCATCCACGACATCGAAGTCGAATTCCTCTTTTTAACCCTCTTTATGTGTTTCAGGGAATTCTATATCCACTTGCATAAAATCATGAAAATTAAAATTTATAATTTTTGATGATTTATTTATATTAAAAAATGAGAAGTAAATAATTTTATACACAAAAATATTTATAATTAAATATATTTTCTAAAACTTAATGTTAATAATATGTAACTTGATTTTAATGATATATTAAGAATAGATTAAATTTATATATATATATATATATATATATTAATATTAATTATATAAAAATATCAAAAAAAATTATTTTTGAAGTATGTATATGATATTAAATTTATAATATAAATAAAATAAATATATCAAAAATACTCTCTTTCATCCTCTTTTACATAAATTTATTTAAAATATATACTAATAACAATTAATTTAAAATTTGAAACATATTTAAATTTAATAAAAATTAAATATTAATAACACTATAATATTAAATAAATAATAAATTATTTTTAAAACATTAAATAAATTAAATAATAAAATTATTAAAAACTAACTTAAATAGATTACTGAATAATAATTTATTATTTATTAATAAGTTTAAACCGCGAATTAATCGCATTTAAATCGCGATTTTCAAAAAGCGCAATTTCCTCCCGTTTAAATCGTAAGGAACGCGTTTTAATCGAAACGGTCAATGGTTTTTTGACCCTCGAGCGTTGACTAGGAATAAACCGCGGTTATATCAATGAAAAAAGCGTTTTTTAACACAATTCAAGATTAATCGCGATTTTTTCCCGATTTCGGTAACTATGCTCAAAACAACTATAAATGCCAAAACATAAATGGGAATAAAAATGTAACAATGTGAATCCCATGAAGTTCTCATCACAAATCATCATCTAGCCACAATTCAGCGGAAGCACCAAATGTCATCTACAAAGCAACTATGAATGATAGGCTAATCATAAAACTAATAACAGGTATCAAGAGGAACATGTCATAGTGTAGCCCAATACATAAAAAAGGCATCTCAACCAAGCACACACCTCTCCATCCAACCATGGATACATAAACAAACAAGCACATGACCCTACGAGAACCTAAATGGGGTCCAAAAGAATAGAATAAAGCATAATAATATGAAATTATGAGAATGTCTTGGGAAGAGGAACAAGTTCCCCCTAGAACATGAAAGTTTTCAATAAGGCTCAGCATAAATGAGCCCCTCCATCTCATCTATCTATCCCAATGCAATATAATCATAGGGGTCCACCTCAGGAGAGTACTCAATTGATGTGATCTACCGTCATGATGCAAGACAGGTAAGAGGTGTAGACATTTCATTTTTACCCGCACAATCGTCGTTTTAACCCAAAGTCGCAAAGATACATCCCTGATTGGGGTAATAGATTGTATTGCATGATTAATCTTATCTAGTGCATCTTGAATTAGATCAATGCTTTGCAAATGTCTTCACAAGGCAATTAAGTGAATACTTGATTGACAAATAGAAACATAGCAAAAACCACCATTCTTCTAATTGTTGATTAAGCCCACTTAATCAAGCCTAAGCATTCCTCTAATAGGAAAACCCATGGATTTGAATTATCCTATTTTTATAAAATCAAAATTGGAATATTGCCTCATAAATGGATGACATCATCAGGGTAAGTGTACAATAAAGCAAAGGTTATGACATATCTTACACCTCTCTTACACACTCCTCTTACACCCCTCTTACACACTCCAAGAGGACCAATGACTGCACTTTTCTTCCAATGTGTCTTCTATACTCCAAAAGGCCTTAAATGGCATCTCTTACACATTCCATGTGTGTAATCATAGATTTGAGGATTGATCCTCAACCCCCCATCTTGAGATGAGATGAACGGTTCACAATAATTAAGGAAATCTATAAATAAGAGCTTCACACCTCTCATTTCAAGAAGCTTCTCCATGCAAATTACATTGTCAAATTACACAAAGAGTTTCCTCGCTCTCATGCCAAGCCAAAGCCAAATCAAGTGTAGCAAGGGAGAGATGCTACTCACGCAAGAATTCAAGCATTGACAAAGACTTCTACATCTACAAGCCCAGCTCAATCTCTTTAGGCCAGTCTTCAAACGAATCTTCAAGGGAGGTAAAAGCATGGTTCTTTATCTTCCAATTGCATTTCTTGTTTGATTTGCCTAGAGCTCAACCTAAGGATTAGGCTTGAGAAGTTGTCTTTAAGTTATTTTGATTTTGATCCACTAACAATTGACTAGCCTCTCTTGGATTCTTGATCTACATAATGGCACACCTGGTGGGACTCGAAGGATTGGACGCATCCCACAAGCTCTTTTAAATCATTTACCTTCTAATTAAAAGAATTAGCCTTCCAAACAAGCTAATTCTCTCTTTTTTTTCCAAATTCTGTTCAAGTCCGTTCTAGACCAAACAGTGAGATCATTACTACATAACTGTAAATTCGGCATGCTCATCAGGGAAATCGTCATAGGAAACGATGAAATCATCAAAACTACAAAATTGGACCAATCATCAGCGAAATCATTACTTACAGTAACAAAATCATCTTAAGCCTTTTTTATTGTTTTTTGGCAAATCACAAAATTACAGGGTTCTGTAGCAAAAATGATTTCACTACAATGATATTGTTTGCAAACTGCGAACTCATTTTTGTTCTGACTATATTTTACTATAGAATCGCGAAATTGAAGCCATCATTAATGAAATCGTTTAGGGTATTAGCCAAATTGTGTTTTTGGTATTTGCAAAATCATAGCTAATAGTAGCAAAATCGTCCATCTTAGTGGCGAAATCATTTTATATCTTTGTTGTCTGTTTTTATGTGCAGGTCAACATCAATGAAATCATCGACTTCAACAACGAAATCATCATTCCAAGCAACAAAATCATCATTCCAAGCAGCGAAATCATGTTTGCCAGTAACGAAATTGTTTCTAACTAATTCTTTGTTTTCTATTTGCAGGCCTTAATTGCGAAATTGAAAGACTTGGCAATGAAATAGGTATGCGTAATCACAAAATTGTTCTTTATCAAGGCCAAGAGTTAAACAAACCTTCTTTCAAGTGACTCAAAACCACTTTTATCAAACTTCTAACTATTTGTGTTGTAGGACCTTGGCCAAAGAAGTGGTATTTTGGGTCAAACAAATCAATTCTACTTCACATTTCAATTTTGGCATTAAAACAAATTCACATTTCAATTGGATTATAACAAACCTTGTTCATTTTCATGTTCTTTATTTTCTTGCAAGTTTTGCTTGTTGCTTGATTATCTTGTGGGGTTTTTTTTTGGAACGTATGCTCTCCCCTTTTTAAGTGACTCAGAAACACAAAAAATCCTATTTGTCTTTACCCAATTTTTTTATTTTGACTTTGTGGGGTGGATTTCATCACCTTCCCGCAAGTCTTTAGGGGTGCATTGACCTAGAAAGTGACATCCTAGTATTGTACCAAAATCCACTTATCTGACAAGGCATACAAATTAAGGAACGTTGTCATCGTGAAGCGCTAGCTTTGTGCTTGCACATTGTCATGTGAGGAAAGTAACCTCGAGGAGTTCTTTCCACTGTCCTAGGCGAAGATGTCGTACCCTCGAAAGGAGCAATCTTGGCAATGAGATTAAACTTCATTTACAGATTTGTGCCCATGTACCACCTATTATGAGTTGTATATAGGGACCATCTAGAAAGCCCAAGTAAAATTATAAGCAAACCCCAAATCCGGTAGCACTTCACTGAAACCCTAACGGCTGAAATGGTTGTGAAGAGATAAGACCCTATCATGAATGGCCTAATCTTGGATTGCTTCTTAGATGTCTCTTTTGTCGTAGATCATTCATTAACGCAGGGGTGCAAAGATAACAGCACCTGAAGATCGTCTTAATCGTACAAATCTTGAGAGAGAAGGGTGGGGTTAAAATACCACCAATAATTGCAATATTTTCTTTAATAAACATTTAAATTTTATAATCCTCTCAAGGCAAGTGTTTCAAAGGTTCAATGGATGTGATGCAAACCCACGTCACTTATTAAATTGACTTGTAATGTTTGTGTGTTGTTGCTTGATTGTTGTGCCAAACCTTGTTTATACTTGAGACCAAATCAAACCAACCAAGTCCAAGTCCAAGTCCAAAACCATTTTTATACACACACAATGAGGCATTACACTACCAAAATTCCAAGTCAAACAAAAGTGACATGTTAAAACTTGGTCCCAATACCTACACCACTTGTCCAAACCACGTCGTTAGGCTGCATAATTTGAACCAAGAGTCTTGTCGTAATCCAAATTATCATTTCCAACCAAGTCCAAAATTCCAACTTCCTGTCCATGTTATGTCGTTATGTTGTTCATCTTAGTCCAGCCTAAGTTCAAATCCAAATGCCAATTCTAAATAACCTTCTTTGCAAAGTCAAATCAAGACCAAGTCCAATTCTAATCAATTTGTGTCGAGACCAAATTCCTTTTAGAATTCAAAAGTTTAAAGCCTAGTTCAAAACTTGATTTACCATTGTCAACCAAGACCAATTATTGAGCCAACCTTTACACATTCCAAAATTTCTAAGGTGTTTGAAATAAGTCAAGTTTCCTTTCTTTGTCCACAAAGTCAACTCTCCAAGATCAAAACCTTTCAAGACAAGACCAAATGCAAAACATTTCCTAAGTCCAAACATTTACATTTATACTTCAAACCATTGTGGCCAAAACTTGTGAGTTTAACTTTTGGGGAAACACGCTTGAAACATTTACATTGATATACCTTTAATTGGTGTATTCCAAATTTACCTTAACATAGGCCAAAGATCTTACCTCAAACCAATTGCCAAGCAATATTCCAAGTGAAGGTCATGCATCAAGTCAAGGCATAGTTTTAGGCATTCAAGACCTTTTCAAAACAAAGATTATAAACTTAGACATGCCTAAGTACACATGTAGTGGGGCCATTTACAACCCTTCATTTGATGATGAGGTAGTATACAATCCCTATGGGTATGATCACTACATACGAGGATGACGAAAACCAACAATACCTTGCTAATGCACCATCCAATACCGAAATTGAACAACATAATCCATACCTTCTGATTGTATCACCTAATGTTGAACAAGACCAATACGAACCATACCTATCACATGTGCCATTTGATACCAAGCATAGACCTAATCTGATGTAGCTTGGCAATTCACCACCTAGTGATGAATATCGACAAGATCAATTCAATCGACAGCTATTTGACAACAAAGACAAACATCTTGTTAGATTGTTGGAGATGGGTGCAAAATTTCACCTGATTTTCCCATAGAGTATTGTGCTATTTGGTTAGGACACCCAAGGAAACACCTTTTAGTTATTAGACAACCAAGTTGCCTCTAGCCAAGATCAAATTTTCAATCAAGCCCTAGTCGTGTCGGACAAAGGAAAGGGTCAACTAGTTGACCCTCTCACACAAAGCCAATTATTTGCTTCACAAATAGAACAAGCTAATCTTGTTATAGCTACCTTAGCTAACTCCTTGGCCGCATTGAAAGTTCAAAATCCCACATTATTGGAGTACAATCCTCCAACATAACAACAATTAGATTTGTCTACCTATCCCATGTATAATTTGAATCCCTTTGCCAACAAAACATTAGTTTCGTATATGTTTAGCACACCCATAGTTGAAACTAATTTAACAACTAATCCAAATTTGGATCTTCTTATAGATCTTACCCAACATGTGGTGGATAGCCTTCAAGTAGCATATTTTAACCCACATTCAAGTACCATCTAACACGCAACAAAACATTATTCCGTCTTCTCCACGACCTCGTCCTTCCAACATTCCAAATACCTTACAACAGCAAGTTGCAAACCCACCTAAGCCACAACAAGAAGTTGCAAGTACCCCACTTCAACAAGTGGTGACCAACATTCCATTACAACAAGTGTCGATTAATCCCCAACCAACGTTGTCTAACCAACAACGTGTTTCTATAAGTCAACCACTTGCCGCTTTTATTCAACAAGGAGCCTCTTCAAGCCAATGGCGTGTTCCAATTAACCAACAATAAGTTCCTCCTACGTGTCAGATTCCTAGGAATCAACAGCGGATTCCCGTACAATCCCAACAAGTTCTATTGAATGCCCAACAGAACATTCCTCCATTCAAGCCTCATTTCCCTCCAAAACTAGTGCCTTACCAACAAGTCTCTTATCAGCAATAAAACTCTACTTAAAGAGTGAATATTTCTAGTAGAACCAATCGTGTACACATTCCCCAATATTTTGTACCGCCTCTTTATCCAGGTCAAGGTACCATACCTTTGAATACTCAACAAAATTTGCCCACTTCCTCTCACTTTGGTCCTACCTTTCAGGATTTGCAAGAGGTCAAAGATGCAATTTCAGCCATTTAGGCAAGAAATCAAAGTAAAAAATTTAAATTGGATGACATATGCTCCTATCCTTTTGATATGAGCTATCTTCAGATTCCTTTCCCGCATCATTTTTAGATGCCCAAAATTGAAAAATACAAAGGGAAAGGTGATCCCCCGGAGTATCTAAAAGAATTATTTGTTGCATGTCAAGAAGTTGCATATAGCTCTATATACCTACTTCACTTGTTTCCCTGCAGTTTGACTAGGCAAGCTTTGGAGTGGTTTATTGGTCTAGCTAAGAACTCTATTGATAACTTTGATGATTTGTCAAAAAGATTTGTGCAGCACTTCTCTTTTAATGTCTAATACGAGCTAACTATGGTGGATCTATGTCAGACTAAATAATGTGGTGGGGAAAGCTTTGCTAATTACTTACAACGGTAGTGCTCCTTAGCTAGCCGAATCCCACATAATCTCCTTGACAAACAGTTGGCCGCAATGTTCACTGCCAATCTACAGTTTGATTTTGCTCATAACCTCAAGCTTATTTGTGCCAACACATTTGAAGAAGTTATTGCCAAGGGAATACAGATTGAACAAGCCCTCATCGACAAAGGCATAATCAAGATTTACTCTCAAAACCAAGCTCAGAACAAGGCTCAAACACAAGCTCTTGCACAAGTGTAAGCAAGTTCATCCGAGAAGCCTAAACCATTCAACAGGAATAGACAATGTTGTAGTAGATGGGGTAACTGAATCATGGCATGTGCAAACGATGCAACCACCCCCTGTTCAAGCGAACCCACCTACTCAAACTCTTGCTTTGCAAAGGTCGCCTCCAAGAAGAGGTCATTATCACAACAGAGGTTTTAGTAATCTTAAAATGCCTATTGAGATGGTTTTCCAAAAATTAGTTACCAATATGATCATTTGGCCAGTACCAAAACCATCTCCAGAAAATCAGCCTAAACCTATAATGAGAATTACTTTTGTGACTATCATCGAGTTAAAGGCCATTCCGTTCACAGATGTGTCTAGCTTCGCCATCTTATTCAAGATGGGATGGGCTTGAAAATGGTGAAATAGCGTTGGATAATGAGGCCACAACATCTAATCAAGATTCGGGTATCTATTAAAACCCTTTTCCGCAGCATAATGCCAATAACAATCAGAATCAAAATAGACCTCCTCACAATCAGCATCAAAGACCGAACCAGCAGCAACAAAACTAGAATCAAGGTCAAAATTCCCATTCCAATCAAATCAATTATAAAAGTCTCCCTTACGACTACAATGTTGTAGGTCGCATCACTAGTGGACACATTGTTACCATTAAGATCAATCCTAATCCAACTGCCAACAATAACCGAAGACCTTCGTCGTCCATTCTAGGACCACCTCCATTTGCCGGTAATCCTTCTTTGGCTCGTAATGGCCCAAATGCCACTCAACAGCCAAGAGTTGCCATTTCAGGCCTTCATACCCCTTCGTCTAATTATAATAACCCTCCGCTAATGCGAGGTTGCGCAATCACAACTCGACGCTCAAGGGTCACCATTCAAGGTCCTACACCTTAAAAAATCCCATTCAAGGTCCTTCGCCTCAAAAAACCAAGCCCATTGCTCCTATTAATGATAAACTTTATGATATTGTGGAATAACTACAAAAGACACCAACGCAAATTTCTATTTTAGATCTTCTGCGTACATCAAATGTCCACAAGAACATATTGAATGAACTTCTAAGTCAATCTAAGGTCCCAAGTGACATTTTGATAAATTCCAAACACTTGTGAGTCATATGGCTCCGTGCCAACAACTCACCTTTGATCAAACGGATATGTCATCCTTTAGACCTTTGCATAATAACCCACTTTACATAGAAGCAATAATTTCTCAGCTTATGGTCAAATGAGTCCTCATAGACAAGTTCAGGGTTAAATATTGTGACTTTAAAGCTGGTCAAACACTTGGGCTACACAGCGGCAAATCTTCAACCAAATACCATCACTATCAAAGCCTATGATAATGAGTAGCGTGAATCTCAGGGTACAATTTGCTTACCTATTATCGTCGGGCCTCTAACCCACGATACTCTGTGCCACGTTCTTGATTTAGAACTATCATATAACTTGCTCCTTGGGTAACCATGGATCCATGTAGTGTGTGTTGTACCTTCTACTCTTTATCAGTGTATCAAGTTCCCCCATTCTGGGTTAGAAGTTACTAGTCCTAGTGACTTGCAGCCATACCAATTCTGTAAACATTTGGAAGCAGAATACGAAAGCTACAACTATCGCTTCGGCATAGAGCCTGTTCCCAAAAAGGACAAGGAGATAGTTGATCAACTGCCTGAATCCAATTATGTGGATCCAAGTACACTTGCCTCCACTTCATCTACACCACCTATTGCAATAACCAATCATTTTACTGTTCAAGATAACGGCCTTGGGGAATACAAAATTGGCAATGTGTTTCATATAGCCAAATTACCTAAAACACCTAAAGCACATGCTAGGCCTAAAGTCCAAGCTACTAAAATGGAATGGCATAGAAAAGATGATTCTCGTCATAAAGGACCGGTGGTTTTCATCAAAACCACTTCCCAAGAGCAAGAACAAATCAAGGCCGATGATGACTCATGGTTATACAATGATGATTTTTCTACCTGCTACCGAAATAGAGTATCATATTTCAAACAAGATAATGAATAATCAAGCCTATAAGGGCAAAGGCCTGGGGGCAAAACAGCAAGGACTTATTGAGCCAGTATCAATTGCCAAACACAAAGGAACTCAAGGTATTGGATACAAACCCCTTAGGGGTGACCTCTTAGATCTCGAGAGTGATTCTAATATATCGTCTAACACGGACAATGTCGACAACGGTGCAAAGTCCTATTATAGCATTTACAATGAGTTGGTTGATACCAATTTATTTGACCCCAATACCATCTATACCATTACTATTGTGCCATCTTATTCCCCTCTTTTCCTCCATCATATCCCCAATTGATCGACTGGGACCGACAAGACTCTTACATACCATTAGATGAGGCAATCTATGAATTTATGGGCCTCAGAGGTAATTTGCCACTTAGTGATCACAAATAGGGATTTGCCATTACATTAGACCCTACTGCCTATTTTGGAGAGCAGGTTAACTTCCTTAGTCATAAACAAAACAAAACAAAAATCAAATATTGAGGTCCTAAAGTGAAAACCCCTTTGAGGCGTTTTTGGGCCAGGATAAAAGTAAATAAAAAGACGAGTCCCATGGTGAAAACCTGTTTTAGGCGCGCCATTGGACGGGGAAGTTCACCCTCTTTCAAATGAAGCACAAGCCTCTTCTAGTTCCAGAACTTCATGCCACTCAGAAATCATTTCAAAAGATCAAAAAGTCTTTGATCAATTAGCTCAAAATTTCTCACATGCCTTTACCAAATGGCCTTTGCCAAACCTTGACGATTCAAATTTTTCATGCTTGGGCGAACTCGACGAGCCAATCAAGCCACCAAACAAAGAAGAAGACCAATGTACCACTTTGTCCACTATTTTAGAAGATGATTTCACACTACTAGTGGAGGATACCACTGAAGTCAACAGTGGAACCCCTGCCTATCCGAAATGGATCAGATTTGGAGCATCCCTCACTGAAGAGGAATGTGAGCTTCTTACTGCCCTCCTTCAAGAGTTTGTTGATATTTTTGCATGGTTTTGTTCAGATATGTCAGGCTTGGACCCTGTTTTAGTTGTACATCGCCTTGTTGTACACTTTGATGCCAAGCCAATCAAGCAGAAGTTGAGAAAAATACACCCTCGCATAGTTGTTCTTGTCAAGAAAGTTAGAAAAACTATTGGAGGCAGGGTGTATCCGTCCTATAGATTATTCAAAATGGATATCCAACATAGTCCTAGTCAACAAAAAACCACAAGGAAACCAATTATGTACCGACTTCAAAAATATCAATAAAGCATGCCCAAATGATGACTTTCATTTGCCCAACATTGATATGATTGTGGATTCCACAGCAGGATATTAGATGCTATCTCTTATGGATGGCTTCTCAGGATATAATCATATCAAAATTCCACCTGAAGACCAACACAAGACAACGTTCACCACTCCATGGGAAACGTATATTATCAAGTGATGTCATTTGGCCTCAAGAATGCCAAGGCCACATACCAACACGCCATGACTGTCATATTCCATGACATGATGCACGATATTGTCGAAGACTACATGGGTGATATTTTGGAAAAATCCAAGACCAGAGCAAAACATCCAAAGGTATTACGAAGAAAATTAATGATTTCATGAATACAAGGTACGGCTTAACCCTAAAAAGTGTCTTTGGCATTACTTTAGGTAAATTGTTAGGTTTTGTTGTCTCTCAGAGGCATTGAAATCAATCCAGCCAAGGTTAAAGCCATTAAAAAAATGCCTCCACCTTCTAACCTAAAGCAACTCTGCAACCTACAGATCAAGATCCAATCCGTCACGCGGTTTATTTCTTTGTTGGCAGACAGATGTCATCCTTTCACTCATCTTTTGAAAAGGGTACCATTTTCTCATGGAATACCAATTGTCACCAGGCCTTTGAACAATTAAAAGAATATCTGGCAAACTCCCCTGTTCTAGCTCCACCTACACCTAGCAAGTTGTTTGCTTCTATACATCTTAGCGACTAACTGTGCCTTGGGGGCACGCCTGGAGCAACATCATGATTAGGGGAAAGAACGAACCATATACCATTTGAGCCGCACATTGGTAGCATACGAACATAATTACAGCGCAGTTAAAAAAGCCTATTTAGCCATGGTGTTTGCAGCCCAAAAGTTGTGCCATTATATACTCAATAACAAGACCATTGTCACTGCTAAAATGGACCCACTCAAATATCTACTTTCCAAGGCAGATTTGACTGGTCATATGGCCAAGTGGATCATGCTATCGAGTGAATTCGAGATTGAAATGTTCATCAAAACGCTATTAAGGGGTATGCACTTGTAGATCAACTTGTTGAAGCACCCTTTTCAAATACCAAACCACTTATTTTCAATTTTTCTGATAAGTCAATCATGACTCTGGACAACACTTCTTATGTACCTTAGCATTGGACCCTTTATTTTGATGGTTCCTACACTTCTCATGGATCAGGAGGCGGTATTCTATTCATAACGCCCCAAGGGGGTCTTATTCCCAAAGCATTCCACATTTGTTTTTCTTGTACCAATAATATAGCAGAGTATGAAGCACTCATTGCAGGGCTTCATCTAACAGTACAATGGAACATCAAAAAACTACATGTTCATGGAGACATTTAGTTGATTATTAACCAAGTGACAGAGCAATACCAAGGCAAAGATGACTAACTTATTACTTACAAGAATATGGTGGACCATAATAAACAGAGCTTTGAACACATTCAATTTGAACAAATTCTAAGAGCTAGCAAGAGAACTACCAATGCAATAGCAACAATTGGTTCCTTAATAGCAATTGCAGATCATGTTATAGATTACAAGTTTCTTATTGAACATCTCTTAAGGCCAGCTCACGAATGTTTCAAATCTGAAATGGTATATGCTATTGTTGGTCATAGCTTGCCTTGGTTCTCCAATATATATGCCTACCTTCATGACAATATTCTCCCTTCCAACCTTTCCCGTACCAAGCAAAAAACCTTCATTCATACCATTATCGTTATACCATTCTCGCTGCCACACTCTATTGTAGAGGATATGATGGAACTCTACTTCATTGTTTCGCTTTGGCAGAGTCCAAATTACCGCTTAAAGAAGTACACAGAGATTTGTGGGGCCAACATCGATGGAGTGGTCCTCACCAAGAAACTCCTACATACAGAGTATTATTGGCCCACTATGGCGGCCGATGCATGTGCTTATGTAAAAAAGTGTGTGGCTTGTCAAAAGCATGGCAATCTCATTCATGCGCCAACTCAACCGCTTCAGCCAATCACTACGCCATGGCCATTTTCCACTTGGGGGCTCAATGTCATAGGAAAAATCAATCCTACTTCATCAAACAGCCATAAACATATTCTTACTGCAACTGAATATTTTACAAAGTGGGTTGAAGCCATTACACTCACATAACTGGGAAGCAAATTTCAAAATTCATCCTCAACTATCTCATTTGTCGTTTTGGCATTCCCTCTTATCTCATTTCCAATAATGACGGCTCCTTTAAAAATAAGGATGTCAAGTCACTATGTGCCAAATACTAGATTAAAAAACACTTTTCCACTCTCTATTTTCCTCAAAGCAATGGCCAAGTCGAAGCATCTAACAAAACCCTAATCCAAATCCTTAAAAACACTGTTAATGCTTTTGGTCATGATTGGCATTTGCAACTATTTCCCACCCTCTGGGCCTATCGTACCGACACCCGCACCCCAACAGGAGCCACACCGTACTCCCTTGTTTATGGCATGGAAACGATTCTCCCTATCGAGATCGAGTTGCCATCTTTACGCATCTAATTGAAGAATATCATTGATGAAGAGGAGTACAAAGTTTCACGGCTGCAAGAATTAGTACTACTTGATGAAAAAAGGGTCGCTGTTTTGAACAACCTCCAGGGATATCAAAACAGGTTGCATTGTAGCTACAACATGTGCATCAAATACAGAGATTTTGAACTTGGTGACCTAGTCCAGAAAGAAAATCAAAAGAATACGAATGCCGCTCGTGAAAAGAAGGGAAAGTTTACGCCTAATTGGCTAGGCCCATTCATCATCACAACAAATTATGGATCTAGAGCATACAGATTGGCTACACCAGATAGTGAAGAGCTAAATGAGCCCATAAATATTATGCATCTCAAGCGTTGTTACACTTGACTTGCTTGAACATTGCTATGAGGGCCCCTGCTTGGGGGCATGACCTAGAAACACCGTCCCTCCATCCCATTTCCCATTGAGTTGGTCAATCTTGATCTTATTCCCTTATCCTATTACCATTATTAATATTGACTTCAGTTTATCAGTACAATAGATGATTCCAGATGCTAGAATTCAGAGAAAGTTTCAAGCAGGATATTCACATTTGGTCACCATCAACACATCCAGGACAGGTGGTATCTCAGAGTAGCTTACGCATGATTTCCCTATATGATGATCTTTGAAATGCATCTTTTAACTCTTGTTAAATCCTATACCATTTGTTCTATTCATATAATCATTCTTATTTTCAACCTTGTTGTTGATTCATAGTAATTTCTGCTAGGATTGAACTACATTGACCTGAGGTCCATTTGGACTATGTAGGCAACGCTCAGTTCCTAAGTCCGCTTAGTCATCCCTTTCCCATGCTCTTGTCGTTTTGTGAGTTAATCCTATGCCATTAATTCCGTTGTGCCATTTTCCTACCTCAACCCTGTTGTTGATTCGTAGTAGCTTCTACTAGGGTGGAACTACATTGACCTGAAATCCATTTGGACTATGTAGGCAGCTCAGTTTCTGAGGTCAGCTCGATCACCCCTAAGCCATGCTCTTGTCGTTTTGCGAGCAATTTAAGCCATGCTCTCGCCATTTTGCGAGCAACCTAAGCCACACTCTCGCCATTGTGCGATTTAAACCATTCTGCATCTCGTAATTCTCCATTGAGTTGAAATGCCGAAACCCAAAAACATTCAAAACAGTCCAAAAACCCTAAAACTTTGAAAATCTAGAAAATAACCTAAAAATCATAAAAGTTCAAAAAATGGCTTAAAGTCTCTATAAGAGATATTAAGCCGCACAATTCATGTTTGCTTTGTCATCCTTTTTGCCAATGGCCTTTGGCTATGTTCTAGATGGCACGGTTTACCACATGTGCCAGGTGGAAACATGAAGATAGTTGTTATACTTCACTAGCTTGTTAGCTTTTGGGCTTCCAATTTGATAAATTTTTCCAACAAATCACAAGGTGCCACATGCTGCCTGCATGCAACCCATACATGCTGTGATATATGCTGCCCTGAGCCAGGGTGGTTGACATTGTCTCTTTGCCTCTTGGGAAGGTTGTTAGTGAATATGATAAACATAACAATCTATTAAGACTTTCCAACGCATCACTTGTTGCTAATCACCACCTTGTTTATTTGGTTTTAAAAGACATTCCATTGCCTTTGTAGACATTGTCCATTTTTTCAAGGTCTATAAGTTGGGCCTAAGGTTGTCTTTAACTTGCTCCAAGCATGACCTTGTTGAGGAGACAGCTCCTTTGGTTGGGAAAGCTGTTATCGATCATGTTTAGATAAGTATGTGTTTTGTTTACCTCCAAAAATGTGGACCGTCGTCTCTAGTTATGGTTGGACAACAGATCATTGACAATTGCAAAACATCTTTCATGGAGTTCTCTATTTAGAAGATACTTCTATGAATTATTTCTTTTGTGGAGTTTCTCCATTTGAAAGATACTTCTTTTCTAGTTTCTCTACAAAACAGACGCTTTAAAATGGGTAAGGATTTTGGAGGTAATGGTAAGACTCCTTCGTCCCTCCCTATAAAAGACCTTGACGACTTGATTAAATATGAGATCTTTTAAAAAGTAGAGACCTGGGAACTTACGATTACTCTAGAATGGCAAACAAACTAGATCCAAAAGCTATATGACAATACTTTGATCTGCAGATTTCTTGGTATTAGACCAACAAGTGAAACCATGAAAACACGGTTCTAAACCTAAATTGCATGAAACTTGGAAATGGGTACCATTTCCAAAACAAAAATGCTGTCGAAAACACAAGCCCCCAATCCCTCTAGAAACGGGTAAATGGTACAAGAAATGGCTAAATTAAAAAGAATGTTTTAAAAAATTGAAAATTCAAAATTTACAGACAAAAATAAGAAGAGAAAAATGCTTCTTACTGAAGAAAATTGCTTAAAATTGCCTAGAAATTGATGAAGACTGCTCTCCTTGCTGCCCAAAACCCTTGTTGCCTCTCAAACCTGCAAAAAATAATGAAGAATAGAGGGGGGTATTTATGTTTTTCACTGAATTTAGGGTTCGTTTTTTCATTTTCAGCTTATTACAGTTTTTCTGTCTGTTTTCATCTAACATTTGTTTAATGCTAATTATTTTTTTATTAAGGAGGGGTCGTGTGGATCCAACACAAGGTCCCCAAGAAGCCAAATTGTAACAATGTTTCCGGCTGAAACTCCAAGAACAGCCTGGGAATCCCCAAGAAATGACCAAAACTATTTTCCAGAAAAATTTCCAACTCCAGAAACTCTGCCTAAACTGTTTTTTGGGCACTTCTGAGCCGTTCCCTTTAAAAAACGTTTTTGGAATGGAAAATGGAGGGGATCTAGGAGTTTCTTGCAACACAGATCCAAACTAATTGGTTGCCTAAGGAAGGTATTTTGGTAGATATGTTGTGCAAGAGTTATTTGTAGTCATCTTTTAAGGTAATGAAGAGCGGTAATGATATTTTTTATAAAATGGCACATGGGTACGGCAGGCCTTTTTATGAAAAAAGGGTATTTGAATTTAAACCTTTTGATGAATTCCACTCCATCGCCCCTTAATATGTAAGATGACTCAAATCCCGGTCGAATTCTAGCATTAATTAGCTTATGAACAGATCAAAATACTATCAAATAATTAGCTCCTTCTCTAGGCTACATAAAAGTATAACATGGGAGTGGCCAAGAATTTTGACTTAGCCAGTTAGATTGAAATTCTATGACTATTCATGGGCACAAAAATGGATTAATAAACATTACCCTTTGAAACCAGGTCTGCCAAGGTAATGAGCATTTGGCTCAAGAATTCCCGCAGAACTGTAAAAGGGAGCAGTTAAGGATGCAAACAAGGGGGAAAAAAACCCAACATATAATGAGAAACAAAAGGAAGACAAATAGGAATGATAGACTGTGAGGAAGGAGACAAAGGAGGATCTAAAGCAAACTACCAGTTGTGTAGAAGTCAACCCTTTTGCAGCTCTAAATGAATATGAGGCATCTAAAAGGGATAGCAAGGAAAGGCACTCTCTTGTTGAGGACAGAAAGCATCAGACAGAGAATTACAGGTACAACAAAACTTAAGACAATGAAGCAGATATGTAGGAAACAAGGATCAAGAATCTTCAAAAGAGCTCATCGGGAACCAATCAGAACAAGAACCTTCCTCAAATATAAAGTAAGGAAGTCATACGACATCCAGCCTCAAGATGAATTCCTATACAAAAAATAATCTTCAAATAGTCCGTAAGAGGAAAGGAACAAACCCAAAAGTGGCTGCACTTCAAGAAGATGGGCACAAACTAGGGAAGAAGGCAAACAGCCCTGAATCACAAAGAAATTAATATTATAACAATGCTTCTAGCCACTTAGCCTCTACTTGTCTGTAAAGGATGAGCATTCCCAAGGCTTTATGTAATTTTTATTTTGGTAATCAAAGAATGAGTTATGTTCCTTACAAGAACCTGTTTTTAAACTCATAAAATTTGACCTAAAATCAGAAATTTGGAATTCTGCACAGAAAATCTGAAATGTGCAGCTTTGATACCATTATTGTGTTCTAAAATTCTCTGATAACACAGATATGATCCAAACTGAAACTGGAAAAAAAGCTGAACTGAAAACTAAAAGATATGTATTATGTTCCTTTAAATCTGAAATTTTCTAGAAGAAATCTGCACTAACAAACAACAAAGGAAACCCCTGAAATATGACAAGAAACTAGGTAGATATTCATTGTATTTTTAAAAAAATAAGTTCAAACAGTACATGTCATTAAGAATTTTTCTTGAAGGTATGATCACCAACTCAAGTCTAAAACCTCCAAGCAAATAAGGGCATTGCATCTGGCCAAGAAAGTTAGTCTCCAACAAGCTATATGTTAGTCTCCAACAAGCTACTTGTACAACATAATTCTACAAAAGCTTTTTCAAACCTTCATACAAGTGTGTTTAAACTTTAAATAATGGAGAGTTTTATCATATTTTTTGAAAAATAAGTTCAAACAATAAAAGTCATTAAGAAATTTTCTTGAAGGTATGATCACCAACTCAAGTCCAAAACCTCCAAGGCAATATGGGCATTGCACCTGGCCAAGAAAGTTAGTCTCCAACAAGCTAATTGTAAACAATAATTCTCTAAAAGCTTTTCCAAACCATCATACAAGTTTGTTTAAACTTTAAATAAAGCAGAACTTTAACATATTTTTGAGAAATACGTTCAAACAGAAATTTTCATTAAGAATTTTTCTTAAGGTATGAGCACCAACTCAATTCTAAAACCTCCAAGGCAATATGGGCATTGCACCTGGCCACGAAAGTTAAGTCTCCAACAAGCTATTTGTAAACCGTAATTCTTTAAAAGCTCTTCCAAACCGTCAAACTCTACATAAAGCAGAACTTTATCGTATTTTTTAAAAACAAGTTCAAACAGTAAATGTCATTAAGAAATTTTCTTGAAGGTATGAGCACCAATTCAGGTCTAAAACCTCCAAGGCAATATGGGCATTGAACCTGGCCAAGAAAGTTAGAATCCAACAAGTTACTTGTAAAACATAATTCTCTAAAAGCTTTTCCAAACCTTGATACAAGTGTGTTTGAGCTTTAAATAAAGATTTATCCTTACTTTATACTGTGAAATCAATCTTTAGCATTTGTTTGATTCTCCTAAAGCAAACTTTAGCCTCTGCTTCGCTTTATTCCTTTTATTCTATGCTTTATTCTTCTAACACAATATTTAGCCTTTGCTTGCCTTTATTCTGTTGTCCTAGAATAGATTTATACCATAATATACTTATGATTTATTCTTATTCTATATTGGCATTCTTTATTGGAAATAACACATGGTTTTCAAGCGTCATAACAATGCCCCATGAATTGCTTTGCCCTCGAAGCAATTGGAGTAGTGTTGGACGATCCAGTTTTTCTTGCTCCTATCTGGTGCCAATCCACATGGTAGATCTGAAAGACTTCAGAAAATTCCCCAATCAGATGATACACCTCCTTTTGTGTTGCTAGCTTTTGTGCCTTTGATTTAGTTTTACATTCCAAATTTCTGATAGGAAGAAAAGAAATTAGATGAATAACAGTTTCATGATAGTGAACTATCTTCATAAACACATGACCAACTGACCAATGACATACTAATCTAGCTCGTACATCTATTACATGTTTCTTCCCGCTAATGGTCCCTCCCCTAAATACTCTAAACGGTTGGCAAGAACTTCTTCAAGATTTTATCCATCTAAAAAAGATTAACCAAAGCAATTATTCCAATCTTTGTAGCACAAATGTTTGGAGATTTTGTGAGATATGTTAATGGCATAGTTTCATCTTTAAAAACAACAGAAAGAGGTTGTTGACCATGGTCATTGAGAAAGCTTTAGGCTACATTTTCAAAGTCAGCCTCATTTTTGTAAGGACCGTCACTAAGACCTCAATCAATTCAAAGAATTTCATGCACTGTACTACTTACATCCTTGCTTGCAGCCTCTGTTGTACAACCTTCGAATTCCAAGAGGCGCCTCCTTAGATCATCTTCATAAAGATCAACTCATTCTTAAAAAGAAAAGTCTTAAGGAAAACCTTCTTAATAAGCTTCCCATAAGGCCAAAAAATTTATCAATGAAAGCTAATAGACTTTCTACATCTCTGATAAAAACTGTCATTTCTACCCTTTTTGGCATTTGCTCATACCATTTACAGCATTCCACTTCTAGATCCAAGCAGGTTTTGACTTCTAAGTTGTATTCCCTTCATGTATGATGTGCAGCAATCCTTAAACCTGGTCCATGCTTCCACTGAAGGAAGGTTTTCTTGAATCTTTCAAATATCTATTGAATTGTCGTCTCCATAAAGTTGGTATTCAACCACAAGGCCAAAGAAGTGCTCTGATACCACTCTTCGGATCCTAATAGGAACCTGCTGTTTAGCTGGCAAAACTTGGACTGTTAGACCTAAATTTGTAAATCAGGAGCTGAAAATCTGAAATGTGCAGCTCTGATACCACTGTTAGGTTCTAGATTGTTCTGATACCGCTGTTATTATCCAAACTGAAACTGGACCAACACTGAACTGAAAACTAATAAATATGTATGTGTGCCTTTATGATTGACATCTAAAATTTTCTAGAAGAGACTTCAGTAATAAACAACAAAGGGAACACCATAAATGTGACAAGAAACTAATTTTTTTTTTAAAAATGTTTCATTTGAAAAAAAAAACAATTTCAAAAAGTACAAGCAATTAAGAAATCTTCCTGAGAAGGTATGATCACCAGCTCAAGCTTAAAATCTCGAAGGCAGTATGGTGGTGCACTTGGCCAAGAAAGTCTCAAGAAGACTACCTTGTAACACGTAATTCTTGAAAAGCTTTTCCTACTTTCATACAAGTGTGTTTAAAGCTTTTCTGTTATTTATTCTCCTAAAGCAATCTTTATCCTTTGCTTCGCTTAATAAAAAATTTAACAACTCTACAATACCAAAATTCAAGCAAAAGAGATTCTATGTAGCATACAAGTACAGCACAAGTCAAAAACTCTACCATGCAAAATTCATGTTAAAATCTTTATAGAATATCAAATCTTTCTCCTCTTTTGGCCTTGAAGTTTTGTCGGATCCACACCATATATAATATAATCCGCTCTGAACTTCCAGCAGAAACTAAGAATGGAGCACCCAGGAACAGCAAAGAAAGAAAAGAAGAATGTTGCCAAAACCATGTGTTTACAATTTTACAGTGTACACAAACATATTAATGTACAGTAATGAGGATGTTTGTTGGGTAGATAAGGCCAATCACAAGCAGAAAGCAAAAGGGAGAAAGCAAAAGCAAAAAGCTAATTTAAATAAAGATACAAGAGTGAATGTCATCCATACAAGCTAAGGAACCCTCTAACTTTGGTGTACAGGTCGACACTCCGACAAGTATCATAAGAGGAAGGCTGTTTCGCCCACACCCACAAAAGCTGTATCTCCTTCCCAAAAGTTTTAGGTAGGACGCCACTCACTCACCTTCTAACATGGTACAATGCCATTTCCTTTCATTTGCTGCCTTCCGCAAATTAAGTTGCATGATTAAAATTAGCACAAAGTAGTTTTCTCTGCTTTTGAATCTTTATTTTCTTGTAATTTCATTTATCGAGTTTTTTTATTAGCTTGGCTTTACCATTTTTAAGGTTCCCTAGAAGAGAGTAACATTATAAATTTTAATTTTAATGATTCAGTTCCAAGCAGTCATATAAGTTATCAATGATCACTTAGCACATGGAAATGGAAACTATTTTTTACACTTTAGTGCTGGACTATCAGATTCTAAAGATGATTTGGAGAATGTGACACTTAAGCTTTTTTCATTCTGTTTATGTCCATTACAGTTTTTTCGTCTTGTTTTTCCATTTATGATGCAATCTCATGTTTATTTACTAAGATGGGATTGATACTTAATTTGGATAAATAATTAGAGCAACTGTATTAGAATATCTATTTCCTTAAAGAGTAAGATTGATGCAGGAGCATCCAGGTTCTCATGCAATCTTGCATCAACCAAAAATATGTTAATTTAGGAAAATTGACAGTGTTGTTTTGTGCATATGTCTTCATTTGTAAGTTTGTGCAAACCTTGAGTTGTGCGCAAGCCTCATTATGTTGTTTTGTGCCACCTTTGAGTGCCCCCCTGTTTTGTATAGATTTGTGCAGCCTGCGAGCATGCATGTGTTTTGTGTGTATAATGTTCCACACATTTGTTGTTGCACGCAATTGTAATTGTTGTTCATCTCAATAAGCTTGTGAATCTTTGTGCAAGAAATTGTGTTGGATTTTGTGCAGGCACAACCTTGCATAGATATGCAAAGCAATTTCAGAAACCTGTGACATCTTCTTGAACATCCGAGCTTTCATTTGGGTCTCCTCATAGGTTGGTTCTCTTCCGTAGAAGCAACAAGGTTGGTGAGAACTCTTGGAGGAGTCGGTTCTTCACCATGCATATACGGCGATGGTTTACGTGTCATTTAGAGAGCTTACGGGAATGTGCTGTAAGGTTCTTGATAGATATGAAGATCAAGGCACAAAGGTTTTCCCAGTGTATTGTTGGTTGCAAAGTCATGCAACTTAACCTTGTGACGTTGAGACTTTCGTGTGACTTGTCTCATGGGCAGTTTGGTTTGGGCGCATATATTCTTGTGACATGTTATGAGAAAGAGCCATTGCATTTAATTCCTTAAATCATAGGAAGCTACAAGGATTCATTTAATATTTCATGTGTTGTAGTATGTTATGATGCATTAAGCTGTAACGTGCTAAGATGCCTTGGAATTGTATTAGACATTTAAGGTTTGTGGTGCATTGTGTTGTGTTACCAATGTTTAATGATGTCAGTGGATTTCTGACCATTATTGTAAGTAGGTGGGTCTTGCGCCTTTATAAGCATACCTCTACGCCTGAGCCAGCTAGTCAACAAGCTTATGGATATTATCATATTGATTGTTTTGAGTTAGAGCTATACTTGCAAAGACCACGAGTTAGCAAGCAAAGATCTACGGATCTAATGTTGTAATGCATCTCATTGTGAGATTGTGTGATTGTTGTTGTTATATGTGTTTTTTGTAATTCATTTTGTTGTTATATGTGCTTGTTGCAATTCCTACCATTGAAATCTAGTAAAAATTAGGGTTGTGTCGTTGCATTTTATTGCATTTTCATTGTGTATTATAAGGGTTGCATGGTCTAAGGCGTCTCTTAATTGAGACCCCCCTAACTGCAACTGCATCATTTGGTATTAGAGCAAGGTTGTAGTCCTTGTTGGTTATTGTCGCTAAGTCATTCCCTAATGCATCAGCAAGTAGTTTCATCTTTTTTTTCACATAACTACATTAGTCATACCCTACTGCATCAGCCAACGGTTCATTTTTTTTTTCACATTACTACATCGCCCATTCCCTTCTACACTTGCCAACAATTTCATTTTTTTCATGTAACTGCATTGACCAGAAGTTTCCAGCTGCATCAGCATTTGCAAGTGTGGGTAAAAAGTAGCTACGGATATCTTTTGTATAGACCTAATATTTTTCATTTTTATCACGTTAATGATGCTTTCTCTTGCAACAGCTCGTCGACGCATCAATCTCCTTAAGTGCATGCCTTAAAACGTGCACTGGGAAGATCAGCTTGTGGTAATTTTTAAGAGATGTTTGCATATTATTTTGTCATACTATCACTACTATTAGTCTGACCTCCTCTGAGTCTCTTTCCGTCTTACCTTTCCGTCTACTTTCCGTCTAGATTTTCCAAAATCCCTATATCCTATTGTAACAGCCTGGCTGATATAATTTGTTTCATACTTTATCTTCCCTATATTGTATCAGCCAACCCAATACAATTCTAAGTCTATCTTCTGTCATTTGTACTGTATCGGCTTTGCCGATACCTTACTGTGTCAACCGACATCTTCCAACTATATCGACCTGATCGATACCGTCGGCTTAGAGTTCATGGTATTGGAGACATATATATAGGGGTCATATTTCATTCCCAAACAATATATCACATTCATACACTCTAGTTGTGCTCACATTTTTGCCCTTGAGTAGCATTTGGAAGACTTTGAGGTTTAGAACATTATCTTGGAAATCTTGTCTTGTAGTGTCATTTAAGCTCAATAGGAGAGGTCTTTGGAGTTCCGAATTAAAGATATCCAGGTCTTCATCTTACAATTTAAGTAATTCAACCTACAACGTCTCTTGCAAAGTGCCACTTAAGCCAAAGGGGGAGATTGAAACATCGGCAGATCCACTCAAAGGTAAGTATTTATATCCCTAAACTGCTTCCTTTACTTAGTAGATTAGATATTGCTTGGTTTATTGCTTTGTGGATGTATGTATGTATCCCTGATTATGCTCTTCCTTATATTGAAGATGTTGGTATAGAATGGTTGCATACACCCCCATTTGGTTGACCATTGCATCTTACTTTCTATATAAAGACTTACCCATCATTTACTTTTACTTGTACCCCTTACCCAACATTTACTTTACTTGCACCTTTACAATCATCCTTACAACCACTTACTCATCATTGAGACCTAATGAGAGCTAAATCACATGTCATATTCTTAGGCTTTAGAACCCTTTCCTCTTGACATTTGAGTGTAGATTACCCTCTGCTAGGTCTATGGTTATTCTAGGTCCTTACCCAATCATCCAAGTATACGCAAGCTCTATTGATTGGCCTTATTTGAGTCCTAGTTTGTTCAAAGAAAGAGGATAGTTGTAGGTCGTCCTAACTCATGCATACATCTTCCAGCAAGATTGTTGGCTAGAAGGTATGGAGTTGTTGAACTTTAGATTTCTAAGGAAATGGCACAAAGAGGAGGCTTCGGTGGAAGAAGACCAAGAGCGGTTGGAGCGCCAAAACTTGCAAACTTCGTTGGATCAATGAGAGATATGCAAACCCAATTAGAGGCTATGGAGATAGTACAACACCGAAGTGTTGTGGTAACAGATGATGAAAGTGCTAGTGAAGGCACAAAAGAAGCAGCTAAGGACCAGGACATAGAAGAAAAGGTTGATGAATCTAACGATCGATTCTTGCGAGTTGTGAGAATGACTAGTAAACCAAAGTTGGACCCTGGAAGTTATTCTAGAAGTTTGAGTCCTGAAGAGCTCATTGACTGGATCATTGAGTTGGAGAAAAATTTTAAGTATGAGAGTATGGAAGATTCCAAGCGAGTTAAGTTCACCCACACAAAGTTTTAAGGTCACGCGTCCTTGTGGTGGGAGCATCTTCGAATTGAAAAATTGCACAAAGGCAAAGATAAGATTCAAAGTTGGAATAGATTCGTCGTGAAGTTGAAGGCTAAATTGATTCCTGCAAATTATAACGTGGGTTTGCTCAAGAAGCTTCAAAACTTGCAACAAAAGGAGTTGAGTGTGAAAGATTACACTGAAGAGTACTATAGACTTACCATTAGAATGAGTAATGTTGAAGATGATACTAAGAAGATCTCAAGGTATGTAGATGGATTGCACGTGACAATTCAAGATGAATTTGGGATGTTCAAAATTGTGATCTATTAGAAAAGCCTATCAATGTGCATTGAAGATAGAGGAAAATTTATCGCGCAAATAGCAAGGAGCAGCACAAGGAAAAGGAAAATTCATGCGTGGATGTGGATGTGGACAAGGTGGAAGTGGCAGAGGTTATTATTAAGCGCAAAAAGGTGAGGCGAGTACTTTGCAGTGCAATGATGCTAATGCTCAAAAAGACAAAGGAAGTTTTAGAGGTGCAAGATCCAATGGATGAGGTAGAGGTTGTGGATTTCTTGGCACATGTTTCAGATGTGGTGAGACTGACCATAGAGCATTTGAGTGTCCACATGCGCATTATGAAAGTGGTAGGAAAACTGATGTAAATGCACATATTGCACACGCAGATGAAGAAAGTATCACATCTATCATAACATAGATGAACTTGAAATTGGAGATGCTCTCATGATGAAGGTATTGTTGAACCTTATAAAAAACGAGAATAGTCTAGTGTAGGGAAAGAACTTGTTTAGAACCATTTGTAAGTTTAGAGGTAAGAGTTGCAAATTGATTGTTGATAGTGGCAGTATTGATAATATTATTTCACAAGGAATAGTTGAGAAACTTGGTTTGAAGAAAATTTGCATCCAAATCCATATAAGATTTCGTGATTGTTGAAGAGACATCTAGTTCTAGTGAATGAAAAATATCTAGTAAATTTCCAGGATTGTAAAATAAAAATGATGTCTAGTGCAACATAAAGCCCATGGATGTTTGTCATATATTGCTTGGAAGGCCTTGGCAATTTGACTACAAGGCGCAACATGATGGCAATGCAAACACCTATACATTGGTGAAAGATGCACTGACACACTTCAAATCCTTTCAAGGATAAGTGTGAAAAGATGGACAAGAGTCCAAAAGTTTTGATAATTTCGAAAAAGAAGTCCCTAAAAGAGGTGAAAGAGTAGAGCACATGTTATGCGTTGATCTCAAAGCCAATGCAAGAAGTGAGCACAGGCACAGCAGCAGAAGAAGTACCTCCATGCGAAATAAAAGAGATATTGAGTGAATTTGCAAAGATTGTGTCTAATGATCTACCAGATGGGTTGCCACCCATGAGAAGTAAGTCATCGCATGTATTTGATTCCAGGGTTCGAGTTTAGCAAATAAAGTAGCGTATAGTTTGACTCTGAAGGAGAATGCAGAAATGCAAAGACAAGTTCAAGAGATGTTGGATGAAGGGTTGATCAAAGAAAGTTTTGAGTCCATGTGTAGTACCAACAGTATTAGCGCCTAAGAAGAATGGAGAGTGAAGAGTGTGCACTTATTCTAGAGCAATTAACAAGATAACCATAAAGTATGTAATGTCACTGCTGTGCAGAGATGATTTGATGGATTGCTTAAGTGGAGCGAGAAACTTCACAAAGATTGACTTGAGTGGATATCACCAAATTCGAATGAGGGAAGGTGATGAGTGGAAGATAGCATTCAAGACACAAGAAGGGTTATATGAGTGGTTGGTTATGCCATTTGAGTTAAATAATACAAGTAACATTCATGAGATTTACGAATGATGTTCTTAAACCATTTTTTGATAAGTTTGTCATTGTGTATCTAGATGACATATTGATTTTCAGTAGGATTGAGGAAAAACAGTTGCGACCTTTGTGCAAAGTGCTAAAGAGTTGCGAGATGAAAAGTTGCTCATGAATTTGAAAAAATTCAATTTTATACAGAAAGAGTTTGTATACTTGGGAATTGTGATTTCTCAAGAGGGCTTGAAGATGGATCCAAAAAAGGTGCGAGCTATACTAAATTAGCCATCACCGCAGAGTACATTAGAGGTATATAGTTTTCATGGATTGACGAGTTTTAATAGGAAGTTCATCATGAATTTCAATGGGACATGTGCAACGATCACTGATGTGATGCACCAAGATAGCAAAGAGTCTGTGTGGACAACAAAAGCAGAATATAGTTTCCAAAAGTTGAAAAAGAAGATAATTGAGCAACTAGTGTTGGCATTACCAGATTTCAATAAGGTATTTCAGGTAAATTGCAATGTGAGTGGCGCAAAAATAGGAGCAATGATGAGCCAAGAAAGAAGACCTAACACATATTTTAGTCAGAAGTTAAATGATGTAAAGCGCAAATATTCAGTGTATGAGCAGGATTTCTATGTGAATTGTCCAAGCGCTAAAGAAATAGATACATTATTTGTTGCCTAAGAAGTTTGTATTGTATAAAAACCATCAAGCACTGCAATTCATTAATACTCAGTGTAAGTTGAATCAGAAACATATGAAATGGGTTGAATTTCTACATAGCTATTCATTTTTGTTGAAACATAGAAGTGGAAAATCAAGTAGAGTTGTAGATGCACTGAGTAGAAGCGAATTACTATTGAATTAATTAAGAGTGGAAGTCATAGGATTTGATCTTATGAATGAACAGTATAAAGAAGATGAAGATTTCAAAGTAAATCATGTGCAGAACCAATGAGTGGTGACAAAACACCATGGTTAGATTATTTTTTTCAAGACAAATTATTGTTCCAAGGAGCACAATTGTGTACACCGAAAGGTTCATTGTGAAAAAAATTTGATCAAAGAAAATCATAGTGGAGGTTTGGCAAGTCATTTTGGTTAAGACAAAACATTAGCACAAAAAGCGGATAACTACTTTTTACTATGAATGAGTGTGGATGTGCGCAAGTATGTTCAAGAGTATAAAGTAAGTCAAAATGCAAGGTTGTATCAGCGATTGCCAATTCCAAAGAGACCATGGGAGGATATAAGTATAGATTTTGTTTTGGGATTGCCAAGAACATAGAGAGAAAATGATTTAGTATTTGCAATAGTTAATTGATTTTTGAAGATGGCACATTTTTTTTGCTTGCAAGAAGGCTAGTGATGTGAGGAACATTGCTAACTTGTTTTTCAGGGAGATTGTGGGGTTGCATGGTTTTTCGCACAGCATAGTATCAAACAGAGATGTGAAATTTGTTGGACATTTGTGGAGGTTATTGTGGAAGAAGTTGAACACAAAGTTATAATTTAGTTCAACAAACCATCCTCAAACAGATGGATAAACAGTAGTAGTCAACAGGAATTTGGGTAATTTGTTGAGATGTTTAATTGTAGGTAAGCCAAGAATATGAGATAATATTCTAGTGCAAGCTGAATTTGCATATAATAATTCAGTAAATAGGAGTACAGGGAAGACAACATTTAAGGTTGTTTATGAGCTAAGTCCAAGAGGAGTTGTAGAACTATGTGACATCAAAGTGAGCAAATAAAAAGTGTTGAAGCGGATAATTTTGTAGAGCATATGCGAGAGGTGCATAAGAAAGTGCGTGAACAAATGGAGAAAATTAGTATACAATACAAATAGTGCATAGTTGTGAAGAGAAAGGAAGTAGAATATCATATTGGAGATTTGCTCTTAGCACACTTGAGGAAAGTTAGATTTCCAAAAAGCACTTCTGACACATTGAAATGGAAAAAGATTGGACCATGCCAAGTGTTGCGAAAGCTTGCGAAGAATGCATATGAGATACACGTACCTAAAGGGATTGATATATCGCTTATTTTCAATGTGGTTGATTTGTATCCATATTATGAAGGACAAAGTCATGAAAGCACACACGCAAATTCTGAAAAAATGGATTGGATAGCACAAATGCCAGAAAAAGAGTGTAATTAAGTGGAACAGGTGATTGACACGCAAGTTGGAAAGACTACACACATAAAGAAACATACATAATATCTGGTAAAGTACAAAGGTTGAAGAAATAAAGATGAGACATGGATAAACACATCAGACATTAGTAAAGCTCTTATAAGGCACAAGAGCAAGAGCTCATGTTTCTTTTGTTACATAGGGTGTATGATGCAAGAGCATCCCAATTCACGTGCAATCTTGCATCAACAAAAAATATGTTAGTTTAGGAAAATTGGTAATGTTGTTTTGCGCAAGTTTCTTTTGTGCATATGTCTTTGTTTATAAGTTTGTGTAAATTCTAAGTTGTGCACAAGCCTAATTATATTGTTTTGTGCCACCTTTGAGTGCGTCCCTGTTTTGTATAGTTTTGTGCAACTTGCGAACGTGCATATGTTTTGCATTTGTAATGTTTTGCACACCTATTGTTACACGCAGTTGTAATTGTTGTTCATCTCAATAAGCTTGCAATTTTTTGCACAAGAAGTGGTGTCAATCTTTTGCACAAGCGCAACCTTGCAAAGATATATGAAGCAATTTTAGAAGTTTGTGACATCTATTGAACATCCAAGCATTTATTTGGGTCACCGCATGGGTCGGTTCTCTTTCGCATAAGTGGCAAGGTTGGTGAAAGTTCTTGGAGGAGTTGGTTCTTCACCGCAAATACAACAATGATTTACAAGTCATTTAGAGAGCTCGCTGTAATGTGCAGTAAGATTCTTGATAGACATGAAGATCATGGCACAAAGGTTTTCCCAGCGCATTTGTTGGTTGCAGAAACCTATGACTTGAACTTGCGATGTTGAGACTTCCATGCGACTTGTCTCGTGCGCAGTTTGGTTTGGGCACATATATTCTTGTGACGTGTTATGGGAAAACGCCATTGCATTTAATTCCTTAAATCATAGAAAGTTGTTAAGGATTCATTTAATATTTCATGTGATGTAGTGTGTCGTGATGCAATAAGTTGTAACATGCTAAGGTGCCTTGGAATTGTATTAGACATTCAATGTTTGTAGCACACTATGGTGTGTTACCAATGTTTATTGATGTTAGTGGGTTGCTAAGCATTAATCTAAGTAGGTGGGTCTTGCGTTTTTATAAGCATGCCTCTACGCTTAACCCAACTAGTCAACAAGCTTGAGGATATCAATGATGGTAATTACTCTGGGTTAGAGCTAGACTTGCAAAGACCGCGAGTTAGCAAGCAGAAATCTATGGATCTAATGGTGTAGCGCATCTCATTGTGAGATTGCGCAATACTCTGTTGTTGTTATATGTGCCTATTGTAATTCATGCCACAGAAATCTAATAAAAATCAAGGTTGTTTTGTTGCATTTTATTGCATTTCCACTGTGTATTCTGAGGGTTGTGTAATCTAAGGCATCTCTTAATTGAGACCCCTAACCGCAATTGCATCAAAGATGTTGAGATATGTCAGCAGCATGCTCAAAGTTATCGTCTAAGTGCAATTTATGTGTATTTCGCATGTCACTGCATGTTAAAGTGTTTTTGAGCTGGTTAATCTTTTATCAAGAAACTAACCAGTGACCTTATGAATATCATACACACGGCGATTTTGGAGCCCCATGTGCCTGTGGTCAGTGCTCTTATAGGTGTCGGCATGATCTTTTTGTCGGTCTAATTCTTAGCATGCTGTTGTCCGATGTTAATTGCAGTATTTTCCCCAAATAACTGATACACAGAAAATGAGCAGGGGTCAAAAAAACAATACATCATGAAGTCTGCAATATGCTTTTTTAATTTCTTAAATGATTTTCTGGAGTCTCACGAGGTAATCTGTTGAATTTAACAAAGGGTGGATAGACATGACATCTGGCATAGAAATCGTAAAATCCTAGTTGGCCTCAAAACTAACCTTTGATCTTCACATAAGTACTCTGAAAAGGGAAAAAAAATGTCTCAATAATCTTTAACAATGTGCTAAATAGATTTAATCTAGTAATCCAAGGGCATGAACAAAAAATAAAAATAGCATACACATTACAGCATGTTTCATGGAAGCTCCAAAGTTGAAACATACCGTAGAATCTGTCAGTTCAGATCCCTCAATCTCTTGACTAATGTATCCAAAGACTTCTTCTTGGCATTTTGCCTTGAGTTTCTACCCCCTAAGCTTCCAAAGAGCCTTTCAGGTGCATCTCTGAATTTCTCAGAAATAATGGCAACCTTCCTGTAATCCAAAGCACTGTAATGTTTTTCTCTTATAATAGGGTTCATGAAGCTCTCTGGTTGGTTGCTTAATAAAAGATTAACCAACTGTCGTGCTTCTGCCAAACAGTGCTTCAAACTTATAGCACCCTGGAGCTCACTCAAGCCAGTGCTGTGGAATCTCTCATCAGCAAAGGCTTCTAACACTTTCAAATCGCTGTCAATGCCGAGGATTGCATTAATGTTGAATCGCTTGACATTGTCCTGCAGAAATGTAGCCACAATGCAGTCCGATATGTGCTTCAAAACACCACTGCCTACCTTATTCAAGGCATCTAAAGGTAAAATTTGCTGTGCTGTAGAAACCAGTGTCTCCAAGTAAATAATAACCTCGTTCAAATACTCATTGCCACTTTGTGGAACTTCATCAGGGGTCCAATTGATGTTGTCAGTTAGCAACATGAACTCGTCCACCTTAGATTTGACAAGCCTCAGCATCGCCTCATGCGCAGCATCTTGTGAGTTCTTCAAGACCGATCGAGCAGCTAATGCAGCATGAGACCTTTCCGCCAAACGCATAGGAATGCCACAAAGTTGGGCAGCATGCTGCGTAAAAAAATCACAAGCTCGCTCCAAAACTGTCATATTGGCTGCAATCTGCATGGCATGAGATACCCCAAGTGCAGAAATGTTTATCAATTTAAGGAGAGCCTCATTCAAAACGTTGATCAAAAGCTTGTCCAAATACTTTTTCACAACATCGTAGAAGTCCATGTGACCACCATATGACAGATAACTGACAGAATCCTCTATAAATGATCTCACAATGCGACAGCAATCAGGCACGGTTGCAGAAAATGGAGCAATATAGGGGAACGCAGGCATGATGTCTGAGGTGTGTAGACGGAATGCCAACACATTCATATTGTACTCATATTCTTTTTTCATCACCATCTGCTCATATTTGTCATTTGCCAGAACATCGCTTATCTGTTTTCTACATTCATTGAGAAGAAGCTCATGATATTTGTCTCTGTTCTTGTCCAATGCATCAAGCAGGGGATCTACCTGGTAGCCATATCTTCTCAAAGTTGCACCAAGTAAAGTAACATAGTCCTTGATCAGGAGAAGATGGCTTGCAGTCTGCATCCGTGAGAACTGATCCTCTAAAATAGAACTCATCTTTGCAACAGCCATATCCCAAATCATTTCCACCTGGGTAGTGGAGATTAATACCCCTGCGGTCCTCAAAATACGATCCTCAACTATGAAAAACCCCGCAATCTGCGCAAAGAAAACTTGATGGGATTCAAGAAAAGGCTGCATTGAAGAGATTTGTAAATCTGAATTCAGCTGCAGCTGCCGATTCTTATAATAGTAATCCTGGAACTGGTCTTGGAGACCAAGGCAAGTGTGGATATGATATGCCCTGTAAACTGGAGTAAGATCAAATTTCAAAAGAGAATCATCCTCTTCCATATCCTCTGTATCCAAAGCATATACACAATCCCTTACACCTGACCTGCTCTGCTCCTCTGCTTGCCTTTGCCGGCCTCGAAGCTCCTCTTCCCTCTGCCGAGCCGAAGAGGCTTGCCCAATTGCCAACTGACCAATTTCCTTAGCAGTACTCCTAATCTGCACAAGCCAATCATTGAATTCCTTGCTCACCTTTTTCTCAATATGCGATTTAATAGCAGGGATCTTCTTCTCCAACATCTGACGAAGAGCCCTGGCTGGAATTTTGTGTAAGTAATCTCTCTCAATCAAGTCTAAACTCTTCAGAGCGGGATAATAGCTATCGTTCATCACATGTTGGTTACATTTCACACACAATTCCATGGCTTGCTGACATATTTTGGATGATTGCATTGCCTCGGTTAAGTTCTTCTTTATTGCATAGGATTCCAGAAGCTCTTCAAGTTTAGCCAAGAGGGCATTGCCCACTTCTTGGAGCTTGTAATTTTCATCAGCCAGCCCGTTTTTCAATTCATCTGCGTCTACCAAAACCCCACGGAGCTCATCCACAGCATGGATGAATTCTTCGTAATGCACCTTGCATAAGTCTTCTATTTCAATCTCCTTTCTCTTCACAAATTGTTTGAGTTGATGCAACAGCGCTTCTGGCTTACCCACCTCAAATGCTTGTCTAATAATTGGACCCAAATCCTCCCCATTACTAATTGCAGAAGCCAGTGCTAATTCCTCGCCTTTATCCCCATTTTCTACAACACTTCTCCTTTTCGTTTTAGGCTGCATTTTGATATATATAATCTCAACCCTTCCAATAGCGATCAAATTAAATGTTGCTTCAGAAAATGAAGATCTTTATTCCGTTTTTGCAGATTTTCGCATTTACATTCACCTCTTAAAAATTCCAAAATCATACCTAGATGGATGATAGGGGAAAATATGGTAGCATGTTCAGCTCTTGCTCATTATATATGTTCATGATGTTCTACAGAATGAAAGCAAAAAGGAAAAGTAGTATGGAATAAAAAAAATTTACATGTTTCATACCTGGATCTCAAATTGGGTCGATGTATTTCTGGTATTTGAAGTAACCCAAAAGAGTGTATATCGTATATAGTTGCTTCCACCAGTTCTTTCAGAGATTTCCAGCTAAACCACTACATTAAATTCTCCGCTCGCTCAAACCCAGAATGCGTTCTGACCCACTGTGGGCCACGCCAACAACAAAGTAGTAATAATCGCCAGATGGAGTACAATAGCAAACAAGTCGGGACTCGGGGCCCAGGGTAACATTTACTAGTGACAGATTTAGACAAACGGTTCCATAAACTGGGGAACTAATTACTGTATTGAGGATTTTTTTTTGGAACGAAATACTCATTTTTAAATTTTTGGGCCCATTTTCTTATCTATTGTTGTTTTTTTGGGGGCTTGAATTTCACTTTTCACTTTAATTTGTTTTAGGGTTGGTTGATGTTGGTGGTGTAAAGTTGTTTTCGAGATCATTTATAAATATATTTGATTATTAAATATAATTATTTTTTAATAAGTATTTGTGGAGTGTTTTAGAAGTATTTATTGAAATTATTTTTTTATATAAATTTGGTTTATATAATTTATGTTTATGAATGTTTTTGTTATTTTTAAAGGCTTGATAAATTAGTAGGCTTCTTTAACGCATATTTTTAAATCAGAATTTTTAGTATTTTATATTTGCATATTTATTTTATTATAGGAAAATGAGAGTTAAAGTGCGTGAAATTAGTGTAAGAGGTGAAAGAAGGGGAGTAGAATTGTAAGTTCAATTTGCACGATATAATCATTACTTAAGAGTGTTTGTACAATGTTAACAAATGACCAAGAGTGTATATACATTCCTAGCATCTTGCCATGTTCACATCTATATTTTGAGGTGATAGACCAAACGGCTTTGGATGTGCATTTCTAGGCCAAATTATGGTGACATAATTAACAACAATGTTTAAACAAGCTAAGAGTCTTTTATCCCCCTCTATTTCCTTATATGCTTGATTGAGCACAGAACTAGATGTTGTTTACAATGTTTTACATGTTTTATAGTGCTTAATTTGAGGAAGGCGTATTTATATGTGTACATTTTGGGGAACCCAATTATCTTACACCTCATAGGATTTCTTTTTATAAACCCTCTTGTTAGGTCTAAAGTTGTGAATATTTCATACTTGATTGTGCTTAGTATCAAACCCATGTTTTTCCAATTTATTAAAAAAAAAAATAGACCCCATTATGTTTGGTCTTTTGTGGTATATTTATTTTTATGTTTAGTTTAATCTTATGCGCCAAAATTGGAAAACATGAGATTTAAACTAGAAAAGTGCTAGGCTTAGTTTTAAAAAAATATTATCATAAAACCATTGGTTAGTTCTAAGTTAAAAAATAAAATGAAATCAAAAATTATGAATACATCTTAGCATGTTTCATCTTTGTAAAATTAAATAAGACTAAGAAAAATATCATGGCTTCTTCGTTGAATGTGAATGATAATAATGTTAATGTACAAATTAACAACATAAATTTTGATGTGAATGATAGATGTTTGAGCGCTTGAGCCAGTATTACTCTTGAAATTGTCAACCAACTCAAAATGTTCCAAATTATGGTAATGAGTCAAATGAACCCCCTAACAATCAATTTAAGAAGTTTCTCTTGGAAAATATGCAATAAATATAAAATATGATGAATATGCTATAAGAAGTTACATGTGAAGGTTTGCCCCATGATGTGACATTTCCCAATCATCTTCTATTCAAGCCTCGTTTCTTAATCATATGCTACTCCTCCAAATTCATGATCATCTTTTAATCCTCCCATTTTTCAACAACAATTACAAGTTTCAATACCTTCCATTTCCACTATGACTTGTCACCTCTCCACCTACCAATCATATGGTAACTCCCCACATTAATCTCTTTTTGCATTCCACTTCTTTCCACCAGATCATGGATATTCCTAATCTTTCTAAATAAATCTCTTTCTCTTAGCGATATTTTTATTCAAGCACCACCCATTCAAAATTTAGAAATGACCACCATGATGCACACTCTTCATAACATATGATATCATATAAAAACCTTTCTTAATGACTACAAATATCAAATAGTAAGACAATCACTTCCAATGATATTCTTCTTAATATATTGGAGAATAACATATGAAGAGAAACAAACAAGCAAATAAAGGTGGTGTCAAAAGACACCTTTGATCAATGTATTTTTATTACTTTATCTACTTCAAGAGGGCACAAGAGCACTTGCTTAAATAACCTTTTGAAGGAGAGATAAAATCCCAATCTCCATAGAGGTCAACCTTGCAAGTAACATCCCTTCTTATATTCCCAAAGAGTAAGTTAGGATATGTTACATTGATGGGCCCACTCATATGGATTTGCTCACTAACAGCTAGTAGTCATTTGGCTCTTAAGAATAATCCAAGTCATTAATAGCTAGTGGTCGCTAGGCTCCCAAGAATACTCTTTATTATTAATATCTAGTAGTTATTATGCTCCCAAGAATACTCTAATTTTTTGATAGATAGTGGTCACTAAGCTCCTCCAGACTGCTCCAAGTCCATAATAACTAATGGTCACTAGTTCCCAAGAATATTCCAAGTCACAAATATCTAGTTGTTGCTAGGTTCCTAGGAACTACTCCATGTCATTGATACCTCGCGGTCACTAGGTTCCCAAACATCTCGACAAGATCTTCATGCCTAACAATAACTAAGTTCCCAAACACTATGACATGTCCTCCATACCTAGTGGTTGTTAGGTTCCTAAAGACCCTTACAAGTCTTCCATACCTAACGGGCACTAGGTTCCTAAACATTGTGTCACATTATCTAAAAAGTTAGCAGTCATAAGGTTTCCAAATAACTCTACAAGTTCTTCATACCTAATAGTCATTAGGTTCCTAGAGACATCAACTTAGTGTTCATACTTGACAGTCACTAGGTTCACCAAGTTATATGAAATGCAATATTTTCCTCACTAACATCCTTTGTAAAACCTGACATGTAAGAGGCACATAAGATGTCAACTACTAACAATGTAATGTGATCAACAACCAAAACTTATATGTCCAACATGAGATATTAAATTATCCCTACTTGACTCACCCAACTAGAAGGACTGTGCTACACTTCTTCGCATAAAATTTCACACATTAACATCTCTACTTGATGATAAGTTTTTAAATTCCAAGTATGTGCCATAATTTTATACAAGCTTTACTTTCATGAGAGTTTTTATGAAAAAAATTGACACTAGATCCCATGTCTTACAAACTTTGAGATAAAATAAGCCATCCTTAATTAAATAATGAATCCACTCAAACATGAATGAAGCTTATCTTCATTGGATACCCCTATCATCAATGAAACAACTCTTCATTAGATACCTGAACATTAATGAAGTAACTCTTAATTAGATCCATTTGTTATCAATGAAGCTATTCTTCATTAGATGCCTCTATTATAAATGAAATGACTCTTAATTGGATACCATTTCCATTAATGAATCCTTTTTTCATTTGATAGCTTTCCATAAACCTATATTTTTCAGTCATTAACAGTTTCTTTTGCAAGCTTTATTATCACATATTTCTCCCCGAGTACATGTCCTAAGGAGTGCACTAGGATCGGGGTTGGGTGAGATCACGGTATTTTACAAGATATTTTTGTCATATGATTTCATAGTAAACCTATTTACATTTATTATCTTCATGTTTGATAATTCCCACCTCCTTCGATGTTCTTTTCTCTAATTTATGTCTCTTCTACCTAGTTTTAGGTTTTATCCCGACTAAGTTGATCCTAATTGAGTTAGTTTTATTTTAACCCCTATGTTTGCAACTATATAATCAATGGTAAACTCAATTTATTTTATTGCATATGTCCCTTTCCAATTATATTTACCGTATCAAATATAGTTCCTTTTCATATTATATTGACATAGTCGACATAGTACTACTTTCTTTTCAGATCATTATATTATATCGATCTAGATTAAATTCATTGACATATTTAAATGTCACTTTCAAGACTTGGATTTGTATATATATGGATCCCATGTCTCATTTTTTATAATAAGAATGCACCATTATGCTCTACTTGCACACGAAACCCTATTTTTAGTAGAAAAAGAGGAATTAGAGTATAAGATCTTATACTTGTGGAGGTTTATGTTTTCACAAGGTATTTGGAGTTCTTTATAAGTAAATTAAACTAGAGAAGTACACCTAGTATTTGGATTCCCCAACTAATAATACTAATGTCTTCATCCTTGCCTTTTGATCCTTCGCCCCAACATCTCTCATAAAATGAAACTTGAGCGAAGAGGGATATTGATGCAATAACAAGTCAACTCAAGGTAAGCATCCATCTCTCTAAAATATTTATTTTATTTGCTTTATAAGCATATACTGGAGTAGTACATTTTTGTCTTCTTTCTATACTCAACTTAGCTTATATTATCTTTGCATGTCAATAGATACCTAGTTACATACCTCTTGGTTACAACCCTTAGTTTAGATACCTCTTGGTTACTACCTAATGGCATTTATATATCTTTAATTTAACTCTTTCACATTTTAGATATAGGTTGTATTTGTTCATCATTTCCTTACATAAGCTCCCTAATTATATCCTTGATCCCCCTTTTATACATAGATCTTTCTTATAGCCTTTATCTCAATTTGTGGTGTGGCCAATTATATGTACACTACATGTAGTATGGTCTTATCCCTTTTCCTATATTATAATACATTTATATTATTTAACATATTTTCCCTACATACATTCTAGTGAATCCGATGTGAATCTCTTTTTTTAATTGATAAAATATGGTTTTAGGGTCTCTCAGCGTTTTTTTAATCAAAATATGTATTACAAAAAGATCCATTTTAGCAAACTAGCGAGACCAAAGTTAGGAACCTCATGGGCGAGAATCATACAAAACCAAAGATAATTATAATCTTATAAACTTAAAAAAAACCCTAAGATTGAGAACATGTTTAAAAAATAAAAAATAATCATCTGTCTAAATAGTAGTGTTTGGAAGTTTCTAAGAAAACACCCTTAACAAAACTTTCTTCTAAAAATTAAGTAGAGCCACTTTAGTAGAAATAAAAGAGAACAATATTTTGTAGGAAAAAAATAAGTCTTTCATAATAGAGAAAAAATGGGGCAAATGACAAGGGTGAGATATATTCCTCAACTCTTCCACAAAAAAGACTAGAGAAAGCCATGTGTTTCCACATCTAAACCAAAGCTTGTAGTACTTCCACAATTAGTCCCCAAAAAGGTACATCTATCACATCTTCTACAATGATAAGTTATAAAAATTCTATAACTTATCTAAACATATGTACTAGGAAAGCCTCCTTCAAAAAAGTGTATACAATGTTTCATAGCCAAACCCAAAAAAGATTCCCTAATTAGATGAATGCATATCACAACTTTTGTAATGGTGTAGGTCATAAATGAAAACCAATTGCTACCTCCCTAACCTCAAACCAAAAGCTTCCACAAGTTGTATCAAAATAAAATTGAAGTCATCCTATGATAACAACTTCAAACCCTTAGCTAAAAGTCAACAAAACATCCTTAAACCCAACTATAAAAATTTTGAATAAAGTGATTTATCAGAAAACAAGTAAGCTAGAACCAATTAGTATCAAAATATTAGGGAAATTTTTGATTTGACATAATGTAGTTGATCATTTATTTATCACAAATACACCTAAATTTAGAAGGGTCATTTTTTGAGTATCCTGAGGGGAAAGAATTCCCTTATTTTTCTCAACTTATTTCCATTTTTCTATTTCTTTCTCCTCATTCGAAGGAAATAATGCTCTTGTGTCTGTAATTATATACCATAGTGGTGAAAATTGGATTTTCAACCCAATCCACTCCTCAAAAGAGTTCAATAAGCATAATAATAAAATAACATGTGAGCCAAAGCACTAAGCAAACTAGCTAGGGAATAGGGCTACCTCATTCTAAGTATAGCCGATAGTAGCATCCATCTATTCAAGAAATTATTATAAAAATTTTTCATGTGTAAATACTAAAACTTAATATTTATAGTATCTTAATCTTGTACAACTGAAAAATATCAATCAAGGCTTTACCCTTTAGTTATAGACCTCCCTATTGTCGAAAAACTCATATTTGCCATCTCATTATGCCTAAATGCTTATCTCTTAATTTGATCCATGTCATTATGATGACCCAGGTATCCTATATTACATAGAAAACTTAAAAAATTATAAACATTTTGCACTTTCAATTTCAAATCCATACCTATTTTCTATCCTTTTAGACACTACCGACCAAAGAGGGACAAAATCACTGACAATAGTGTCCAGATCCTTATCTAGTGTCCAATTACCAAAATTCATCCAGATTGCAAATGTTTTGAAACCTATGGGTTGACATATTTGTCTTATTAAACCCTGCCTGAAATATTCCAAAAGGTGTGGTATAAATACAAGTTTAAGCCTTCTCATTCCTCATATAGCAAATACCAAGCAAACATCTACTAAAGCTAAATCAATCAACTGCACAAATATTTTTTTTTTACATATTTTCATATCAATTATAGGAACAGTCATATTACAAGTCTAAAGCACTCAAAAATTATCCCATGAGCAATATTTGTCAAATTATAAGATAGATAAATGCATGAATCTTCATATAGTATATTGCACCCTTGTTCACACACTTACCCACACATAGGGGGAAACTACATAAGGTTGAGGCCCTCCATGGAGTTTTGGTTATGTAGGTAGCACCCATTGATAGAGGGGTATTTGGGACAACTTGACACCATAAACCCATTAATCCATTTTTTAACAAACTCATTCCAAGGGTGAAGAAGGGTGAAGAGATAAGGTTTGACCAAATTAGTGAAGAATGATAGCATGCATCGCATATCTAAATACACTAGCAAAAAGGCATCAAAAAATCTAGAATAATGAAGTTATTTGCATGCATATCTAATAATTATTTTGTACTGGAATCCTACATCGCAATTAGACACTAGCATTGATGGTAGTGTCCAAATTTGATGGTAGTGTACATAGCCTCAAAAGTCAACCTCATAAGTACAATTTCTAGATCTGAAGACTAATATAAAATATTGATCCTACATACATTACACTAGTCCAGATCTAACTATGCATAATAAACCAATGAAGTACCATTATTTCTTATTTATTGTAATATATTTCAATAGATGTACTTTAATATTCTTGACAATCATAGTTGTACAAATTAATAATATTGTTTATATGAGTTTTCTATTAGTTAGCCTGTTATAGATTAATTTATCACCCTTGCACTTAAACTACTTCTATATTATTAACCCTATACCATAACACATATAAAAATTTAACGTTTTACATTTGGTGAACCCAACCATTGGTCCAAAAACCCTAGTGTGCCCTAGGGTTTATTGATTTATTATTTCTATGATTTCATATTTCAAAATATTCAAAAACATAAAAATCAAAATTTATCTATTTTTCCTAAAATCATGATTAATATGGATACATATGTTAGTTACTTCATTATCTAGTACATAATGGTAGTCATCACTTGTTATGTTCCTTGCATGGTTAACTCAACAAAAAACATAAGGGGTTCAAAACCTGACCACTTTAATGTAAATACATCCTTGCATACCCCTTGTTGTTATAATGTTTACAATGAGCTCCTGCTTGTCACTACTCAACATCAAAGGAGTGCATGAAACAACCATTTTGTCCACCTTACATTCAAAACCACCCCAATGAGGTCATTACTAAAACTTCAGTTTTAGATTTACTACATCATTTTTCTCATTACAAAGATGTCATTTTGGATGCATTACATATGACCATATTTCCAAGTAATGTGGAGGCACTATATGTGGTCTCCATGATGAGATCCATTAAATGGACTAAAAATAATATATCTTTTGAAAAATAAGATTTACCACCTTAACATTATATAAATTGTTGTTTACCACTGTACGTATATGTGTGTGTTTGCAATAAAATGGTGAAAAGAGTATTCATGAACAATGGGTCCAAACTCAACATTTGCAACATTTCCTTCCTTTCCTTACTTGGCATTGGGGTTAAAACCCTATAATCCTCAAGTATGAGCATCAATGGATTTTAAAATATTTCATGACATGTACTAGGCCAAATAACAATACACATTACTGTGGGACTTCATACATTGGCTACTTTGTGCCAAATGATGCCAAATGACTTGAAGTATAATATAATTTTAGGATGACCTTGGATGCATGAAATGTGTGTGATCTCATCTTCTTTACACACATGCCTAAAATTCAACCATCAGGGATTTATCTATACATGTTATTGTTCCCTTTAAACATTCTAGGATGGTCCAACAAATCAACATTCCTACATCACAATCTTATACTTCTAATTTCAACTTTAATATTTTCTTAAACATGGATATAGAGGACAAGGATTAGGTAAAAATGAACAAGGTGGATCCCAACCTATTTCTCTTACTCATAATACAAATTGGCAAGGCTTGGGTTTTTCAACAAAATTTACAAGGGACATACAAGCTACTTACAATAAACCATGTTTTATGTGGACCAAAGTAGAATGTATGCATATACCTACTTCTATAACTAATCTATAGTTTATAAACCCTCATTTGATTAATGAAAATGTTTCACCATAAATCTGGACATTAGATGAGCTCTCAAACGATGAGTCATTGCTAGAGTACTTGGGGACATATGAGGATATCCCTTCCTTCTATCATGATAATAAGTTTCCTCATACCACCTCTACTCATGCTTAGTTTGGTGAGAGAGATGATATCAATATCCAATGCATTGCACCAAACATTATTCCTACTACACCATATATTACAAAATGATCCACCTTGATAAATGAAGAAATTATATAATATAACTATTGAATAGACAAAGACCCTCAACTAGTATTACTCGCTACAATGATGCAAGAGGATGAAGGTAAAACCTATTGACATGTCCTACATGATTACCTAAAATCATTTTATTTGGATTATTTAGATATGCCTGAGATTGACCTATCAGTGGCAATGCACTTTATAATTACTATATCTGGATGCAAACCCTGTTAAACAAAAAAATCATAAAATGCATCTAAAGTTGGCATTATTGGTCAAAGATGAAATTCAAAATTTCTTAGATGTAATTTTCATAAGAGCCATTACACGTTATTATTGGGTTTTTAACATTGTACCCATCACTAAGCCCAGTGGTTACATATATTTTTGTATTGAATATCGTGATTTAAACAAAGCTTATCTGAAAGATGATTTTCCTTTACCCAACATGGACATGATTGTCAATTCTATAACCAATTATGAGACATTTTAATTTATGGATAGTTTTGATCGATATAACCAGATCAAAATTAAACCAACATATCAAGAAAAAATAACATTTACCACCTTGTGGGGAATGTTTTATTATATCGTCATGCCTTTGAGACTTAAAAATGTAGGACCAACATATAAAAGGACATAGCACACATTTTCCATGATTTTATCCATAAAACTATTGAGGAGTATGTTGATTATTTACTAACAAAATATAAACACTGATAAAATAATCCAATAGATTTACAATAAATATTTGAACGCTTGCAAAATTTCAATGTGCGTTTAAATCGAAAGAAACATGTTTTCAAAGCATCTTTTGAAAAGATCTTGGGCTACATTATTTCCCAGTGAGACATCAAGGTTGAGCCAACGAAAGTTAAATATATTTTTGATATGTCAACACCAACCAATTTTAAATAATTATGATGTTTACAAGGCTGAATTTAGGTAATTCAATGCTTCATTACTCAATTGGCTGAGAAAATGATTATTTTCACACAATTACTTAAAAAGACACAAAACTCATATGGGATGATGTTTTCCATCAAATTTTTGACAAAATCAAGGAATATATAGCAAATCCACTAGTACTTATGCCTCCTATACTAGATCAACCACTACTCCTTTATATCTCAACAACTCGTGAGGCCTTGGGGGCTCTATTAGCACAATATGATGATGACCATCAAGAACACACCATTTATTACATAAGTCATCAATTAGTTGATTATGAATGCAAATATACCATAATGGAAAAACTATTTCTATCATTAGTATTTGCTACACAAAATTACAACACTATTTGCTTAACAATGAGGTTCGTGTTATAATTAAATAAAATCACTTGAAGTTTCTCATGAACAAAACCCACCTAGCTGGATGAATAACTAAATGGGCTATGTATCTCACACAAATTGATCTCAGGTTAACATCTCAAAAATTAGTCAAAGGTCAAGTTGTAGTTGATCAACTAGTGGTGACTCCATTACCATATCCATTCCCAATTATCGAGGCTTTTCATGATGATTTTAGATCATATAATATATCCAATAACCCATGGACAATATTCTTTGATGGATCCTAATGTATGATGGGTATGGGTGTAGGTATCATATTTCAAACTTTTGAAGGTGAATACATGCCATTATCTTATAGATTAGCCTTTTCTTGCTCCAATAATATAATAGAATATGAGGCCTTGATAATTGGATTATCCATAGCACAAAAACTTCATATCAAGGATATACAAGTTTTTTGTGACTCTCAATTGGTCATTAATCAATTTACCAATCATTACAAGACTAAAGAAGAGCACTTACTTCCATATAAAGACATGGTGGACATATATAAAAAAACATTTGACACTTTTTATAATGACAATATCCCACATAAGGATAAATGTCATACAGATGCAATGGCTAGTGTAATATCCTTAATGCCTTTTGATATCAGTGATGATTGCATCAATTTCACATTACATAAATTATGACAACCATCCATTACGTCAAATAAAATAGATGCCTTAACAATTCTTTCTATCACACATAGTTCTAAAAATACATAATGGTACAATGGAATTTATAATTTCCTATACAGGACTTACATACCATATCATTTTACACATAATGACAAATGTAGACTACAATGAGAGGCACTTCCTTATGTTATCATTAGAAACTATTTATTCAAATGAAGCTTCAATGGACAATTACTTTAGTGCTTAAACAAAGATGAAAAATAAACCCTGCTCTTAGAAATGCATGATAATGAGTGTAGAGAACACTTTAGTGGCTAGGAAATGTGCCATAAATTATTATTCTAAGGTTATTATTGGGCTATAATGGAACATGAATGTATTGATCATGCCAAACTATGTTTACAATGCTAGAAATACAATAAATTATATCATGATTCATCTCACAAGTTACAGTCGATTGTCTTTCCCTATCCCTTCACCTTACGAGGTTTTGATTTGATTGGAAAAATAAATCTTGTATCTACAGGTGGTCACAAATTCATAATCATAACTACATAATATTTTACCAAATGGGTGGAGGCCATTCCACCTGAATCTACCACCAGAGATGAAATATGCAAAATTTTAATCACTAATATTATCTCCCATTTTGGCATACCTTTAGCTATAATTTCAGATAATGGGTCAAAATCCAAAAATAATATAGTGAAGCACTTTTGCAGCAAATACAAAATTAAACATACATTTTTTACAACTTATTACCCACATGGTAATGGTCAAGCAAAAACAACATTTAAAACCATTGTTAAAATTATTGGAAAAATAGTTGAATGATACAATAGAGATTGGCATCAAAAAATGGTGTATGCTTTGTGGGAATATCGCACTAGTGTTTGCACACCTACTCAAGCTACACCTTACTCATTAACTTATGGTACAGAGGTTATTCTACCTATTGAATTCAAAATACCATCTTTGTGTGTTTTTCTCAAGGATATTATAAAATATAATGACTATCGTGAAAAATGATTACATTAACTGGAACAAATGACTATAAAACACACACGAGATATTGAACATTTACGGGTCTATCAAGATCACATCAAACTCACATATAAAAAAAGGTTCAGCCACATGAATTTGTTGTGGGTGAACTGATACTAAAATAAAATCAAAAGAATGCCATTGTAGAAAAAGACAAGAAAGAAAAGTTCAAACCAAATTAGTTGGGTCTATTCATAGTTAGAGAAAATTTGGGAACAAACATGTACCACCTAGCTACAATTGAAGGAAAACATCTCAAGAACCTAATGAACATTATACACTTATGAAAATATTATACCTAAATATTTCAAAAATACAAAAAACCAAACATTCAATAAATATAAAATCATTCAAATAAATTCAAAAATACAAAAATAGCTAGCACTCCCATATTTTATTAGTTCTTTGGCATATATATTGTTTATTTTATGTTGTTAGATAGCATATCATTTCATTATTATATACACATATGTTTCATGCATCTTTGAATGTGATAAAGGCATACCAAAACACATGACGTATGCACTTCTAGATGTTGAACCTCTCCTTTACTTCTTGGACCATCCCTTTGAATTACATTGAGCACTCTTGTGTGTGTGCTTGATTTTTTTTAAAGGTGTACTATTACTCTCTAGACATTTTTATGATCTATATCATGCATCTTTGGACTTTATGTGATCATATATTGCAGATCTAATCGATACATCTCCTTCGACATGTTATCCCTATGTGTTACATGATTAATACATAGATTATATAGCCACTTTATCTTTTTGAGGTAAGGTACCTTCTATATTTTATTTTCCTGACCTCAAAAGGATGGGCATATCAATGGGGGTTTGTCATATAAGCATGACCTCCACATTTTCACAATTTCCAGCTTTTAGTGGGGGCATGTCACAAAGTCATAACCTCCACACTTATACACCTTCTCAGCATTTCCAAATTTTTGTGGGGGCATGTCATAAAGGCATGACCTCCATACTTATACACTTACTTACTATCTCCAAATTTTAGTGAGGGAATGTCATAAAAACATGACCTCCACACTTGCACAAACTCTAGTTCAATTTCATGATGCATATATACACTTGGGGTCATAATCTTATATGTTACACTGATTTTACATATATTTAAAATAGAGTTTTTCAAATTTATGACCCATATACACCAGCTCAAACATATTAGAGGTGCATATTCCATGTTGTTACACCAAAAATAATGAAATTTACCAATTATACTACACACTAAGATGCACTGATTACACCAATATATACTGTTATTGAGCCTTTCTACTACAACAATTAGTTCATTTTATAGGTTGAAGTGATTAAATCATTTAGCCTCACTAGATTTATAGACGAGAGTGATTAAATCATCCAACTCACTAGATTTATAAGATGATTTTATTAAATCACTCACCTTTACCATATTATATATATTCACACTTGAGTTATGCAATTGAGATATACTGATCTCAATGGCCATGTCACAACACATCATTACACCAAATTGGAAGAATAATACCTTCCAATCTCCCTCTTCAAATATCCAAAGTTCAAGTCTAAACCTCTTCCAGCTCCAATGCTTCACAAAGAAACATCTTACCAAGTCAAAGCATCAAGAGGCAACATGGTTGCATAACACACAAGTGTATTCCTTCCTTGCTCTCTTTTTTATCAAGCATTTAAATTATTTATAATTTTAGATTATATGTACTAATTTATACTATTACATGCTCTTAATTACAGTTCATACACCATCAAAACACTCAAAGTTGGCTCAAGCGAAGGTAAGGTGTGTTGTTCACACCTAGGTATGCATTCGTTTCTTTTAACTTAGTAATTTCACCCTTATGCATTACTATATTAAAGGGGTCAGGGTAAGTGTAGATACTAAAACTAAATATTTATAGAATTTTAGTCTTGCACATTTGACAAATATCAATCAGGGCTCTATCATTCGGTTCTAGACCTCCTTACCAATGAAAGACTCACATTCACCATATCATTGTGCCTAAATTCTTATCTCTAAGTTTGATCTGTATCATTGTGATGACCCAAGTCTCTTGTACTGCACAAAAAGCTTAAAACCTAATAAATATCTTACACTATTAATTATAGATCCATACTTATTTTCTAGACTTGTAGACACTATTAGCAATAAAGGGTGTTTAACCCTAAATTAGATTAGAGTTTATCCTATATTGGTGATAAAATAGGGTTAATAATATATAAATGACAATATGCAATAGTTATAATTAGATCTACAATAGGCCAATTAAATGGTAAACTCAGATATAAACATACATTGAATTTATTATGTTGGGCATAGGCTAAATATAAAAAGTACAACCTAAGCTATGTATGAAAATGATAGAAATAATATACTTAGTTGGTTTTAATGCTAACATATTGTTTGATATAGAACAAACATAATGCATGTTGGAAGATGATTTTGGAACAATCATCAGATTCTGGATATGACCCTTCTAGATCTTTGAACACTAACATCAGCCTAAGACAGTTGCATCAATGTTATTATCTAGTTTTGACGTAAGTGTCATGTATAAAATACATGTTGAAAATGGATAAGACCTCTTGGATGCTTATGGGTTTAGCTTCACCTTCACTCTAGTGCATTCATATCTGGGTCATGGACTATTGCTCCTCATGAATTTATAAAACCCTAGTTCTTCATCTTCATTGTGACCTTGGGAAAAAATAGGATAATGGGCACATAATGTCAAGCTAACCCCAAATATCCCTCTATTATTGAGCACTACTAACACAACCAATACTCTAAAGAGGGCCTTAGACTAATGTATTTCTCCCTTATATGTTGGTTTTTGTGTGAATCATGCAATATTGTACTAAGCAAGCACAATAGTGACCTAGCTTGTAACTTGGCAAATCAGACTCTTGGGCTACTCCTTTAATACTTCAAACTTGTAAATGTGTTGTACCTATGATTGGTATGGAATTAATGAAGCTTTATTCAATTGAATTCCTGATAGAATGCTTTTGATAAGTTGCTTTGATCTCTTTGGTCTTTTGTTAGGTGAGGAATGAATGAGGGTGGATCTTTTATTTATATCGATCCTTTTGGATAAGTAACTCACATAAAAGCACTTAGGTCAACCATTAAGATACATTTTATTTAAAAAGTATATGACTTTAGGGCATTGGACACTTGCATCAGATTAGGACACTAATGTCGATGCTAGTGTTTATCTCAGACGTTAGTGTCTAAAGAGTAGGAAAGTAGGTACAAGTTCAGAACTTATAGAGATAGAACTGTTATAGCTCAAATTTTCACCCTAGGTAAGTCAATTAGACCTTCTCCAATTTGGTATAACATGGAACTATCTCTAAATATATGCAAGAAACTACAAGAGATAGACCTCTAGATTTGAAAGGGCTAGCTCCCTTGATCTATCTTTTAGGCTCACACACTACATTAAGCTAATCACTATTGGGGGTGAAAAGTGAAGAAGGAAACATAAAATCAACTTATACTAATGAAGGTGATACACCAAATATAACTCCACAAATATAGTTACATTTGCACTAAGAAAGAAGACTGCCAAAACTGACCTCAACTCAATGTTCTTCTAGCATGAGTGTTTCTACATGGAGGCAGATTGCTATTCATATCCAGAGTTGGGTGAAAAGGAGGTTTGATCTTAGACACTACTAATCTCTCTCACACTTTAATTATACCTTAACAAAAAATTACACTTTATGAGACATGTTAAAAGAAATGCTACTACTCACAAAATGCATACAAGAGCATAATGGACATAAGGAGAAGACATTCATCACTTGTCATCCAAATAGACTACTTGGCATAATTAGGCAAGAGTTGCAGAGACAAAATCAACTTCAAAACTTTATTCAAAGGCAAAATAAAATGTCAAACTAGTAAGGCTTTGCCATATCAATTATGGATTCATTACAATACTAAAATGGCTTAAATATATAGAACATATGAGAGGAGAGAGAAGAAGTGAAGTTGAATAGTCATAATACTAATTTTAAAGACTTGAAATCTATTACAATGTAAGAAAAGGAATTGGAAAATAGTTCATGAATTTCTCTTGAACATCTATCAATCTGAAACATAACATCTTCTTAGAGTTGGCATAGAGATCTCCATGGTCTTACTTGAACCTACCTTATTGATGATGAGTCCATCTATCTGTCTTGAAATGCCTTAAAACTCCTTGACACATATACATTGACTTGGAAAAGTGAATACATGATTTGTGATAGTCATATATGCCCCTCAACTAATGAACTTCTCTGCACCACTTATCATTCACTCTCTTATAGTCACTCATTAGCCTTTCAGACCTGATTCACACACTTGTCACTAGGGTGACCTGTAGGAGCTCAAGGAAATTCATTGCAGAGAGGTAAGACACCTTGTAAAACCTTTTTTGTCCTCTAATCTATCAAATAAGCCTCAAAATATTCAATATCACACTTCTCACAATCACACATAAGTAGTCACCCTCTTTCTCACTGTCTTGTTCTATACTACATGTAATGACCAACTTAACATAGGAGTTTCCATGTATAACCAAGGTGAGAATTGAATATGAAGATTTAGAACAAGTATCCACACACCTTGCACAATATCCTTCACCTATCAATTCCCTTTTGTACCTATAAAACACCTCAAATCCTATAAAAACATAGAATTAGGCATGTTTGTACAAGTGATAGTACAAAATAATTGGGTGGAAGGGAGCTTGAGAGAGTGCCAAACATGTCCAAATAATATTCCAGGATAGTTTATTCCTTTTAGATGCATTTCCATTCATATTTTCTTCATTAGGTTCTTGAGAGGTTTTTAGGTTGTTTAAGTTCTTAATGACGATTCATAAAAGTTAGACACTTAACCCTCAAACCAATTCCATTGAGATCAATTTTAGGACCCCAATTAACTATCCATAAGTTATTGAAGCACCATGCACACTATCCATATAGATATGAGCAAAATAAGTTGGTTCTCGAGCTCTTACTATGCATTCTGGACACCCCTGAAAGAAAATTAGGCTAAAATGCCTAATTTTGAGTTGATTTTTGCAAACCACTACATCCAATCAACCTTATACTCTCCCATGAAGGTTATTAACTCTATTTAAAGGATCATATGGTCATATGAATTATAGTTAGGCACCTGATGGTTTATGCCTAGTTTTAGGCCTAATAGGCCTAGACTGTGTTTCTAGGTATATATCTAGCTCTGAGTGTTTCCAATGGATGTAGGTACTTTATAAATATTTATTAATCTTTATTATAACCTTAGATATCATCCCATAGTCACTCAAGACTCTCCCTTTCATCCTTTCACCATTCATATACAAGGTCTGTAGATTAGCTCGTTTGTGAAATGCCTCTGCTCTGAGATAAAACAAAGAGAACTTCCCCTATTAGTCTAATCTAAAGGTGACTATAAAGATATTTTTTAGGTCATGATTACCTTCTATACTAAGTTTCAAATTAATATCATACCTCTATATATTTCAATATCTCCAATTCCCAAAACTAGCTACTAGATTTTGTGACTATGTGTAGGGTCTTAATTGGCTGAGTATGAGGTTCAAAACCTAGTTTAGTTCAATATTTGCTTGTTTATTTGGATTTCATTAAATGTGACATCACCACTATGAGAGTGATTTTAACATGTTCATTCAATTCATACTTTTGTCTACTAATCAAACATGCATTCTTCATTAGCTTAGACCAGTATGTGATTGTGTCAAACTGTAAGTTTACATTTTAGGGAAGTTATGAGATTCCTATAGGTGTTGATACATATTTGAGTATTGTACTTACCTCTTTTGTTCCTCCTAAGGTCACTAAAGTCATCTCACACCTAAATATATCCACTCTTACATTGAGACCATGTTTTTATCTGTCAATATCAACACACTATAGGTTGCTTTCAAGTTATAGGCTCATTTGGGCTCAAAGGCACTATAACTCACCGAATATTCTTAGTAGAGTCTTGACTGAGTTGGAACCATTCAACCATCCTTCTCCCTTGACCAAAAAAATCTCATTATTGAATTGGCATGTTATTAATATGTCTAGGCTACAATAATGAAGCCACAAGGCTTACTTAGATCTCATCAACTTCCACCAACAGATGACACTGTTTGAGGAAGGGTTCATTTTTAGAGAGGTTAAGGTAAGTCATCTCTTTTACAACTTTCTTCAACATGTGAACATGAATCTAGATCTGACTATATGTAAAAGCCTCATCATTATCACAATGATCTTTTCCACGCTCTTAGACTTGTTTGAAGGTCTTAATTGGATCCAAACACCTCTAAATCCCTTTCAACACCACTATACCTCTTTTTGTATTGACCTCAGACCAATTTTTAAGACTACCTGTAAGTGTTGCTTGAAGTGATATTGACTAAGTTGATCTTGAATATGATTCTTACAACTAACATCTAACCTTTTTTAATGGTATAGTCCTATTTTTGTCATCTTAAATATCTCTTCAAAACTTTGAACTCCAACCCTCATCAACACTCTATTTCAATATTCCTACATAGTCCTGTAGGTGACTATTTGCTTGTATATGAGCTCAACCTTCAACTTCACCTGGTTTCCAATGCTTTTAGATTTCCATTGGTCCATTAAATCTTAATTAGACCATCACCACACTCTGGGAGGTTGAAAATAAATGCATTACCTTTGATCTAAAGCCACTTACACAAGGGCAAACTCTGCAACTGTGAAGACAATGTTCTTAGGCCATTGATGTTTATTTCTAGCACAAGGAGGTAATTCTACCTATTCCTTCATATCCACACATTCTAAATCAACTAAATTCAACATGAAAATGATGAACATACTCTGCCAACTTGCATACATCACTTGGTTCACATAAACCAATTCAAGCAGGCGAGAAAACTAGTCATTAGGAATGTACAGGCAATTTTGAGGTGCTAACAATCTTAGTGATTATTCATGAAGTATATACCACTAATACATAAACCAAGACCATGAAATGTAAGGCCATAAATACTACTAACATCCACCAAGTAAATTTACTTCAACTCTCCTTACCCTGTTCGTACTGAAGGAAAACCATTTGACCTTATTGACTTGCCCAAGAGAGTGATAAGAGAGAGAAACCAATTTTGCTCAAATTTGGATCTATAAAAGCTTTTTGAATCTAGAAAATAACCATGGGGATCTCAACACACTTTTTATAATCCTTAACATGTGCCGGAGGAGTCATACAATCTGTACAACTACTTAAAACTACCCTTTTTGTAGTTGATCTCCTTATTTGTACATTGAACTTGCATTTTTTAGTTTGGCAGTCTTCTTTTGACATTATTTGAAAAGTGGTACATTAGATTTCATCTTGAAACATTTTTTTTTATGTGAAAAAATGTACATTTCATTAGAACGGCCAAAAGGTGGCAAAAAAAGGACATGAGACAAACTAGACAAATGTGACCAAGTTCGAACATATTGTATGACCTCATTAATGACCATGTGACCACTTTCAAACTTAAGGGACCCTATTAAAGTTTTAAAATGCAAGGGGTTTGTCCTAATTTGACCTATGGTGAAATTTGGTCAACATGAATTTAAGTATATTTAAAACATTTTATGTAAGATATAAGGCCTAAGTCATCAACATGAGACTGGTATGACTAAGAGATATAGGCCAAGGGGGCACAAAATAGACCAGATGCAAGACTTATAGAAATATGAAAGACCTATAACTAAGGGGAATAATGAAGGTCTGAGTTTGCCAAATGTACAATACTGGAGTGCTATATAATCCATAAACATTATCTATGTTTCCCCCTTTTAATCTAGTAATGAAATTGTTAGTTTAAAGGAAAGGAATGTGTACTTGGGTGTGCATAACACACCTTGTCTTTATGTGTGCCCAACTTGAGTGATTTATAGGTGACTGGCCTGTAATTAAGAACATGTTATAATATATAATTAGCGTATAATATTTAGAATTGAAAGCATTTGAAATAGAATTAAATTAAAATAACAAGGTTTATGAGTACACATGTGTTGATGTAACCACCTTGCCTATTAACAATTTGATTTGAAAAATATGTATCATTATAAGGCTCTGAAACTAATATTATGACAAATATAGATCAATCTTGAAAGTGATATATATATATATATATATATATATATATATAGAGAGAGAGAGAGAGAGAGAGAGGCCCATGCCCCCAACCTTGGAGAAGAAGTGAATTGCCACCTAGTAGTTGAGATTATCTCAACCATGCAACCTAATGATACTTATAACCTAGTGAGTGTGAGTGAACCAAGTCACCCACACTATAAAACTAGTGAGGCTAGATGGTACTATCAATTCCAACCTGAAAACTTGGTTAGATTGGGTGATTTTATCACCTTGACCATTCAAAAAGGTGAACCAACTATTGCAGTAGATTAGCTCAATATAGTTTGTAAAAGTCCAACTAGTGAGTGGTGGCAGTCCCTGAGAAAGTTCTAAAATTTGAAACTAATTTAGATTTTGAAATATTAGGTACACATTGTAGAGAATATGCACCTTAGATATGTCTCATGCTAAAACTATGTATAACAATGGTACCAATGTATAGAATTCTACCACAATTATGAATTTGAATCATATAACTATGTGCTTTGATCAATTCAAAAAATTGTCTAATTATAGAGAATATACTTCCAAAGCATACCCCCACTATATATGAAGAAATATGAAATTTGATATAAGTACCAATGTGGAGAACATGTTTCCAAAACATGCCCCCACTATAATTTTAAGATTTTGAATACTGAAGAGGTGTGGAGAACATGCTTTCAAAGAATGCCCCCATTGAATTTGAGAATTGTGAATGTGTGGAAGCCATGCCCCCACTGAATCTAAAAACTGATATAAGTATCATGTACTTAATGAATGTGGAGAACATACTTCCAAAGCATGCTTCCACTAAATTTAAGAACTATGTCAAATGTGGAGAACATGTCTTTATGACATTTTCCCACTAATATTCCCCCCTTTGAGAGGAGGGAAAGATAAAAACTGGTAACTACTTAACATCAAAAGGATAAGACAACTGTATAATCTATGAATGTAACCATGTATCATATAAAAAGAACATGTCTAGGTAGATATAACATTTAAGCACATGGAACCAATGTGATCACATGTAGTTTTAAGATGCAGGATAAGGATATGACAATGTCTAGATAGTAACAATATAAGCTCAATAATCAAACAAACACACACACAAGATCATTCTAAAAAAAGTTAAAATATAATGGTTCAAAGAGACTGCAAACAAGGGGCATGTTCAAATGTCACACAATTTAAGGGACATGACTTAGTCAGATGTCCACAAAAGTGAGGATGACATATTCAAATGTCTATACAACAAATAATGACATATGCAAATGTTAATGAAAGCATATATATGCACAAGGTCCATAATAAAAATAACATGTTCAAATAAAAAATATAATAGCAAGCCAAGACACTCAAGGAAGTGTATAAAGTAAAGTATAAACAACTAACATAACCATGTCATAATAGCCCATGGATCAAATGTGCTAGGAAAAAATGTCGAGTATATATCATATCAAGTTTCCTGTGTAAGATATAATTATGAAAAAAGGCACATGTAAGTACATATGTAAGATCAAACATGATAATAAAATATGATCATTGAACCATATAAATTATGTGTATCAAGATCAAGGAAGCAGATGCCCCCATTGTCTGCATGACATGAGTAGAGGGAAGGCCCAACATACGAAATAAGAATAAATCATATTTTGTGTATGCTTATATCACACTCAATTAAAAGTGTGACACACATGTGTATGTAGAAGTAACGGAATATGCCATCCATCATTGTAGAACTAACACATAGATGCTAGGGAGCCAATTTATCAAGTAGGTGCTAAAAAGATTTTTGGATTTTTGAATGTTTTTTATTTTGATTTTATTTTTTGGATATTTGAAGAGACTACTCTATGATCTCATACAATAGATTTTTCATAAGCATCTCCCCTCACTCAGTGTTTGATAACCTTAAGTTGGATCTTTTCTATTATTTGCATCATGATTGGATAGGTTGAAAAGGTACATAGCATGCTACTCCTCACATTTTTCATGTGTAATAGAAGAAACAATTCTATCATTTAGAATAGTTATTAATTTGACTTCATGAAGGAAGGAAACATCTTGTTGATTTGGATCAATGTTTGCTTCCATTTGGTATAGCCAAAGAGTTCCAAGTGTGAGTGCATATAGGGATGTGGTGGGCATAACCCAAACCCATGTTTGAATTAATGTAACAACCCCATTAGAGTCAACTAAAAATACACAATTTTTTTAATTAACATGTATACTATAAATAGATTTCACCATGAAATAAACATTGATCATACCAAATACTCTAAAAGAGATAACTATAAATGAAATATACCTAGTCATACATCTTGTATCGCTATCAACATAAGAAAACACATCATGATACAAATATAAAAAGTAATTACAAATATCCAGAAACTGTTGGTTTGATACATAGTCATTTTTGTCAATCCTCAGTAAATATTTAATTACAAATCTTCATGATAATGATTTCAAAAATAAATATAATATAATATAATACAATATACATAATTAAGATACATGACTCCTTAGAGAATGAGTTCTCAGGACTCTCTAGTATCTTTTGCAATCTCAAGTGTCATCTCAAAAGTAGTACTGTTATGGGGAGAGAGAGTATCATCCGATTGCTTTTTCACACCAACCACAGAGCAATGATGCTCTACACTAATAACATCAAAGAATGTTCTTATCTTAACAGATGAGTAGATAGTGATGGTGTGAGAATTTAGAGAGATAAATAAGTACTCATATGCTATATAATTTCTAAAATTAAACATGTAGTGTATCGTAGAAAACTTATTCTATTGCAAGATATTGCACTAACATGTAAATCATATTCATGAAATGATAATGTCTCACTAAACATACTTTCATCCAAAATTTTAAGAATAATAAATAATAGCGATCTATAAATCAATCAAATTCATACACACCACTTCATCGGACTGCCTTCATATGAAATTATGATGCTAATAAGCCACTGAAGTTCATCTCTCCTTACTATCAGCAATGCAATATTGGTCAAACATAATTTAACCACAAGATTTATATAATTTACATCCTAATATCAACCATATCACATAACATGTTAAACATAAGAGTAATCAAAGCATACATTTATTTCATCAAACATATTAATGAATCTTACATTATTATCTATCTCATGCTAAAAATAATGATGACAGTTTATACTACCCATATAAAATACACGTTTAACTATAATTTCTAGCTACCACATTTAGTTTCCAACATACTACACCTTATAATAACTCACATTACCACAGTTTAGTATTCTAAGACATTACTACTAGTTTTCCATAAATAATCATATAAAGTAGTCTTAAATACATGTAAACATAAGCTTATATTCAAGTAACTATATAATGAAATAAGTCACAATTTTCATGAAATAAATAATATTCTATCTTAGCATTCATTAAATATTTGAATATTATTTTTACGTATATATAAAATCCTACTAACTGTCACAAAACATACCATTCATAGTAATAACCAACACGCATACATTTAATTAGTCAAATGTAGGTGTAAGTCTAGACATATCAATTACAGTATGCACTATCTAAGTTTAACATACATTTATATTGTAGTAATCTATGACATCTCATACTATCATAATTCATTATTTATGAACACAACTACATAATTACGAATAACCATCCTTATAATTTCAAAAAATAAATGACTCATAAACATAATAATAATCTAGCAAGTACAGGTTTATACCACCTAGGTATATCCTATGATTGAATTGCATACTACTATATCTTATAGGCATACATCACGATGCACTATTATATGTTAAATATAACCAAATATTTATACATATTAATAGTCTCATAATATGTATTGCACACAAATATTCAATATTGAATATATATAACTAACAGTCAATTAATCATTTGTAGACAAATAAAAAATTTATAAATCCATTATAACATTCATTTAAACATCTCATTTCATTTTTTATAAGACTATTTTAATATGGTTATAGTTTCAGTTTCTCAGATACCTGATGACTAGATAAATTCATACTTCTAGCTACAATCTTAGGCATATGACCCAACACAGTCATTTATATTATGTACTTATGTTGCATACCTAATTCTTTGTATAGATATATTAAAACAAAATTCAACACACATAAAACATACAATAATCCAAACTAGTATTTGCTATATATTTTAGGGGTTTGCATGCATGCATTCGTTAATTTAATTATATGTAATTTTTTAACATAATTAATAATCCATACATAGAATTATAACCATAAGAATACACCCCTATGACTATATATAATTATCCACACATAACACCTATAATTATCTATATTTTTAAGAGAGATTTTCACAAGGTTATTCAATCATTATACTCTCATATAAATTGGCTACGATTTAAAGTCTAAACAACCATTCTTCGACAACTTGAGGTTCAAAATATTTTATCTATCAAAATTTTGTTTAATTATGACTACTGGTAAGTATATTCTCTTTAGTCTTACTATCAGATAAATCTCATCAAAACTCTATTTAAATTTTTATTTACCTATATAGGCCGCATAATCAAGAATTCATAATTAACTGTTATTATCTACATAATTGACTTTTAATTGGGTTCAATTATAAATCGACCTATTAATGTGAATAACCACATTTGATTATTTAAAAGGCTTTCCTTAATTAGTGCTAGATACTAATTAATTTTCTTAAAAATTCCACAAATTATAAATAATCTAAAACCTCTATGAAAAGCTACGATGCTAAAGGTGTTATAATCTCTTTTTTATGAAGCCACCAAAAACATGTTACATTATTTTCCTAAAATAATTTCCAACAAGAGAAGGATACTCCTGTACCTATGGTGACTCCTTACAAAATACAATTGTATATTATAATATAAAATGACTCATGCATATTCCAAAAATAATCTACAGAGATTAATACTCAACTTATTTTTAAGTTATAGATTAATGTAATGATTTATTACATAGAGATCAATAAAAGCACGATGGCCCATATAATAATAATATGTGCTAAAGATTATGGTGACTTCCCTATGAAAAAGCAAAAATAGAATAGTGGCGTTGCCTTCAAACTAGCACAACTAACATTGTTAATTCTAATGCTCAGTTGGGTCTCTTCCTATGGGTCTATTTTCTATTTAAAGTGTTGAAATATATCATGTATAGTCTCCTGCATAGCTCGTGTTGTTAATCACCATGCCCAATGAAGGTGTCAAAACAAATATATCTCTCAAAAAATCTTTTCTACAAGGTTTATATCGAGTGCATCATAAAACATCAAGAATTTTAAGTGTAAGATAAACCTCACTAAATAGTCAGGGATTCGTAGTGTCAAAAAATGATATTACATGCAAGAATTTTCTACATATGACAAGAAGCAGATGTAGTTCTGAGACCAATAAAAAAAGATCTCAAAAAAATTATTTCAATGTGTTAAAAATTATTTTTTCTTGTTCAAGCATGCTAGCTTCACCTGCTAATTCTCGAGTTTTATAAGATCTTTTTTCGCTTTAAATACATCGATGACCTTTCATATTTCATATTTTCTCTTAATGAGTCTAAATAAGTTCTCATAATAAAAATATGTAAAATAGATAATTTTGAAGGAATTTTTTTATTGGATGTACCCATTTTATTCTAAAAAATGTCATAAAAAGAAAAAAATCAGTCTAAATGGTGAAGTTAGGGAAGAAAAGATAATCACATACTTGATCTTGTGGGTAAGATGAAGGTGTCCAGTTTCTTATACTTCAAGTTGGACAATTATGACAATGTTGAATAGTTAGACATATTATTTGAAATACTATGACCAATCTCTATAAGAATATTTTCTGTTATGAGTTCTGGTATTAACTAGTACACTCGTGTTGCCTCCAAATTAAATAAATTGACCATAATGTGTCTATAACATGAAAGCAATGTAAAGACATATGTTATATCTTCTACGTGTTTTTAAGTTCATAAGAATTAACTAATACCTATTCTAATAGTATGTAACATCTAGTATAGTCATCCGTCATGACATATTTTGGTAGCATCCATTATATAGGACATTAATTAACATTAATAAATTATGATCTCTAATATAATGGATTTTGGTTTTATGTAGCCATATTCTTTTAATTCTTCTAGTGGGTGCTCTACTAATTCCAACTTAAAAATAAGACAAATTAACTAGTTATTAATATATTTTCTCATGATCATATATTTGAATTTAAAACATTGTCTACATAATAAATTGAACTGAAAATTTTCTGTTATGCTTCCCTTTTTCTTCTTCTAGTTATGTTATGCCTTTTTTACCTTCTCAAGCTTTGCTTCCCATTCTTCTTTTCCCAAAATACTTATGATAAAATAGTTTTTTCTACTTTCTTGAAAATCACTCTCTTAAGAAGATAGGCGTGGCCCTTTTTCCTTGTTTTTTGATTTCTTTTGATTTTCTTTTGATTTTTGTTATTTTTTGTCTTGTTATTTTTTTCTTTCTAAATTTAATCATTTTCTAATTTTTATTTATTTCAACATAAAATAGAGAAGATCCATAATTTAATAATTTAATTTGAAATCTCTTATTATCATAAATTTTAATGATAATTTTGAGAACTAATAATCCATATTTTTAAATCTAATTATGTTAATAATATTACCATTAGATTTAATGATAAAACATAATAATTACACAATAAATTTATTAAAGCTTTTAAAACTACATTAACAAACTCATAGAAATCAACTTTTCAATGTAAGTAAAAATAAACACACTATGAGCAAATCATTTTTTATGTATTTTATCATGTGTTAACTACTGTGGTATGTGCAGGGTTCTTGTCAGTTCTCTATCATCTTCTGACGTCTCTATCTACATCACCCTCTTTGATGATGCTCTCCCTCCATCATGCTTTGAGAAATAAGTTATCATACGTCAATATTACAACAAGTAGGTAGTTAAATCACATCAACATGATAACCATACAACATAAAATATAAGTAAAAAAATATATCAACATATTTATAATGTAAACACATACACTATAGTTAATTCACAACAATGTAAACATGTAATCTAAGTAATACCCTATTGTCCCATAACAACATATATCAAAACTTAGTTAAAATATTCAAATCTAAATTTATCAACTATAGATATCCATAGATAATCTAATAAGTTTACTTGGAGAGGAATCGGGATGTAACATCCTTCCCTCCTAAAGTTAGTCATTGTCCTAAATGACTTTTATTCAAACATAATTTTTGAATCAATATCATTATTTAATAGAAAAAATAACATGATATAATAATACCAAATCAGGTAATAAATATAGAATTTACTTATAAAATTTCTCAAAGTTCCCCCAAATTGTACTATTATCATAATAGTGATCCCACAAGAGCATGCTTTGTGACATTTTTCTATTATGAAAACAAGGTTTACTAATATCTTTTATGTTGATTGGTTCTATCATGACCACCCTGAGATCCAAAACCGCAAGACCAACTTATACATATCTTGGTGAAAGTTTTATTGACTTTTCAAGAGTACATAAGATCATCATATAAGCTAAAATAAATGACCAAAGAGAGTTTCACAAAATCTTCCAATCCCTATGCACATCTCTCTAACTTATAGAGTGTTTTTCTTATTTTATAAAAAAAATATTTAAGGTTCATGATAAGAAGTTAACTCTATTATTACTCCGCGTAGCTCCCAATAAATATAACATGTCAATAATGCCACTATTTCATGGAGCTCTTGACGAGTATGATGATGAATAAAAACTAAAAATATTATATTTCTAATGTATACAGAATTAATGAATATAAATTCTATCATATATATGTGTATGACCATACGACTGAATTTGACAAGTTTGTTTGTCAAATCTTATATTCGACAAGTCCATCTATCAGATCCAAACTCAATAATTATCGATTCAATGTGAGACTAAATAGGATCCTCTCCTATCTCTTAGTACTCACATTCCTAATTCACCACTCATCCCTTAAGTTTTCATGACCTAATGATCTCTAAAAAGTGCACAAAATTTAATGAATCATAATTTTATACTAACAAATCATAGAAAACAATGCTATATGTTAAATAATTCTAGATGTATCAACATACATACAAAAGAAATCATACAATCAATTCATAATTGTATTGAGTTGCCTTTAGCTAAACATAATTAGTATCATATTTCACATCTTAACCTATAGTGTTATATTCATAGTTAAAAAGAAATAATGTTAAAATTAACATAACATACAAAGGCCAAATATCACACCGTCCTTACAACTTTATAAAGGTAACAAGCCAGACATTGTCTCCTTACTTGCTCGTCTAGCACATAATAAGTTAAAAGTTTATCTCAACCCCTAGATTGATAAAATGTTCTACACATCCTATACCCTACTCACTTTTGACAAAAAGGTATAAAAATAACTTTTCAAAATAACATGCTTCAAGCAAAAAAGAGAACACTATCAATCTAATCAAGGGTAAACAATAATATAATAATTATAATCAATTTATAATTATTAATTTATAATTTATTGTATAATTCAAGGTTTTCCACTCTATGTGGTCTAAGTTCACAAGTTAGATAAAATAATGACCCTAAAAAGTAACAAGTGAAAAGTAGATAACTATCATAAAAAACTCCTACATACCCTCACAAGGTAAAAAAAAACACTGCAACTTAATGTTGCCAAATCACTACACACTAAATTTGTAAGTATAGTTTCACAATCTATTTCCACAACTAGAAGAAAAAAATACTAACCACAAAGATTTTTCAATTCATCCAATCTTACAACTTCTCTCTCAACAAGAAATAGAAGACATTTATCCCATGAACTCCAAAGAATATGGTCAAAACAACATTTCAAAAATAAGTTTCGATATCAAGAAAATATGAATCCTCTCGATAGCTTATAATGATGTCAAATGAGAATGAGATAATAACAACTCACCTCTAAGTTAACTAAGTGAGATGACACTTCTTCCTAATCCACATAATTTAAGGGTGTCAACCCTTAAACAAACTCCTAAAGCATAAGAATTATCAACCAAAACATCTACACTCTACTACAAGAAATTCCCCACTGCCTTAGGTGGTTCTAACTAAAAATTGGTCTTATAAGATTTTCTATTCCTAAGATTAGTGAATATAAGACAAAAAAACTAAAGCACATATATTTAAGTGAGAAGCATCCCGTGCTTATTAAACATGCACAACATAAAACATAAATAGTGAAGGTGACTTGATTAACAAGAAGGATGTAATCATAGTTGAGGTGTTAGATCCAAGTGATCAAACTATGATAGAAATATCTTGTTCATAACTCATAAACTATGTTATGTACTCACCTACCCAAACCTAGTATATAACTATCACCATTGAGACACTTAATAAACCAACCGCTAAATAACTCAAAAGGGTATGAGTGATCCTAAGGGTACACACCCAATGTTCCCCATGCACATTTCATGATTTTCTCAAACTTACAATAGTCACCAAACCATACAAGAGGATCTACCAAGTCTCAAAACTTATATCAAGGTGTAACATGATTTTTGCACTGAGGCACTACAAATTCAAAAAACTAGTGCAACACTTCATGTCACTAAGTTCGCATTGGTGAACAAAAAGACACAAACCTGTCAATAGACTCATTAAGTCTTAAAGTTCAAGCCACAACTCTGATACCACATGTAATAACCCCGTTGGGATCAACTAAAAATACGTGATTTTTTTTAAATTAACACATATATTACAAATAAATTTCATCATGAGAATATAACTAGTGATCATACCAAATACTCTAAGAGAGATAATTTTAAATGAAGTATACCTAGTCATACATTTCGTATCAATATCAACATAAGAAAACACATCATGTTATAAATATAAAAATTAAGTACAAATAGTTAGCCATTGTTGGTTTAATACATAGTCACTATTATTAATCTTCAATAAATAGTTAATTACATCTCTTCATGATAATATTTTCATAAATAAATACAATATAATACAATGTACATAATTAAGATACATGGCTCTTTGGAGCATGAGTTCCCCACACTATCTAGTATTTGTGGCAATCTCAAGTGTCATGTCAAAAGTAATACTGTTGTGGAGAGGGAGAGCATCATCTAAGCATTTTTTCACATCATGTATCAACAATTTTTTATAATAATTTCATCAGGGAATGATCTTCTCTTGATGGATGAGTAGATAGTGATGGTGTGAGAATCTAGAGAGACAAAAAAATACTTGTGTGTTGTATGATTTCTAAAATTAAACATGCATTGTATCATAAAAAACTCATTCTATTACAAGATATTACACTAACATATAAATCATAATCATGAAATGATAATATCTCACTAAACATACTTTGACTTAAAATTTGAAGAATAATAAATAATAGTGATTTATAGATCAATCAAATTCATACATACCACTTGATTGGACTACTTTCATCTAGTATTACGATGCTAGTAAGCCAGTGAAATCTATTTCACTCCTTACTCAGTATCAACAATACAAGATTGGTCAAACATAATTTATCCACAAGATTCATATAATTTCTATCCTACTAGCAAACATATCACATAACATGCTAAATATAAGAGTAATCAAAGTTTACATTTATTTCATCAAACGTATTAATGAATCTTACATTATTATCTATCCCATACTAAAAATAATGACTACAATTTATACCACCTAGATAAAATACACATTTAACTACAATTTTTAGCTATCATATTTAGTTTTCAATATACTACACTCTATAATAACCTATATTATCATATTTTAGTATTTTAAGACATAACTACTAGTTTTTCACAAACAATCATATAAATTAGTCTTAAAAACATGAAAACATAAGCTTTTATTCAAGTAATTAGATATAATGAAACAAGTCACAGTTTTCACGAAATAAATAATATTTTATCCTAAAATTTATTAAACTCTCAAAGGTTATATGCACGCATATATAAAGTCCTACTTTCACAAAATATATCATTTTTAGTAATAACCAACATGTATACATTTAATCAGTCAAATATAAGTGTGATTCTAGACATATGAGTTACATTATGTACAATCTATATTTAATATATATTTATATTGTAGAACTCTATGACATCCCATAATGTCATAGTTCATTGTTTATGAACACAACTACACAATTATAAATGATTATTTTTATAATTTCAAGAAATAAATGACTCATAAACATAATAATATAACAAGTACAAGTTTATACCATCTAGATATACCCTATGATTGAATTGCATATTGTTATAACTTATACACATATATCATGATGCACTATTATATGTTAATTATAGTCAAATATTTATACATATTAATACTCTCATAATATGTATCACATGTAAGTATTTAATACTGAATACATATAACTAACAGTCGATCAATCATTTGTAGAGAAATAGAAAACTCATAAACTCATTACAACATTTATTTAAACATCTTATTCCACCTTATAAAAGATTATTTTAATATGGTTATATTTTTGATCCCTCGGACATCTGATGACTAGAAAAAATCATACTTCTAACTACAAGCTTAGGCATATGACACAACACAACCATTTACATTATGTATATATATTATATACTTAAATTCATGTATAGATATAACAAAATAAAACTCAACACACATGAAACATATGATAATTCAAACTAACATTTACTATATATTTTAGGGGTTTGTATGGACACATTCATTAACTTAATTATATGTAATTCGTTAACATAGTTTATAATCTACTCGTGGAATTATAATTGTAAAAATACACTCTTATGAATACACACACACTTATATTTATTATTAAGTATTTCTTAACTTGGGTTACTTTTACATTCACATCCCATGTTTTAATTCACAAATTATATGATAAACAACTCTTCATATTAAAATAAGGACTACACTGGGTTCTCTAGTTATCCCATGCCTTATTGAACCTTTGAAAGATAAATTATCTACACATAACATCTACAGTTATCTATATTTTTAAGAGAGATTTTCACAAGGTTATTCATCCATTATACTCTCATGTAAATTGACAACGGTTTAAAGTCTAAACAATCATTCTTAGACAATTTGAGGTTTAAAATATTTTCTCTATCAAAACTTTGTTTAGTTATGGCTACTAGTTAGTATATTATATTTAATCTTACTACCAGATAAATCTCATCAAAACTCTATTTAAGTTTTTATTTACCTATATAGGTTGCATATTTAAGAATTCACAATTAACTGTTATTGTCTACAAAATTATCTTTTACTTGGGTTCAAGTGTGAATCAGCCCATTAATGGGAATAACCACATTTGATTATCTAAAAGGCTTCCCTTAATTAGTGCTAACTACTAATTAGCTTACTTAAATATTTCACAAATTATAAATAATCTAAAACCTCTTTGAAAAGCTAAGACGCTAGAGGTGTTATAATCTCTTTTTTCCAAAGACACCAAAAACATCTTACATTATTTCTCTAAAATAATGTCCAACAAGAGGAAGATACTCCTCTACCTTTAACGACTCCTTAAAAAATACAACTATATATTTCAATATAAATCGGCTCATGCATATTCCAAAAATAATTCACAGAGATTAATACTCAGTTTATTTTTAAGTTATAAATTAATACAATGATTTATTACACATAGATTAATAAAAGCACAATGAACCATATAATAATAATCTGTACTAAAGATTATGGTGATGCTCCTGTGGAAAAGCAAAACTAAAATAGTGATGCTACCTCCAAACTAGCATAAGTAGCATTGTTAATTATAATGCTCAGTTGGGTCTCTTCCTACGAGTCAATTTTTTATTTAAAGTGTTGAAAGATATCATGTATAGTCTCCTGCATAACTCATGTTATTAATCACCACACCCAATGGAGGTGTTAGAACATGTCAAAAACTCTTTTCCATAGGGTTTTTCTTGAGTGTGTCATAAAACATCAAGAATTTTCAGTGTAAGACAAACATTATTAGATAGTCAGGCATTCATGACGTCAAAAAATGATATTATAGGCAATAATTTTCTACATATGATAAGAAGCAGATGTAATTTTTTTAGATCAAAACTGGAAAAGATCTCAAAGAAATTATTTCAATTTGTGTTAGAATTTTTTTTTTTTTTTCAAGTATGCTAGCTTCACTCGCTAATCCGACAACCCAAAAGGGGACCTTTTCCAAGGCCAAAGGGACACCTTCCCTTTGGGAAGGTTCAAATTACAAAAGGCTGAAGAAATTGTGAAAGGGGTGACGGGTTTGAGAACGTCAATTTTAGCATAGCGAACTACTTGTTGGAAGTTCAAATGTCTGGTGACGGGTGCACACACATCAAATTCAAGGTAGCAAACTAGTCATTGGCTTTCAAATGGTGATGGGCCTACAGACGTTAAATTTATGGTGATGAAATAGCCATTTAGTTTTCAAATAGTGACAAGCCCACATATGTCAATTTTGATGGGATGCGTCAGTCATTGAGGACAAGCCAAAGGACTAATGCTTTCACGACAAGTAGTCTGAAAGAGCTCCAATGGTGTAGGCCTGATGGAATTCAAAGGGGCATAAGACCCGAGGGAAACTCCGTGACCCGCTGAGAAAGGAGCTCGAAGAGCCAATAAAAGACAAAAGGATAGCTCGAGAGCCGAGTTGCCAGGAAAGAGACAAAAAATAGTGAAAGCATGACCATGCACACATAAGTCAAGCATAGAAAAGAATAGAATAGCCTAGGTGGCACATAGAAAGTGTCAGCATAGGAAGTTATTGCTATGGATGAGACAAAGTGACCCATGCTTTTGCAAGAACATTTAAGACAGTTTAAGCTGTAAAGTCAAGACTTGCGACATCTACAACATGATTCTTCTAGGCCATTTCTAGAAGGATGACACCAACATGAGTAAGTTTCCTCTTTCTAAGGCATTCAACACAACATGGGATGCTTGTTCTGGAAGGTGCCAAAAGTCTTTCTCTTTATGCTATATATTATAACCTCTCAAGAGAGGAAAATATCTCTCAGCTTGTATGGCGAAGCCTTGCAAGATTTTACCTTGAATCAAGACATAGCATTTTTACCTCCATGTGATTTTTGAATTTTGCATATGTCTATGGTTTTGTCTTGTGTCAAGTCATTTTCCCTCATGCTTTCACAAAATGATTCCAACATGTCTAGTGTATTGTGAGTTCTTCTTTCGTAGGTCATCAAGAAGTGTCTATAGTAGAGTATAGGTGCATGTGAATAGGCTGCCATAGTGTGTCTTATAACAACTCTGGTAGTTCTTCCTCCCTATATCTCTAGAGGACCCCTTGTTAGACACTGATACAAAAGAGTTTCTCATTTCAAATGAAGTGTATATCAGCTTGTTCTTGGTGTAAAGTGTATGTCAAAGCTAAGTAGATCAAAACTTGTTTGTTGCATCACTATTTAGATAGTTTCTATTCTGGTTATTCCTTCTCCCTTTTCACCCCCAAATATTAGTAGTAGCAGTAAAGGACTTCAGAGATGCATCAAAGGGAGTTATACCTTATCTAGAGATTCTCCCCTCAATTTTTCCAGACCCACAACAAGAGGGGAGTCTCCATTATGCCATGTGGAAGAGAGCAGCCTAGCCTTATTTTAAGGGTGCAATCCATGATGTCAATAGTTTTGGTATGCCCGGTGGGACTCATTTTAATGCTCAAAAAAGTTCTAGGATTGGTGTTGGTCCTGTTATAGCAAGAATGAACCACTAATCCAGCATCTAATTTTAATCAAGTGATTATGGGACAATTTGTCCAAGGAGTTGAAGGATTTTTTGGTGTGTTCTTCAACCAATTAGCCTTTGGAGGCATTTCAACCAACACCAATGGCAACTCTGAGTTGAATCAGTTGGTTAAGCAGTCCTGGTGCCATCAAGAAATCACTTTTTTGGTATGTATAATTCCATTGCTCAGCAACATGGACCTTGTTTACCTTCATATAAATTTGATCAAGCTCAGGTTGTTCATGGCATCACCTCAAGGAGCTCTCCTAGTTTCCCTTCACCTCCTGTAAAGGAAGTAATGCTAGAATTTGAGAAGCAAGTGATAGAGATAAATAGATTAGAGGAGCATAATAGATATTAGCAAGAGCTTATGTATAAAGAGGAGTGCTTGTTTAGGCAAGCTTAGGCCTTGCAATCCATGAAGGAGGAAGTAACAAAATGGGAGAGTCCATTCATTCAAGGCAATCAACCTTGTGTGCCTTCTCCCATTCCAAAGCAACCCCATCTTATTCTAAATAAAGCCCCCTCTTGTGCACCAAATCCTTTCTACCAAATAACACTTGCTCACTCTAGCTCATCTGATGTAGTAACCATTCCTACTCTTAATCCCTTGCATCTAGCTTTCCAACATCAAAGGGCATTAGAGCAACCTCTCATGGAGACTAACCTTCTTAATTCTTTAGAATGTGGACCCTCTTGTGAAGGGAATCACCCTATATCTTTTGGAAAGCAATACACCTCTCTTGAAGTATCTCTTCCTGTGCATGAGTAGACCCTTCTTAGTCTCCCTCAATGTCCTCAAACTTTTTAGCATAAGAGTGCCTATCATAAACTAGCTTAGGACCTTGAAGAGGATAAAGTTGCTGCCTATTCACAAGGGAAAATTTCCAATCCCAAGGTCATGAGTTAGAAGCAAACAATGGAATCATGCGGTAGGAAAAAAGAGGAGGAGAGGCCTATTCATTTTGATAAAAGCCTTGAAGAAGATGAAATTGCTCCTACTCATCATGACGATGCTTGTGACCTCTAAGAAAGGCTCTTCCAAGAGAATATAGCCAAGCAAATTGCAGAATTGGAGTCCAAAATGAGGTTCCTCAACCAAGGTGTGATGGACTGTTAAGAATAAGTAGAAGATCTTACATTTGAACACAGCCCATCTACACACCTCCAAGAGAGCTATCAAGCCACATCTTATGTGGATGAAGTGTTGGCCAAATAGAAGGAGGAGAATCATTCAATTTTAGCTCAAGGTTTGCCTCCTCTTCCACATCAGTCTGTCCATCAACCCTCCAATCCATTCTTTCTCAAGGAAGAACCTATTTTGAAAGAGGCAAGTGAAGAAGAGAGGATCCAATTCACAGCTACCCAAGAGGCTATCATGAGTGATAATGAAGATGCAATCATCATGGATGCTCCCTTTGAAGACATCATCAACAATGGAGAAGACATAGGTCATGCATACATGTGGATGTTCCAGCAATATGAAGAAGAGGTTGACAAATTTTATCTATCAACAATGGATGATGAGGAAAATAAGCATGGTGAGCTCTCTCCTCCCTTGTTTGATGAACTTCCTTGTTGCTTTGATGAAGAGACTGACCATGCCATGGGACCTGAGTTGGAGGAGGATCAGGAGGATGTCTTTGAACAACTAGAGACTTTGGTTTTTCAGCAAGCAAAGAAGAGGCCTGTCCATCTTGATGAAAGCTTTGAAGAAGAGAGACTTGAGCAAGAATGTGATGTTCTATGGGATGAGCAAGTTGTTTGTGATGTCATTTCATACATCACAATAGTCACCCTTATTCAAGAACGCCATGAAGAAGTAGAAGATAAGTTTGACAGTCTCTTCAATGAGGCAAAAAGGAACAAGTCAATCCATGATGCATATCAAGGGGGTTATAAGCTAGATGATCCCTATGGTGATTAGCCAATAGCCATTGACTTCTTGGTGAGATACACTAGCATGAAGGGCCAGCATGAGGCAAGCTTCCAAGATCAAGATGAATACATATATGTCAGAAGCATGTTTAACCTTGATTCATTTGGATACAAACTAATCAAGGTGGCAGACAAGAAGAGCAAGTCACCAAGTCTGTCATGTCCCCTTTTTAGTCGACATTGATAGACTTGATGATTAGCCTATTATGCGACCTTCGTAGGCTGATAAGATGGATAGAGGGTCATGATGGAGCTTGGCTTGGCTTCAATTAGCAGAATTCCTACAGTTGGCTTTCATTTGGGCTCTTTTAGACACATTTTGCTTGAGCTCCTATTATTTAGGGACTTCTGACATGCAACGGAGTACCCTTATTTTGGTATGGTCATGTGTGGAATCACTCCCTGATTCACCAGCTTCAGACGGTTCGAGGATCCGATATGTATTAAGGGAGATATTAATATTTGATTGATTTAATCAAATATTAATTATTTGGTCTAATTTTAATTTAAAAACCCTAATTCTAATTTAAGAAACCCTAATTAGGGCAAGCATATCTTTTTGAGGGTATAAGGGTTTCTCATGGGAGGCCATTATGGATTATCCATTGATTATTGATTTTGATATTGAAGAATTCTTCTGTGAAGACTGAGCCAAGGGTTCCAGGATTCCATCTGCATTAGAGGACGTCCACTCTTCAGTGTGTGCAATTCAGAGGCTGTGAAGTATCAGCTAATCTATTGCCAATTTGAGAGATAGCTTCATATAAAAGTTATCACAGAGGTTTACAAATTTGGGAGATAACTTTACACAGAAGTTATCACAAGGATTTCAGGTATTTATTTCCTTATGTTTTGATTTAATAAATTATACAGATAGAGATCTTTTGTATTAGAGCCATATATCTTCAGATCAGGGGTTGAAACAAATAGGGTGTGCTTTATTGGCGACCGTACAAAGCTCGTACAGACCCGTACAGATTCGCAGAGAGACCGACATCGGTAGGCAGAGATCCACAGCGACCAACATCGGCCGACCTATCACCGACGTCGGCAAGTTAACGACCCCAATCAACCGACGATGACAGTATAACTGACGTCGGTGACTGTGTTTTTGACACAGAAAGCCGAGCTGTTCCAGATTCAGGGTTTATTTCCAGATTTGCAAAAGCCCAGGGTTTTAAGACAGAATATTTCATATTATTTTATTTGTATGACAGAGACTCAATTGTGTAATCATCTAGAAGAACAAGTGATAAGATCTTTGATTTGATATTGAGAGATTATATTATGGTTTTATTTATCTATTTGACTATATTTTACAAATATTGCAATTTATTCTTCTTTCATACAAAAAATCAAAATATCAAAAAAGCATTTCAGAGCTATTTGTCTTTCTATATTCCCTATTTGAAGGGGATATTACAGTGGTATCAGATCTTTTGACGGAAAAAGGAGCCCCTAAGAAAGGGATATTACAAAGTCTCCTTTCCATTCAGTCACTTGTCTGGCACCATAAGTTTTCTTGTCATGAAGGAGACTTAATAATTTTTCCCTTTGATCCAGGAGGGAGGCAAATATATCTATTTAGTTGTACATAGTATTTTACTTTCAGTTGTGTGTCTTTCATTTCTCCTAAGTGTTGTTGCACACGTGTGTGTAGTTTTTTTTAGCCTTTATTGTGTGTGTTTTCCTTTATGTTTGAGGTAAAATCCTTATTGGTTCATAGGTCCTTACAAGGTTGTTGTTAACTTCTCCAAGATGCATCCTGACTCCATGTCCAATGGACTTAGAGGCTATCAATCTTCTTTAGCATAGCAGGCATGCTTCCCCTGTGAGTCGCTAGATTTGTTGACCATTTTGGTCTTACAGGCCAAAAATTGGTCTCCTTCTTTCCTTGCTGTCTTGAGCCATCAATCTTGGATATATTCCCCCTACTGTAATTGTTCCATTTCCCTTTGTAGTAGACCTGTTCTATAAATAGCCAAGTGACTTGAGCTTTGTAGATGTTTTGGGTTGATTTGGAGGTTTATTTCACTATAGGCAGCTAGTTTTCACAAGCCTTTTGGCAAAAGAATGGGCCAACTTCAAAGAGATATAAGTCTTTTACAAAGATTTGAGGATAAAGTACCCTTGCAGAGGGCAGTCAGGTTACAAATTGGACCATTCCAGCAGGTTGTGGAGGGCAATTATGGACCCAAAAGTGCCCTTGCAGAGGGCAGAAAGCACCTTTAGAAAAATGACAAGGCAAAAGGCTAAAAGGTAAGTTTCCCTTCAGAGAGAATCCTTGCAAAAGACAAAGGATTTCTTTGGACTTTTGGTCCGAATAAAATCCATATGGAGCCAAAGGATGAATTCCTTCGGACTTGTTGTCCGAAGGAATTTCCTGAAGGAAAAGACTAAAAGAAAGAAGGGTCGGGACTTTGAAGGGAGGATTTCCCTCAGACAAAATGTTTGAAGGAATTCCTTTGGATATTTTGTTCAAAGGAATTCAAAAGACAAGGAAGCCCGAAGGAGCTCAAAGGGCAAGTGCCCTTGTGCGGAACTACCAACAACCCAAAAGGGGACCTTTTTCAAAGCCGAAGGGACACCTTCCCTTTGAGAAGGTTCAAATTAGAAAAGGCTGAAGAAATTGCCAAAGGGGTGACGGGCCCAATAATGTCAATTTTAGCGTAGCAAACTAGTTGTTAGCAGTTCAAATGTCTGGTGATGAGCATGCACACATCAAATTCAAGGTAGAAAACTAGCCATTAGCTTTCAAATGATGATGGGCCTACAAACGTTAAATTTATGGTGATGAAATAGCCGTTTGGTTTTCAAATAGTGACAGGCCCACAGATGTCAATTTTGATGGGATGAGTCTGCCGTTGAGGATAAGCCAAAGAACTAATGCCTTCATGACAAGTGGGCTGAAAGAGCTCGAATGACACAGGCCTAATGAAATTCAAAGGGGCATAAGACCTGAGGGAAACTTAGTGACCCACTGAGAAAGGAGCCCAAAGAGCTAGCAAAAGACAAAAGGATAGCTCGAGATCCGAGTTGCCAGGAAAGAGACAAAAAATAGTGAAAGTGTGACCACGCACACATAAGTCAAGCATAGAAAAGAATAGAATAGCCTAGGTGGCACATAGAAAGGGTCAGCATAGGAAGTTATTACTTTGAATAAGACAAAGTGACCCATGCTTTTGCAAGAACATTTAAGATAGTTTAAGTATAAAGTCAAGACTTGCGACATCTACAACATGGTTCTTCCAGGGCATTTCTATAAGGATGACACCAGCATGAGCAAGTTTCCTTTTTCTAAGGCATTCAATGCAACATGGGCTACTTGTTCTAGAAGGTGCCAGAAGTCTTTCTCTTTATGCTACATATTGTAACCTCTCAAGAGAGGAAGATATCTCTCAGCTTGTATGGTGAAGCCCTGCAAGATTTTACCTTGAATCAAGACATAACATTTTTACCTCCATTTAAGTTTGCACTTTTGCATATGTCTATGGTTTTGTCTTGTGTCAAGTCATTTTTCCTTATGCTTTCACAAAATTATTCCAGCATGTCTTGTGTATTGTGAGGTCTTCTTTTGCAGGTCAACAAGAAGTGTCTACAACAGAGTGTAGGTGCATGTGAACAGGTTGCCATAGTGTGTCTTAGAATACCTTTGGTAGTTCTTCCTCCCTGTATCTCTAGAGGACCCCTTGTTAGACATTGATACATAAGAGTTTCTCATTTCAAATGAAGTGTATATCAGCTTGTTCTTGGTGTAAAGTGTATGTCAAAGCTAAGTAGATCAAAACTTGTTTGGTGCATCACCATTTAGATAGTTTCTGTTCTAGTTACTCCCTTTTCACCCCCCCCCCCCCCAATATTAGTAGTAGAAGTAAAGGACTTCAGAGATGCATCAAAGGGAGCTAGCCCTTATCTAGATATTCTCCCCTCAGTTTTTCCAGACCCACAGCAAGAGGGGAGTCTCCATTGTGTCGCGTGGAAGAGAGAATCCTAGCCTTCTTTCAAGGGTGCAATCCACATCATCAAAACTAAGTCAACCTTAATGTGTTGTAACATTAAGGCAATATAGAGATATATGTTATATCTTTTATGTTTTTACATGCACAAGAACTAACCAATACCTATTCTGGTAGTATGTAACATCTAGTATGGTTATCCATTATGACATATTCTTGTAACATCGGTTATATAGAACATGAATCAACATTAATAAATCCGAGTATATGGCTCAACATTATTAAATTTTGATCTCTAACATAACAGATTATGGGTTTATGCAACCATATTCTTTTAATTCTTCTACAGGGTGCTCTACTAATTCCAACAACTTGAAAATAAGACAAATGAACCAGTTAATAATATATTTTTTCATGATCATATATTTGAATTTAAAACTTTACCTATCTGATAAATTGAATTGAAAATTTTCTTTTATGCTTCCCTTTTTCTTCTTCTGGTTGTGCTATGCCTTTTTTACCTTCTCAAGCTCTGCTTCCCATTCATCTTTTCCCAAAATACTAATGATAAAATAATCTTTTATACTTTCTTAAAAATACCTCTCTTAAGGAGATAGGTGTAGCCCTTTATCCTTATTTTTTTATTTCTTTTGAATTTTTTTTTAGTCTTGCTATTTCTTTTTTTGATTTTCCTAAATTTAATCATTTCTTTTTTTTTCTTTTATTGTCTTTTTTTTCCATTTTCCCTTTTTTTAATGATAATTGCTAATTTTTATTTATTTCAACACAAAATAGAGAAAATCCATAATTTAATAATTTAATTTGACATCTTTTATTGTCATAAATTTTAATGACAATTTTGATAACTAATAATGTGGATTTTTAAATTTAATTATGTTAAAAATATTTTCACTAGCTTTAATGATAAAATATAATAATTACGCAAAATGAATTCATTAAACTTTTAAACTATGCTTGCAAACTCATAGAAATCAATTTTCTAATGCAATTAAAAATAAACACACTAAGCAAACCATTTTTAATGCATTTTATCATGTGCTAACTACAGTAGTGTGTGTAGAGTTCCTGTCAATTCTTTGTCATCCTCTGATGTCTCCATCAACATCACCCTCTTCGATGATGTTCTCCTTTCATCATGCTCTGAGGGATGAGTTTTCCTACATCAACCTCATAACAAGTAGGTAGTTAGATCATATCAACATTATAACCATACAACATAAAAAATAATTGAAACAACACATCAACGTATTCGTAATGTAAACACATACACTATAACTAACTCATAGTAATACAAACATGTAATCTAAACGATACCCTATTGTCTCATAACAACATATATCAAAGCTTAGTTAAAATAGTCAAATCCAAATTTATCAACTATAGATATCCACAGATAATCTAATAAGTTTGCTTGGTGAGGAATCGAGATACAACAATTACTTTAGGACTACAAGCAATTGGTATTATTATGTTTTCAAAGGCGTCTTTCCAACCTCCTTTGTTTTGTAAGTGTGTTAGATTGAAATCTTTTTTTTTAAGCATCTTACATTGCAAGTAGATTTTGTTTGTGTAGGATAAATATGGTTATGCCAAAAATAAGCATCACCCATTTATAAGGTAATTATTAAATCTTGTTGGTGTGGATTATTTTTGTGTTATTGACATTAGGATTCTTGCATATGATATGGACCTTGGATTGGCTGCATGTTAAGTATCATTTACATACTAGTCATATAAAAATTAAGAATACAACATTTTTTTTCATAATGTTCCTTAGGTAAGTTATCTTCATCATTTGTGTGAGGGATAAAACTTTTATATTTAGAGGGCGATATGTTAATTTCCATTGAATGAGTAATTAGTAAGGAAACATATCTATGCACATCATTGTATAATTGGGTAAATGATTCATATTATTTATGCAATGATTTTTCAATACATGGGTCAATGAGGCATACACTAAAGATAAATTGCAATTCCAAATATGACGGGCTAAATGTTACCTCATATGATGTACTTCTGAATCAAATAGTATAATCTTAAAGGGATTCATCATCATGTTTTTTGCAATTGTGAAAATGAATATAAGTTTTGGCACCTTGTGGATGTTGAAAGCCATGAAGAATACATCTTCCAATTGTAAAAAAAGAGGTTAAGGAACCCTTTTGTAAACTATAGAACTAATTTTGGTCCTCATCAGAAAGACTCATATGGAAAACCTTTTGTAATATTTTTCCATCTTGTGCCCATTGACCAAAATAATGTACATAGTTAATCATGTGGTCGAATGGGTCCTTGTGTCTCAAAAAAAGAGGTAAATCTAGTAATTTAAAATCTCATGGATAAGGATATTCAAGTGTACATTTTGCAAGAGGTTGATTATTGAATGAGGTTATATGTGCATCATTATTATGGAAATCCATTTGCATTTTAAGTATAGAAACCTTCTTTAGAATATCCCTAACAGTGGTCATCATAGACATAAGATATTTCATGAGAATAGATGTCATAGGTGTTATCATTGGTTGTAACCCACCACCTTTTTTGAATCTAGGAATATGAGTATCATCATCTTATGTATAACAAGTGCAAGTTCACGATCACTAAATGTAGGGTAACTTGGTAGTGGTATGAGATCTTTGAACTTTGGTAATTTTGGTATGACAATTTGAGCTTGGATAATCTTTAGTTGAGGTCCCTCTTATGGTATAGAATTTGTCTGTAATGAATGTATGATAGAACCATCATCTTTTCTAAGGGGACTATTGTTTAGGAATGTATTAATTGTGGGGGTGTTAATTAATTTACTTGAAGGCATGTCCCCTTATAAGTTATTTGTAATATCATTAGTAATTTATTAATGCAATTGCCTAAATTTCTGGAGATCAAATGAAATATCCTCCTAGTCATATGTACACAATTATATGGTAAAATGTTCATTAATGACATGCGTAAATGACTTATGTTATTGGGGCCTCATGCAATTTTTTAAAAATCCTAAGCCTTTCTGAGATGTATTATTTTTAGGAATAATAGGTTGAACTATACCTTGCTCATGTTTTCCCAATCCTTGGCCTTGGTGTCCATATATTTATAAATATTGAAGAACAAAATCGTATGATGGTTATGTAGGGAGTATGGGTAAAGGATCTTTATCTTCATTAATATGGATCAATGCATCTCTTGAAATGGTGGGAGCATGGACTTGATCAAAGGGATAACATGTATTGCCATTCAAGGCTTTGAGGTTATAAGTTTTAACAGTTGTAAAGATACAAGCGTAATCAATTTTTATCCCTTATTTGATAAAAATTTGGAGAGTTTCATAAACATAGTCATCAAATCAATCAATATCATCCATGATAAAATATACGAAGTAAATAAATATTAGGACAAAGTAGGTAATAAGCTTCTTATAGGGTATGCTTGGGCATAAATGATGTTCCAAGATCGGGTTCACCAAATGTTTAACCCTAAATTAGATAAGAGGTTATCCTACCTTGGTGGTATAATAGGGTTTAAACTATATAAATAACAATGCACAAGGGTAATAATTAAATCTATAGTATGCCAATTAAATGTTAAACTTAGATATAAATATAAACTAAATTTATTATGTCGAGTATATGTTAAATATAAAAAGTACAACTAAGCTATGTATGAAAATGAAAAATAAGTAATATACTTAGTTCTATTGCTAACATAGTGTTAGATCTGGAACAAACAAAAAACAAGCTAGAAGATGATTTTGGAATAGTCATCAAATTCTAAATCTAATGCTTTTGGAGCTCTAGATACTAACGTCAACTTGAAATGGTGGCATTGACACTAATTTCTATTTTTGATGTATCTTATATGAAATACCTACTAAAAAGGGATGCGACCACCTATATGCTTTTAGGTTTGTCTTTACCTTCATTCTAATGTATATAGATTTGGGTCATGGATTGTCACTCCTCGTGAATTTGTAAAACCCTAGTTCTTCATATTCATACTGCCCTTAGGAAAAAATGGGTTAGTGGGCACACAATATCAAGCTAACCCCAAAGACCTCCTTGAGTTAGCACTGCCTACATAGCCAATACTTTGAATAGATCCTCAAACTAATGTAGGTCTCCCCTATGTGTTGGCTTATATGTGAATCATGTAATAATGTGTAAAGCAAGTACACCAATGATCTAGCTTATAACTTGGTAAATTTATCTCTTGGGATACTTCTTTAGTACTTTAGACCTATAGATTTGTTTTACCTATGACTGGTATGGAAATATGGAAGCTTTGTTCAATTAAATGCTTTATAAAGTGATTTTGATAAGTTGTCTTAGTCTCTTTGGTCTTTTTCTAGGTGAGGAATGAATGAGGGTTGATCTTGTCTTTATATCAATCCCTTTGGATAAGTAAATCACATAAAAGCACTTAGGCTGACCACTAAGATACATTTCGTTTGTAAATTGGATGACTTTAGGGCACTGGACACTTGTTGGGTAAGGACATTAGCATTGACGCTAGTATGTGTCCCAAACATTAGTGTCTAGGTAGAAATAAAGTAGGTCTAGGTTTAGAACTTGCATATATGGAATATAAGTACATCTTAAGTATTCTGGGTAAGATAGAAGGTTTAGGTCATCAACATAAGACTAGTTAGACTAAGATATATAGGCTAAGGGGTAAAAGATAGAGTAAATGTGAGACTTACAGAAACATGTAAGGTTCAGAACTGAGAAGAACAATCAAAGTCTGAGTTTGCCAAGTATATAAGACTGAGGTTTTATATAATTCATAAATATCATCTATAAATGGACATTACCACCGATGGCAGTGTCCATATATTTATCCCAACCACCACACCATTGTTGGAGTTGTAGTTAAATAAAGATAATAATAATAATATATTTAAACTAAAATAACAATGGTGAGAATAATAAACTGCTCCTGAGCCAGAACAAACAAATACGAGAACCCAAATGAACAATGAAGCCATGGAAGACATGTATTATTAAAATAATGGCTTATTTTTTACCTTCTTCATACACTTACCTATATAGGATTTTCAAATTTCAACTTTTCTATTCGGTTCCTCACTTACTTATTTGGATTTTAGTGCCTTTTCCTCTTTCTTTTGTCTTTACATGATTTTTATCCTTTTACATAATTGCCAATTTATAATATATTCCACTTCCATATACCATGCTAACACTCACTCAAACTAAAATAGGTACCTCACCCTAAGACACTTAGATAAAAGGCCCTATTGAATCAAGTTTTTATAATTTTGCTTCATTATCAAGCATTTAAGGTAGCTACCTAACTACTCTTAACTAATCTCCTTAGCCTCTCATGATGAAACTCCCTGTTTTTCTACTCTAACTATCTATAAAACCTCAAATTAATTTTAATTTTTAAAAACTATAAACACTTTAATTAAATTTGGTCCCATCTAGAGTAGTTTACTTCAGCAGAAGACTCCACCTACAAAAGACATTCATACTAGGCCAATATGTAGAAGCACCCTAAAGCTTCATCAATGGAAATTAGTTTTTATATGAAAAACTCTACAATAAATTTGGTTCCATGATGTCTCGCATAATCTCCATGACCTTCTTCCACTCTCGAGTAATAAATATCTTTATGTCCTTACTTCATGTGGGTGACATAATATTTCAAGTTGGTCTCTGCATCATAACTTTAGTGGAGTGATATCTAAAAAAAAATACCAATTTGGCACAATTTTGGTTGTCCTAATGCACATTCAATTTTACGTTCTTAGAAAAGGACTCATAGAATTTGTTTTAATCCTCTTTATTTTAATTCTCCTCAACTCTAGCCTTCTGCTCTTCTAGATCTTCATAATATTTATTGAATCCCTAAAATTTAGATATGTTTTAAAATAATACAATAAAATCTTTATGATTATTTGAAGCAATATATTCAACATCTCCTTGAAAGACAAGAAAATTGTGATCTCTACTAAGAATGTTGAGGGACTTCATCTAGTTGTTGTAGTCATCCCATAAGACAAGCTTATTATTACTTTGGTACTTGTTGGTGTTGGTGCTTATGATAGAGCATGTGAAGTAGAGCTCTTCACTGGTGGTCATGAAATAGATGAGCTTGATGGAGGCCTTCCACCTTGAGCATAAAGATGATAAAATCTATGAGGGTTTTCTCTTTTTCACCTTGGTAGTTCATTCCAAACAACCTCTCCAATGAAACCATACACTTTAGTATGTTGTTTATTTTCAAATTTATCACTCTTTCTTCATCTAGTTTGAACTCATCAATGTCATCTTCATATATAATATGAGATTTTTAAGGACATTTGTGTTTGTGATGAGGTTAATGATATGTTAGTCATCATTGAATACCTATAAATTAATAACATTATTGAGAACATAAGGACTATATACCAACTTTATTCAAAACTTATTCAATCTAGAGTTGTTAATCAATTACAGGGTACTTACAACCATTTCCAGTGCATCTATTAGGTGATTCATTTTGTGAGGTACTATTTGAATGTTAAATACATGAAATTATTCTATCAAGTTCCACACTCAACTATGATACATAAAAAAATGCTTATCATTACAATTGTATTGGCTTTTAACTTGATTAACTACCAACTTTGAGTCGTCTAACACCTTCAAATCCTCAAATTTCATCTTAAGAGTGAATTGAAGGCTATGAACTAATACTTCATATTCAAATGCATTACTTGTTTGTATAAATTAAAATAAAAAAGTATTCAAATAAGAATTTCTTCTTGGGTTAATGAACTCAACCCTGACACCACACCTAATCTTAGACTTATAGCCATCAAATTTTAGGGTCCATAAGTGATCTTCAGTTATTTGTAATAGAATCTAAGATTTAGGTGATGTTGAAACATTAACCTCATTGTTCTTTCTCTCAACATCAAGTGTGTATATATTTTTTTCTTCACTTGAAAATGTTCTTTTTGTTTGATCCTCAATGGCAGAAGTAGGCATTGAGTTGCTTAGAATGGAATTATTTTGAGCCCAATAACTTATAAACTAGTTGCTTTCACTTGGACCACCATGATCCAACTTGTTTATTTATGTCTTGGGCATGCCTAATGATGACAAGAACTACTGACAACCATGTTTTACATTCAGATCAACATGTTTCACATTTTCATATGTAAGGATAACACTATGAATGAAGGTATTTTAGGTGCATAGAATAAATCATCCTCGTCTAGTTGTTAAAAGTCTTAAATCCTGATTTAACTTACATTGAAAACATGTTAATAGTCAGCTTCTCATAAGCATTTATCTTACTTTAGAGTTTGTAGACCCCGAGCTTAGATTCCTCATACAAGATCTCATTCAACTTGTTATACTCTATCATCATATGCATCATTTTGGCTCTTGCTCAATTTTGATCTAGTTAAGTATACCATGCCATGGGAGCCACATGTGGTAGAAATCAGTTGCCATGTATCTATTTAACATTCTAAACCGATCTCTATTGATAAGCATACCATATGCATCAGGTATATCCACCACTTGAATATCAATGAACTATTATGCTCTCAGATCAAAAGCCAACTGCATATGAATGTGATTTATCTCACCAGCCACCTTGACCTCTAAATTGTCTAACTATACTACCCTTATATTTGATTTATCAGGGGTCAAACCCAACTTTTGGCAAATAGAGTAAGGTATCACATTTATTGATACACCTAAATCCACCAAATAATTGTGTAAGTTTTTATCAAAAATATGAATTGTGAGGAGAAAAAGAGTTTCAAGTTTCTATTTGTAAATATAAATATGTGTATCAACTACTCTATTAGTTTCTTTCCCTTTAGGAGTAGAAAAAACTTTCAATAATAAATCTTTATGATTAGAAATTTGGAGCAAATCAAACATTGTTATGTTGGATTTAGTTTTTTTTAGGTCTTTGACAATGGTGTATCCAAGTTTATTCTATTCTAATGGCTTGTCATATTGTGGGGGTGTAGCATTTCTCTTTGGTTGATAATATGTGGTAGGCCCTTTAGGGAAAAACATGTTTTACTTGAGTTTTCATTAGGTGTAACTTGAGTGTTGCTCGGAAGAGTAGATGTATTTAAAGGATTTTACATTTTACTCCTCAAAAAATAGTTTTTTCCCATTTGAAATTATTTAAATGTATTGACTTTATCCAAGTTATCGTCGAGCTCATTATCACTCTCATATGATAACTCATATGTTTCCAAGACTAGAGCAGTACATGGATCCCCTCTGCTTTGGTTTGAGTTGTTACTAGATGTAAACACAATTTTAAGGTTATACATCTATTTATGAAATATGCTTGAGGCTAATATCAAATCAACATAGTCATTTTTAGTGTGGTCCATTATGTTTTATGCAACCTACACTAGGTGGGCAGTACTAAATCAGCTAAGTTGTGTTGTAAATTTAAAGAGCTGAACACAAGAATTAATTCATGCACAGAAGAAGAATATACAGAGATAGATATTTTAAATACAAATAATATTATTTCTCACTCTCTATATTTTATTCACTAAATAATACATTTAGAGACATTATACATATATATATATAAGAATATTTCCTATAACCTCTCCCCAATATTCTCTCTTGAAATCCCTCTAATTAAGCACGTGATATATTATTACTACAATATAAATAATATATCTCAATATATATATTCAAACATAATATTGTCATATATAACAATATTCCAATTTATTAATTACTAACCTGTTACTTTTTACCATCTTGTAAATATCAACTTTACTATTTACCACATGGTAAATACCAAAATTCACTCAATGCAAAAGCTATTCCTAACATTCCCCCACCCCCCCTGCCCAATATTTTGTATGTGGTGCAAAAACATTCACACACTTATCTGCAGTATGCTCACCTCATGTATCATGCCCTATTTGGCTCATGACCTTGATACATAGAGCCTCACTCCTCCCATGGTTTTATAGGTTTTTCACAAACCTTGAAATGAATAGGAACACCATCTATCTCCAAGAATTGGCACAAACAAAACTATATGCCACCGCATACTCATAGGTCTACATACTATTGATGTAATCTTACTGCACATGACCACTATATGAAAAATAATGCATCTCGTATTTATATTATGTGACCAAAATAGATGTGTCATTGAGGGTGATCTTCATAAAGAAGTAAGACAATCACAGGATCTCTACAGTAGCTTATCTCCTAATTGTTGCCAAAACACTATTCATCTCTTGGTGGTTTTCTAGATCTCTACCACAAACATTTTCAAGATCTATGAACTGACTTACCTTGGTGCTTTCTATCTTTTCACATGTTTTCACCACATGGAATCATATTTGGAATTTCACACAATTACATATCATGAACATGTATTATACTTTTGTTCTTATTTTGATTAACACACAGTTGAAACTATAATGAAAAAACACACCACACTATGTCACCAAAAAATGATACGACCCATCATTGGCAACTGAAAAGAGGTCGCTAAAAGATCTCCATCCTTCGTGTATCCTCTATCCTTCAATATGTCACATCTCACTAAGAAATTTTGTCTTTGAGATGCTTCGATGGTTCTGGCAGGTTCTTTATTGGTTGCTTCCATAGAAATTGGAACCTCCTCATTTTTTGAACATTACGTACAAGCGAAAGTGATCTATGAATCTAAGCCTAAATAACTTTGACTCTTTTGACATATGGTCATTTTATATTTTCTAACTTAACTCTCTTTGACAATAATGACTTTTGAAAAAGGACCTAAATGAACATAAGATTTGTTATAACATTTTAATTACAAATCTATATTTTAAAAAAAAAATAATTGACATAATTAATGACCATTACTTTTGAGGACTTTTAACAAATAAAGACACATTATTTAATGACATGGACCAACTCAATAATCTTAAACCAAAACTTAAATATACTAATTTTATAAACTAACTTTGATGAAGGGATTGCTCTAGAAGATAACTATATGACACATCTAATTGGAAATTTGACCAATTACAAAATAACCGAAAGACTCAAAAATTAACTAATACCAAAAATGATACTTTTGATGACATGACTCCTTATATCCTCTTTATATTAAAACAATTGACTCGACTCAAACCTAGACTAACCTAGAGTGTTGCATTTAAAAAAAACAAATGACTTACTTAAGAAAAAGATGAACTTGACAGCATGCAACATATTTGACAGCTTGCTTGATCTCAAATTTTGACAGACAGATCGAATGGAGAGAAAGACGTTGTGGTAAATGAAAAACATAGAGATTGTAGTGTATATAAATGCTTCCAGATTGGAACCTTGGTGAATAACATGGTAGAATATTCTATCATCAAATCAAAAGAAGACATAGATTAAGCAGGATGATGGGCATGGTTCAGATGGCAAACTAGAACTGTGTTGATAAAGTGTAATAAGGAGAAATTGAATAGTAGAAATGAAAATTTCTTCATGCATCCTCCATAGATAGTAATATTTAATTCATTGTCAAAAACTCGATAAGGTGTATTGAAGACCAAACATGTGATGTTTTGCAGTCTCAAGTATCCACTACGTAATATCCACTCAAATCATAATTTATTAATGCAAGTGTTCACTATGCAAATGTAAAGGCATGATCAAAACTGATACATGGCGAATGTGAAATGTTAATCCTGGACTATCTAATTAGAGTGGGTGACATTGGACATGGGTCTGGCATTGCATTGCTAGGCATGAATATGAATCTTTTGACTCCTTGAATGGATCAAGAAGAACGAGAACATGAATAAATCCAAATAAACTCGATACTGAGTCAAAATTGATGCATGATAATGTAGAATAGGATGCCATGGTCGAGTGCTAAATGAAGTGGGAAAACTAATCTAAATTTTTTACACTAATATAAAATCTTAACAAGATTCTTTTCTAAGTCACACATCTGTAGGGACAAACCACCAAGTAATTTCCACTCACTAGCTCTCAAAGACCCATAACTGCTCTGATACCACTGGTGTGGATTTAAAGAGCTGAACATAGGAATTAATTCATGAACAAGAGAAAAGTATACAAAGACAAATATTTTTAATAAAAATAATATTATTTCTCACTCTCTATAATCTATTCATTGAATAATACATTCTGAGACATACATATATATAGGAATATTTCTTATAACCTCTACCCCATATTCTCTCTTGAAATCCCTCTAATTAAGCACATGATATATTATTATAACAATATAAACAATATATATATTCTAACGTAATATTGTTATATATAACAATATTATGATTTACTAATTACTAAACTGTTACTTATTTACCATCTCATAAATAACAACTTTACTATTTACCACATAGAAAATACCAAAACTCACTCAATGTAAAAGCTATTCCTAACAAGCCGATGGAGCTTGAAGCATTGTTGTTATTTTTATTGTTGTTTTCAAGTGGACTAGGCACACCTCCATTATTAGGCCTAGTGTTTCATTGAAAGTTATTTCTTTAAAAGTTAAAGTTTCTATTTTGAGATAGCTTCTTTTGTGGTTTAATCATGATGTTGAGGCACTTGTCTTTGCAAATTTACCATGTCATTTTTTGAGGCACTTGTCTTTGCAAATTTACCATGTCATTTTTTAACTATTAGACCATCTACTATAAATTATCCACTTCTAGGTTCACATTAGTATTTTGTTAATTTAATTCTTGTGGTAGTGGGTTAACCACGGGCATCACAACATTCATAAATGTAGGGACAATATAAGGTATCTAGTTATGGACAAAGTTAATAGTTTTATTGCTTGCAAATGATAGGTCAACTTGCTAATTGCTATTAGGGGCTTTGTAACCACTTCTATTAGGCATGGTGATAATGTTATTATAGGCCACAAGGATAATTTGGTGAGTATTCATCTGAGGTAACACATGATTCATAGGTATGAATGGTTGATTTTTAGGCATGTAGTTCAAGGGTATTGGGTTATATAATTGATTTTTATTTTAATAAATTGCATCAAGGATTTGATTCATCAAAGGAGTTTTATAAATGAGCGCTTGGTTTATCATGGGAATTTTGTTATATGTACCTGACTGCCCTAATGAAGGAAATGAGCCAACTCCATACTCTTATAACATCATTTTTTACTCAATCGTAAATGTTTCATGATATGCCAAGGATAAGGTTGCAAGTGCCATGGGAGTCTTATGGATGAACATGGAGGTCATTTGGTCTAAATCCCTTAGGGAAATTTGTAGGGTAGTGAACTTTGTTTGTGTGTATGGGTTTTTTAACCATTTGTAAAGTTTGTGGAAGCTCGTGTTAAACATGCTCATTAGTTCATTTAGATCACTATGGGTTGTATCAAGCTGAAGATAGGAGACAACATGATCAATAAACACCCAAAAGTGATTGATAAATATTGTTTCTATGTCATTCTAAGAGGTGATATACCTATTAGGCAATCCCAAATACCAATCATGGGCCATCTCATCCAAATTGTAGGGGAATAGGTGACAAGCTGCATCATCATGTTGGATTGGAGTTTTGATAATAACATCTTTCAATGCTTGAATATGCTCTTTGGTAATATGGATTCCACCATGCACATACCTAGGGTATAAATTTTTAGGTTTCTTAAGTAAATCATGAGTAACTCTCATGATGCTCACATGATAGTTACCTCCACCAATCCAAGAAAGATTAGTTATCATTGGTGGGTTTTTAGAGGCAACAAATGGGTTAATAAAAGAAACTACAACTGTAGGTGAGCTCCTAGTTGAGTGGATTTGTATTATTTTCAATTTTCTTTTGTTCTTTATAGGTTTTATATGCTCAGTGAGTTATATCAATTCAAAGTTAACCCTATATTTTTATCTAATGGGTATTTTCCTAATTTCCATTTTAATGTCTGTAATACCTCGACATGGGTAATGCATATAAAATGTCTAGATTTAAAAAAAATTCTACAATTTTTATTTTATACCTCTTTCTAATGCCAAATTATTGATGGGTCATTTGGCATACCAACACTAGGAGGTACAGTCACCCATCCAACCTCTCGTGAAAGGAGACCCAAAACCCTCCCCAAGATCCATATCTTTCAGGTCACATTGTATTGGATAACATAATGTGTCAATGTGTAACTATTCCAACACAAGGGGCCTTTATTGGTTTGAAATTTAGAAAAATAGTTTTTTAGATTTATAGAAATATAAGGTAGTGCAAATGTTCGTTATTTCTTGAATGTAAATTTTTTATGTGTTTTGGGAAACAACAACAACATGCATAATCATGTTTTTCCCAAATGGTAAAATCAACATTTTTTAGTTTTTAAATGCCATGAATGTGGTTGATTTAAACATGTTTCATTCCACTGCATTATAAACATTCAAAAATACATTAATAAAAATTGATAAAGTTTTACATTAAAAATAAATGTGCAAAAATGGATTGCATTCACATTTAAATAAAACCCTAGTTAACCAAATTTGTAAAAAAGCAAAAGATAGGGAAGGAGGGAAAAGAAAGAGTCTACTAAAATGAAGATGAATTTGAATCTCTCAAATGAATGCAACCCACAAATCATTCTCTCATTTGGCCAAGAGATGCATAACCATGAACAAAAATGATGCAAGTGTTTGAAGGAAACCAATCTATGAAGGAAATAAATACAACCACCATTTACATTCACAAATCATAAATAAAAATTCCACAGCCTTCAATTGAACAAGATATTCATTTTGATAACAAAGTTGAATTGATTACAATCAATTAGATATATATTTAGCCAGTATAATGGTAGGGTAGCAAGAAGAGATAAATTACACTACAAAAGCATGAAATAACATAAAAATATGACTGACTCACTACACTAACTGAAAATGAAAATAGAAACAACCCTCTTAATGTCTTTGAAATGTCCATATATAAAAAATTCCATTCCAATGGCAAGGTTTTTTCCCTCCAAAATACATATGCAACCATTAATTCTCTCCACTAAACACCTTGACCTCTCCAAAGTGTTATTCCACTCTCCCTTTTGCCTACAAAAAGACAAAAGAAAAGTTTTATAATTATAATTAAAAGCACTTTAGAAAAACACATAAGGAGAACATGAATAAATTTTAATTGGCACAAAATTTACCTATATTTCAGGTACAGAGATGTCTGATTCATAACTAGCTTTCTAATGCCATAAATGGATAGAAAAATGGACAAAAGAGTGAGAAGTTTTTGTAAAAAAACAAAAAGAGATTAAAAAATGTGCCCATGGACCTAATCAAGCTTTTGGTGGGGGGAAAACAAGGATGAACTTTTTAAAAATTTGAATCCCCAGTTTTATTTGGGTTTGGAAATCCCAAATAGAACTGAGGAGTGCCTTTGAAAATGGTCTAAACCCAATCAAGCCTATAAACAATGATTATAACTAAGTTTTGAAATGGGGGGGCAAACCTGATCAGTCCTGGGACCCATAATGACCTCTATGTGATTTGGTGGGGCTAGCCCCACATAATATCCATGTTTGGAAGCTCACATACCACTATTTGGACTTGATGGAGGTGATCACGACCCATGTAGGGTTCAAAGTTTGCATACCATTACAGACATTTGGAATGATTTCACTGACTTAATCAAGCTAGTAGGCCTAACTACCACTAACTAAGGCTTCAAATCCTATTCAAGACTCAATCAAGGTTTGAAACCCCAAATATGACTATAGGGCAAAACCCAAATAATGACAAACCTAAGTGGGCCCAAATTCTTGATCACTTCAGGAAACTCGTCCCTACTTGCTCATATAGCTAATCAAAGTTGAAACTCTGATTAGCACTACTGAGTGTCGCTTCAAAAGATGCAAACTCACATTGTCATTCAAATTCCAATTATAAAAATTAGTAGTTTTTTAGTGACATCTACAACACACCTAATCATGGATCTGAACAAGATTTGACAAGATTTTTATAAGTTCAATAAGTGCATCAAAAGTCACTTTCATGCCAAGTTTTTATATGAAATTTACCCACATAAATAATGGATCATGTTTTAGAGGTCAGTTCAATAGACAAATTAAGATGACCCTTGAAAGTGGCTTGAGAGAGATAAGCAAATAAGATATTCAAAGGAAAATAGGGCATCAATACTCTTTTTTTTATGCTAAGTGCTAAATATTAAATTTTCTCACATGGACATGGTATTTCCAATGGAGGTGGTTTCAGGACCCAATTTGGCACAAAAAATGAGACAAACTACCAAATCAACTTAAGAGAACTTATACCAACTAACTTGCGAGTGGAAGCAAGAGTGGAGCAAAAATAAAAAAGAGGTGTACCATGATTCTAGATGAATTAAGGCATGTTGTGTAATAAATAAAAAATTATAAATTAAATGAATCTATTATAATGCCTAATCAATTCTTTAAAATATTTAACAATTCATTTCCAAATCATAATACTACAAAGCAATACAGTGTGCATATGGTGACATCTATACATCATTAGACTATTAAACATGAGCATGGGATTGATAACATATTTTTCATGGTTTCAAATTATTAACTACTAACACCTTCCATTACAATATAGTACCATGAGATACCTAAAGATGAATCAAACAATGGTATTCTATACAATGACTCATGTTTCCCATCATTATAAAGCACACATTTCATTATGTTTCATAATAGTTATAACAAAAATATTATTAGCATGTAAATTATATCTAGTCAAGGCTACATTGAGTAATGTTTAATTATCACAAATATGATAGTTCATATTTACAATGGCATTTCATGCACACTACTTGGTGGTATTATACTACTATATACATTTAGTCCTATGTCCTTTATAGGTTTATTGTATGCCATTATCAACACATGATCATATAGTCTATTACTTATATTCCCTTGGTTTAATCAAATAAGAGTGACACCTTCTACACTACACCATTGTCCTAAGGTTTTGTATGATAACAAAGTACATACCACTCACGACATACTTTGTGACCTTTCTATTGGACCCCTGAGATCAAATTTGTGATCATCTAGTGTGCTTCATTAGGTTAGGATGTTTATCCATTTATGATTATAATAATGTGCATTCCTTGTCTTAATGCACATTGTACGCATATGTATTTTAACCTACTCTTTATATTGAATATAAGTGGAAAAGTTCTTCCAATCTCATGTGTTGAAAATATAATGGTTGTTTTTTCATATTTCTCTTAGATTCCATTGCATGTTCTAAAATCTACAACTTTGTTTTGAATATATATGTCTTGTTAAATTAAATATGTTTAAGTAGGTTTTTCATTAGGTCTCCTCATAGGCCCTAGATCAAAGTGTGGACATCTCAATTATTGTACTTGGATGCGCACTCTCTGTTCAATGTCATCACTATCAAGAAAATCATGGATTTTATGTTTCAAATCCATACACCTATTAGATGAATTCTATTTGTGTCTATGATAATCATAATATGCATTGGCATTAAAAAAGATAGGCAACAGTCTTAAAGTATCACATTATCTTATTAGTTGTAAAGTAATCATTTTGTACTTAAGTAAATTTATCAAGATATGTTGTGGACTTTCAGTAAATCTTATAAATTGCCTAACTCCTTGGAAGGTGACAATCATTTTGAGTCTTGATGTTTTAAGAATATGGAAGCCTTGGAAACTGTTATCAAACAACACAAGATTTTTTTTCCTACTCCTTCAACACCTTCAATCGGCAAAGGTAAGGCACTCATTGCTAAGGAATTCATTGCATCATAAGATGGTTAGATTGTTGATTTTGTGTTTTTCATCACCTTACACATTCCCATGATATTCTTTCTTTTTTCTCATATTGTATCGCTTCCAAGATTGAAGTGGGTAACTCTTATAGAGTTGATGTGTTAGGATTAGGTATTATTGTAATGTATAAGGCTATATCTATAATGTGATGTGTGTTCTAAAATTTTCCTCAAATTTGTTGTCTATGTATAAAATTTGTAATTCATGTACTATAAAAATCATGGATTTTAATCCATAACATGTTGTAATTCAAGAATTATCAAAATCCAAAGGATATAGTTTCTATAGGTTATGTAAATCATGGTTCACATCTCTATACCTTTAATAGATTTGAACCCTAGATTGGATCTTATTTAATTAATCGTGTTGATCCACTTAGTAAATTATGGAATAAAATTTTTGGGCATCTTAATTATAGATACCAACAATAGACGAGTATAAAAAATTTGGTGATTGGAATTCCTAAGGTCTCCTACACTAATGGAATTTGTCTTGGTTAAATGCTCAACAAACAACATTGGGACCCTTTTTCGAAAGGTAAGGCATATCAGGTTAAAATCCCTCTCGAGTTAGTGCACAATGATCTAATGATATTCCCAACTTGCCCTTTCTCTAGAGCCAAATATTTACTCACCTTCATCAATGATTTTTCTTGAAAAACTTGGTGTATCTTCTCAAGTACAAGAGTGAAGTACTTGAGAAACTTAAGGCATTTAAGGCTTTTGTAGTGAATCAATCATCTCTTTCACTCAAAAAAATGTGCATAGATAATGGGAAGGAGTATGTCTCCAATGGATTTTAATAATTTTGCATAAAACATGGCATATTGCATCAGTTCATAGTGCCCTATAATCATTAATTTAATGGTGTTACAGAGTAGACGAATCACACCTTAAAAGAGATGAAAAACTGTATGATTCACTTTAGAGATATGGATCCTCAATAATACGTATAAGATATAAATTATGCCAATTATATATAGAATTGAATTCACCAAAAGGAAGTGTGGAATAAAATTCCTGAAGAAGCTTGGTCTAGGATCAAGCCTAATGTATCCATTTTTCAGGTATTTGGGAGTACTTCTTGGGTGTTTCTTCATGATAACAAAGGTAAGGCTATATAGAAGAGCATGCCAATTATATTTTTTAGCTATTGTGATGATGCCAATGCCTATAGGCTACTTGACCCTATCACTCATGATGAGGTTTTATGATGGGATGTCAAATTTTATGAGAGTATTATTTGAATGGAGCCCACCTCACCTTATTATCCCTCTAACATTACTCCTTCTACTATGGAATAATTTCTTATAGATAATGATGATGTTCATAATATACTAGCATATACTTCACTTTTTTCTCACCCTATGCCTAAATGGGATAATTATACTCATGAGGTAGTTGGTTCTTTAGTGGGTGATCCTTCTGTTCTTTAGTGTACTCAATAAAAAACATATGAAATTTTGCTACTAAGTAATACCATCTTAGATGATATAGTATTTTTTTCCAAAGCATTAGGAGGAGTATTTTTATCTCATGAATAATCACACTTGGGATATACTACCACTTCCTAAGGGAAGGAAGCTTGTACAATGTAAATGGGTTTATAAGATAAAACATGTAGCAAATGGGTCAATAGACAAGTATAAATCACACTTATTTGCAAAGGGAATTTCATATATTAAAGGGATAGACTACTATAAGACCCTTTTCTCCCATTACTAAGATAGATTTAGTTCATTTTGTACTATCCCTTACTGTGACACACTTTAGTTAGTCTACTAGATGGACATGGAGAGTGCCATCTTATACAATGATTTACACGGGGATATATATATGGATCAACCTATGATTTTTTTGTAGGAATCTTTTCTAGTATTCAAAATCCATATTTATCTTTATGGACTCAAGAAAGCTCTGTGTGCTTGGTACGAGAAGATGGATTCTATTGTGACCACTTATAGTTTCTCTCATTATCACTCCAACCTAAATGTGTGTGTGTGTGTGTGTGTGTAGATCATATTATTATAACCCCATGATAAATGATGTTAATTATAAGTTGATTAAGTAGTTTGATATGACAAACTTATGACTTTTACATTGCTTCCTTGGACTGCATATTCATCAGTCACTTGATGGGATTTCTCTTGAACAATAAAAGTATGCCAGTGATTTGTTTTATCGATTTGATATGGTTGACTATAAACCAACCCCTACTCCATTTTAGTCAAGTGTTTTATTAATTTCTAATTGTTTAACTCACACTATTGACCCTACCTTGTATGGGAAACTTATAGGTAGTCTTTTATACCTGACTCACACTCACCTAACATCACATTTATTGTTAACCTTGTCTCTCAATTTTCACAAGAACCCCATCAGAGTCATTAGAAAGTAACTAAGTGTATTTTGTGTTATAATCAGGGCACTACACACTTTTAGATTTAGTACACGCCATAGGGCACTTTATAGATTGTGGGTTACACTAACTAAGATTGGGCATGAGTGTTGATACCCAAAAATATACTTCTGGTTTTGTCTACAATATTGGTTCATGTCCAGTTTTAGGGGGGTGTAAGAATCAGAAAACCATTGTCTTATCACATTGAGGATGAATACTGGGGATATATAAAATCTAGTTATGAGGTCCCATGGCTTCGATAGTCATTGGATGAGTTCATTTTTCCATAACTCAGTGCTACCACACTTTGGTGTGACAAAAAAAATTATATTGATATTTCACACAATATAGTTGAACACCAATGCACAAAACAAATTGAGGTACATGTTCACTTCATTCAATAACTTATTCAGGATGGTGTCATTTCTTTGTAGTTTTTACCTATAACTGAACATGTTACCAACATCTTCACTAAACCCTTGACTGTACCTCATTATCTTTAGTTGCAAACATTACTTGGGGTGAAGAAAATTATCCTTGGGGTGTGGGTGACTTAGGGTCAATTCATTATTTCTGTATGCTTGCTTATCTTTCTTCTAATTTTAAATGGGTACCTACCATGGCCTAATAGCTAAGACCCATCTTATGTTCCTCCCTAAGTGTTCACTTATGAGAGAGTATTAGAGTTTTAGATATCAAATTTAGTAGTTCTAAGCTATAATTAGGAAATATTTATTTATTAGTAATTGTTTAACCCTTTTTGGAAAGATTTAACTAGGGAGAAAACTATTATAAAAGTAGGCCAATTAAATAATTTAAATTCACAATATTATAATATAGTGTTGAATTATGTAAATATGTTAAATATAGAAAGTACAATGCTAAACAATAATTTGATTGCTTAAACATGAATACGGAATAATACTTATCTTATTGAATGATTTTCAAGCAGATATGAGAAGTGTAGGTGTAGAAACAAGCAAGATATGCTCAATTATGTTTTGTTAGATTTAATAAATCAACTTTGTTAGCTTGGACACTACCATCATGATCTAGACACTACCATCAATGCATCTATCCTATAAAAAATACATTTCTTTTTTCTATAAATTACATCTTGCCTTTTAGGGTTCACTTTCACCTTGAAAATTATCTATTCAGATTACGCACATAGGTTTTAGATATCAATATGTAGCTCAAAACCCTAGGTCCTTTGATTAGGGCATGAAAATAGGGGTTAGTGGGTTCAAGTAAATTTGAGATGACTTCAAATACCTATATATTAGTGAGCATTTCCTACATAGTCGATACTGTTAAGGGACCCAAACCGATGTAGTTCTCCCCCTTATGTGGGCTTGTGTGTGAACAATTATGCAATATGTTATATGCGAGTGCATGTAGTGATATAACTTGTAACTTGAGAAATACTGCTCATGGGCTTCTCTTTAAATACTTTAGACTTGTAAGAATACTTCTCCTATGACTAATTTGTAATTATAAAAGAATAAAGTAGTTTTTTAAGCTTGAGAGGTGTTTTTTCTTCGTAAAAGATAAATGTGTGCTTGATTTATACTTGATCATAATGAATGGTATTTTAAATTGTATTTATACCACACATTTTGAAATTATCTTATGGAAGGGTTAAAATAATATTATAGGCTGACCCGTACTTTTTTAACTATTTTTAAATTTGAATGTTTGTAAGGTTTGGACATTAGCACCAGACCTAGGATAGTAGCGTCAACACTAGTGTCCTAATTTGGAAGGTAGTATCTAGGAAAGTAGGAAAATTATGAAGATATGTAACTACTGAAGTAGGATATTAATAAAGTTTTAAATAGATTGTGAGCTATAGGGGATCTGGGTAATCAAATTATTAGGGTCTAATTATAAGATAATAATTTAGAAACAACGAGATGAAAAACATGAGTATTGTGACAATGGAAAGGTCTTGAATTAAAGGGTTGAGACACGAGTGATATTTTTCAAGTGTATAAGACTAGTTTATCATATAAAATCTAGATTTAACATCTGCATTTCCCCCCCTTTACTCTAGTAATGCATAAAGATGAAATTGATAGGGTAAAAGAAAATAAATGTGTATTATGGTGTGCATAACACACCTTGATTTGAATTGAGCCCCTTTTGAATTTTTTGTTTGTTTATTACTTATAACCAAGAGCATGTTAGAGTGTAATTAGTATGTATAATATGAAAATTGAATAATTAAAATGCTCTAAGTAAAAGAGAGCATGGAAAGAGTATACATATAGGTCGATGTAACCATGTTTCCCCTTGGTAGTTTACTTTGGTAAAGATGTTTCCTAGTTGAAGCATTGGGGAGAGGTTCACAAATGAACCTTGAAAATGTGAAGAGGATAATTGGAGGGTGTTTGTGCCTTCAATCCAATGTAAAGGTTGAGTTGTGTTAAGGCCATCCAGATCACTAAATATCAATCACACAACTCAAATGTATACATAATTTGGCCAATCTCTCCTAGATCTAATTGTATAACCATATAAACCTATAATATGGAAGTTGTGCTAAGACCATTGAGTGCATTAAATCTTGATCACACTACTCAAGGGAGCCAACATCTATAAACAAATAACATCTCAATCTATGCATATTGGTAAGGTTAGTGCATAAATGTGTGTATAATCTGATTATGTATATGTGATCTTGGTGCATTTACATGGCATATGCACATCTAATGTGTCTCAAGCTGAAGTATCTATCAAAATTTAACCTTTGATATGTAAACTATGTATAATATATGTTATAACTATGAAAGAATTTGTCTCAAATATGTAAGATTGGTGCAAGGTGCATAAGAAAATAACCCATGTGTACATCTAATGTGTCTCAGGTTGAAGTATCTATCAAAATATAACCTTTGATATGTAAACTGTGTATAATATCTATCACAAATCTGAAAAAAATTTGTCTCAAATATGTAATATCGGTGCTAAGTGCATAAGATTCTTACCCAAGTGTATATATTAATCATGTAATTGCATTGAATTATAATTTTTTTTCTTATTGTATGTGTGTGGACTCGTGTCTCTATGATATTCCCCCTTTTGAGGTGGGGGAAATGCAATGTGATAGTCACCTTATCTCAAAAGGATAAGATAACCATATTATATCTGTATCAATCATGTACTAAAGAATCATATAGTGGTATCATGTCTAAGTATATGTATCAATGAAGTTCATGGTATCCAAACATAACAAGCCATAAGATGCATGATATGGATAATGGCAATGTCTAGGATTAAGAAGTACAAGCTCAACAAATAATTAGACACACACATACGAGCACTCAATGTCATGAAAAAAGGGTCTAGGAAGACTGAAAATAAAGGGCATGTTTAAATTCCACACACTAAAAGGGAAAAAATGGTCAAATGTCTACACACTATAAATGACATTTAGTGGTACCAGGGCCAAAAAATAAGGAACATATTCAAATGTTTTACAACCTAAACAAGGTAGCAAACAAGAAGTACACTCAAATAAGCCATGTGATAATATGAAAAGGTGAAATATAAGCAACTAGCATAATAATATCATATTAGTCCCTGCATGTATGTGTTAGTAAAATGTCATATAAAATAACATATCTAACACACTCTATAAGAAGTAAGCATGAGTATAGACATATGTAAGCATTAGTATATAAGCTCAATATGATAATGTAAATTGATCATAAAATAATAACACCTGTATCAATCATGATCAATAGAAGCAAATGTCCTCAATGTAGTGTGTCACATGGGTAAAAGAAAGGTCCAACATTTTTATGCCCATTCATCATGTATCTAATGTATGCTTGTATCACACTCAAGTACCCATGAAACATGTGTGTATAGAAAGGAAAATGATATGATATCTACCTGTATCATAGCATTATGAGGATAATGCTAGTTTCTCTTGTTAGTGAAATAAATTAAAAAAACTATATAAAACTAGCATTCCAAGCCTAAAACCTAGGGTGAGCAATATAACAAATAAGACAAAAAGCAACAAGAATACAAAATGACATTTTTACCTTCCTTGATGATTTGAATGGCTTGTTGGCATGAAAGTTGGCTTGCGTTAGGCTTATGGACAATGGAGTTTTTGTCGATGCTAATGTTTTGTGGACAAGACCTCCCCTTTTTTATGTTGGTTTTTGCTTTGGCAAGAATTGGTTTTGTGAATATCCTCTTGGAAATTATGCATAGTAAGTGTGCATAAAAAAACTTGTTTAGGAATGGTCATGACACTTGTATTTATAGCTTTTCAACTAACTCTAGCCCAAGTGCAGTTAGGCTAAGGTTAAAATTGGAAGTCTAAATGCAACTAATGAAGGTTTTAATAATTCATTTATGGAGGCAAGGCTCAACATTTCTAATTTTATGGCATTTATGTTGATACTTTGCAATTCTTGACTTTGAAGATGATGACATCATCATGACCTCATATTTTATTGAAAAATCCTTTTTATTAATTACATATCCAATAATTAAACATGGAATCTTTGCTTAAACATTTAATTTATTAATTAATTATGCTTAGTTTTTTAGTCATTTCAAGAATTGGGTTAAGTGCCTCACTTAATTGGTTGAAATGTTAATTTGCTTGGTCGCAAGCTGATTGGGGATGAATTTGTGAGAGGTTATCACTGCGTATAATGTAATACCCAAATAGGGATGCCTTGAAAAAATCATCACTTACGTATAATGTGTGGATGAATTTGGGATGATCTATGATTTCTAGACTTAATTTGCATAGTTTGGTAGAAATCAGTCTGAAGTCTTTTTAGACACGAAAGTGGCCAAAAATGAGTGTTTATATTTTGCCCCTTTTTAAGAAGGCATTGTGAGACACAGGCACAATAATGTATTTTTTAAAAATAAAAAATATGTTTAAGAAGAAAAATAAGATAATGATTAAAGAATGATGTTCTAAATAAAGTTTGGGAAGCCTATGATGCCCCCTTGAGGGAGTGGCCAAAAATCAAGATTGGTGGATGGTCCCTTGAAAAGAAGAAAGAATAAGAATGAAATTAACCCATGGATGAGATTAATATAATTAATTTAATTATTTCACACATTGATTTTCAATGATGATAATATAATGAATGTGTTAATAATAGTAGGATGTTATGAGCTAACAAGTATTGGTTCATGCCCTAGAGGGTGGTATCGATTGAATGATGATTTTGCCCCAGTAGAGCAGATTTGATCATGACAAATTGACTATGCCCAGTAAGGCAGATTGGTAAGCATAACTCAAGGATAAAATTTTTACATAGATTAAATATGAGTGGGCACAAACATATGTGCAATGGTCTAATGGCTTTTTGAAGACTAAAGAAGCTACAAACAACCAAACATACGAGGATGCACAAAGTGATGAAATAGATGATTGGAAGAAGATAATGATAATGATGTCCAAGTTGACCCAACATACATCATAGATCCAAGTGTTACGTACATAATCCAAATGGACCTCAAGCCAATGTAGTTCTCTTAGAAGCAGGAGAAAATGGAACAAGGAATGAAGAAATTGAATATGGATTATAATTGATCAATGTGGATGATCTGATTGTACCTACCATTGTAGAGATGTTCATCCTAATTAACATTGATACAACCATAAAGGTCAATTGGTTTTAATTTAATGAATAAAAGGGGATAATTGCTAAAGTGAGTAAGGGGAGTTATCACAATGCCATTATTTTTAAGATCTTTGTCTATTATTTAATTTGGCATGTGATATTATGTACCATAATTATAAACAAATCATGGTAACATTGGATATCATACGCATAAGGATTGACTCTTGATCTAATAGATAATTAAAAATAACACACCCATGATAAAAACCATGATGATAATGTTGACATATGAATATGGATGGAATCAAGTACAATGCCCAAGGAGTCACCCTATGAATACGTATGCACTAATTTAGGGCAACAATAATGAAATCAAATTAACGGACAAATAAACAAACAAATAATTGAGCAAACAAACACACACAAAGCTTGAAAATAAAATCAACAAAAAGCATCCTATCATTAACCAAATCAACACCTATGTGTGACGGCTCAATGGAATGATAAATGGATGGTGCCCCCAAGTAAGTCTATATGCAAGGGAATAACATGGGGGGATAATATATCCTGATATAAGAAGTTGCATGCTTTGATTTGCCCCAACAGGGAAAAATTTGTGAGTTTGGCCAAAAAGTGGGAATTGGATGGTGCCCCTAAGAAAGGATACATGTAAAGGGAAGGACACACCCCCAAAGATACTTGGCCTAAAAGTATGAATTGGATGGTGCCCCTAAACAAGGATACATGCAAAAGCAAGGTCAGAACCCAATGGTAGTGAAATGGATTAGAACTAAAAATGAATTTTCCCCAATAGGGCAGATTGAGGATTATTTACTAAGTTCAAAACATGACAAATGTCTTTGGATTTTGGGACTTTATAACTCTCTAAGAGATTGCAAGCCCTTTTCTAATGTTTAATATTTTGTGGCTTTATATCTCCCATGAATATTGTAAGCCTTGTTCGAAATTTAGGTCTTTTGGAATAGTATGAATGTTTTTTTGCCTTTTGACATCTCAACTCAATGGAGGATTAAGAGATGTCGAATGGGTAAAGCTCATAAAATAACGAGAGTGTGGCTTAAGTTACTCACAAAATAATCAGTGTGGCTTAGGTTACTCACAAAATAATGAGTGCATGGGTTATAAGGGTGTGGCTTAGGTTGCTCGAAAAATGGTGAGAGCATGGCTTAAGGCATGAAATAACAAGAAGGTAAATAAAGAAAGGCAAGGCACAATGGAAAGGTATGAAAGGATGATAAAGCAAGGTAAATGGTGAGGTGAGGGAAATGGAAAGGTATGAATTGATTTCTCCTGCTAATGTGAAGATACACATCCTAATTAACATAGGGTAACATAAAATAGTAATTTGTTTAAATTGATAGCCCACACCTCTTTTGAATAGCTATTTTATCAAGAACTTGCTGCTGATTTGGAATCTATTATTGTTATTGTGATCTTCATTGGTCATTGATTTTATTTCCTCCAAACGTCTAGACAAGATGTCTTTATAACCCTGGTGAAGGAAATGTATCCATGGATTGTAAATAAAGATAGACATTGGATAAAAGGTCTGATTTGGTAATGGAATACATGTCTTGAATGAAGAAATGGATCATAATGGAATGTATAATGACCTAGTAACAAATGAAGATTGAGATTTTCAATCACACACAATGTTGATGATTTTAGAATTGACATAATTTTGGTTATGGTGGGGCTTAATATTTTTGAACATATTCTTAATAGGACCATAATATTGTTTTGCTATTCTGTCTTGAGAGATGTTACAATCTGAATATCCTATAGTTTGTTGGTTGTGCCAATATTAACTTCAATAATGTCTTCATCGAGCCATGAAGAATTGTTATACTCATTAATTTTTGCTTCAAAAAGGTTTTCACCAATAAAGTTGTCTTGATTGTCTCATAACACCTCTAAGAAGGTTTCACTAAGGAATGTTGACTTTTGACTTTGATTGTCTTTTAGTGTCTCAAACAAGGTTTCACTAGAAGATGTTGAGTTAGGGCTTTGATTGTCCCCTAGTGTCTTCAATAAGGTTTCACTAGGAGATTATTCTTATTCAGCCTAAATGTGGGCTTGGTCCCCCTTATATTCTACAACTAATATGTCACCATGGATGTAGTTTGATAATGTATGATTTTTTCAGTCCTAATTATCATTTGTGGGAGGTGGAATGTCAATATAATGTCTAGGCTGATTAACGATAAAGGATGTAAAATATCAATGGAAGCTACAATGTTAATAGAATGGTAAGAAGTAACACAATCCTCATAGAGGATACTAGGATAACTTGTGTAGGTGTTAAATAAAACATCCTCAACAACTGTAGAAGGCTCACAAATGTGTTTAATTTGATCTGCAAGGAGTTTGTAACCAATGTTGTAACATTCACTAATGTATTCTAATTTCAAAGTTTTTTTGACTCAAAAGACTATGAATTCGATGATGAGACTGATGTTGATTTTGCTTTTGATTCTAAATCTAATATTGTTTCAAAAATAAAACTTGACTCTAAATCAAATTATTCTTCTAGTGTGGACATTGAACATAATGTTGGCTTAGAAATGGAACATGTTTCTAATGTATGCACAAATATGTCATGTTGAATATTTGGCAATGAACGAGTAATGTCCTGCGATGTAATAACAGGGTGTTATTCAGTGATAGGCTCATCTAAGAAGGGTTCAACAAATATTGGCTTGTCAAATTAAGATTCCTCAAAGATAAGGAAATGGTCAAAAGGTGACTCAACAAAGACTATGTTGTCAAAGTGAGGCACCTCAAAGGTAGGGGAATGGTCGAAAGGTGACTCAACAAAGTCTGTCTTGTCAAAGTGAGGCTCCTAAAAGGTAAAAGAATGATTGAATGGTTATTTATCATAGTTTGAATCATCATGAATAGGTTTTTCAACAAAAGCATTGAGTATTGGTTAATTATCTTGGCCTTGGATTACTCTAGATTGTAAAATCTTAGATTTAGACACACTTTATTCTCTAATAAATAACGGCTCTTGGAGAGGTAATGATTGGCTCTACTATGGCTCTAATATCGGATTAGATGTTGGAAATATTTCTTATTTTCAAATAACATTATTCAATTGTTATTTAGAATGTCATATGAGAATATGGATCTATCTCTTAATGATTTTAGAAGGCCTACATCTCTATTCTCAACAAGCTATTTATCAAACTAGATTTGAAAATGAGTTGGTGATGTGCTAACTAGCCTAGGTGGGTGGGTGTTATAGGCATTGATTGGTGTGGTTGTGGCTCAATCATGATATCCGTATGGTAAATCAAGGTTTGGACATGTTGTGTCAACCTCACACATCGATTAAGTGAATGAACTTGAATCTCATGATACTCACAATATTAATTTTTTTGATACCAAGGAGGTTTGAGATCATTTTCACCAAAAGGTTGAGTATGTGGACGCATAATTATTCTTTTTGTTACCAATTCATAAAAGATGTCTATCAAGCCTTTGTTGGGTAAATTTTCCATTTGGGTCCATGATTGGTTTGAAAGTCTTGGTCTATTAAGTTGGAATGGGTCCAAAGAGGGAAAACTTAGCTTCGATCTTGGTAATTAGTCCAAAGAGGATGATCTTGGTCTTGGTAATTGGCACAACCCCAAAGAGGATGAACTTGGTCTTAGTAATTGGCCCAAAGAAGGGTGGTTTTTTCATATGATAATTGGTATGGCTTGGCTTAATAATTAGAAATTAGCCCATAGAGGGAAATCTTGGCACTTGATAAGAAACTAGTCTAAAGAAGAGCAAAATTGATCTTGATGAGAAATAGGCCCAAAGAGGGTGAACCTAGTACTTAAAATAAATATGGAATGTGGGTTCAAAATGAACCTTCATTCGGCATTGGAATGGCTTAGCAATAGGCATTTGGGTTCAAAACAAACCCTGTTTTGGCTTTGTTTGGCTCATGATTGGTATGTGGGTTCAAACATAAACCCTAATTGGATTAGAGTGTGGATTTAAAATAAACCCAAATGTGGCATGGTTTGGAATGTAGGTTTAAAAGGAGCCATGATTCTTGTATGGTTGTGAAATTTGGTTACAATACTTGATGTTTAGAAAAGGTCTACAATAAAATTGACTTTGAACTTGGTTAATTTGGACATGGAAATTGGCATGTGTCATTTTGGTTTGGTTTGAGAAAATGGTTTAAAGTGAAATGGACTTGGTCTAGGTCTATGTTTGAAAGTGACATTGGTCTAGGAATAGTTCTTCATTTGAAATGATTTGGGAATTTGATCTAAATCTAGGTCTTGGTTAAACTTGGAAATAAGGTCGAATGTGGACTTGGTCTAAAAGGGAATTTGTAATTTGAAATGAAGGTCTAAACTTGTTATAGGAAAATATCTTAAACTAATTGGAAAACCAACTTAAGTAACACATACTATGTAAAAAAATTAAAACATTCAAGCCCAAGTAGAAAGCAAGACTCAAATGTAAACTAGTTGTCCTTAGATCTATACTTAAAAATGGGTTTTGGATTTGGTTTGAGAATACAAATTGACTCTTGGCAAAGGATTGTGGATCGATGTGAATGACATAATGATTATAGGTTGGAATTTGGCTCCACACTTTTAAATTTTGAAACTTGGTCAAGAATAACTCCAACTAATCTAGGCACAAACAACCAATATAACAAAGCTATTTAGAAACAAGGGCACAAAGGGTTTTGATCTCGTTTGAATAAGGCAAATAGTTTGGAATAATTTTGACAGTGTAACACTTCTTTGTGCAAAGTGATGTGTGTAACATGTGTTTTTTTGATGTTTTGACTCATTTTATTTTGGAAAGGTGATTTTAGACTCAAAAAATACAAGTAAAAGAAGAAGTAGCACCCAAGTGCATGTTCTTACATTAAAACTAACATAAGGTGTGCATTGTATCTGCTAAACTTCTATCGATATACCAGTTCTTGAAAGGAATTAATTTTTAATCTAATAATTAAAGAGTGCATGTAGGTATATTTTTTAAGCTCCCCTCTATCTCTTAAGAATTGATATGTGGCATAGAACTTAGAGCACCGAAGTAACTCAACATTAGGAGGGCAATCTACGATAAGTGGGGTTAATTAATCTAATTTTTTTGATTGGCTTTTATAGATGGTTCACAAGTACCTAGAAACACTTAAGCACAATAAATATCCATGAATGGATTCAAACCACCTAGCTTGTTATGAAAGGTATTATCCTTTTCATAACAAGTTCAGTCATGTACTGCTTAGTGGAGTTCGATGTCTAAATTGCCATTTGACATGAGTCCCCTTATAGATGGTCAAGTTAACTACTCGACCATTTTTCTAATGGATAATACACTCCTTTTATATACCCCACCAGATAATTGGGGTTGTAACAATGTTGGGAGATGAAACTTCAGGTCAAAGTCCTCCTAAAGAACTCGTGAGAAAGCACTCATGAGCCAATTTTTTGTTTTAAATAACTAGGTCAATTTTGAGTCATTCAAGTCCCTAAGAATAAGGAGAGAACATACGTAACATTTATTCAGGTAAACTCAACCAAACATGTAAAATAATGAGTTTTTGGTCACCCAAGTTCCCTAAAGGGGACAAGGTGAGGGCATAGGCATAAAACTTTACTAAAATGAAACTAATCTAGTGTTTTGCAAAAATAAAGAACAAAATGGAAAGTAATCTTAAGAACTCTTACTATAAATGTGAATGCTATTTTTAAACACATATAGAAATGTGATTGAAATTTGTCTTTTGTTTGGAACTTTGAAATAACAAAAAAGAAAGTAAATTTTAAAGTACCAAAAGACAATGTAAAATAGCTTTTAAAGCACCACAAAAAATGCGAAATGAATTTGTTAATGTGTTAGACTCTTTCTCTTTTGTTTAATTCCCTACAATAAATATTAGAGGATTGATTTGTGTTTCGTTAAATTGCTTAAACAAAGAAAATTTTCAAACTTTAAGGTCTCAGGTTTTGGTCTCAGGGCGAAGTCACCATTTTCCCTGTAAACATAAAACAAATAGAATGCAAAAAACTTGGTGAAGTCACTAATTAACAAGCACAAAGTCATTGATTATAATTTTCAAATTCATTTTTTTTCCTAAAATAGTGGCAGAATTACCAATTCATAATAGATTATTACCTGGTAAAGTCATTGATTTCTCAGGTCAAAGTCACCTATTCTCAGAGGAGGAAAGTTGTAGGTCAAAGTTGCTGATTGTAGGCAAAGTCATTATTTTACATCAAAGTCGCTTATATGTAGTAACAAAGTCATTGATTTTCTAAAAAAATTAGTTTCACTTAGAATGTAGAAAATTGGCGAAGTCATCAATTTATTGAGTCAAAGTTGTCGATTGGCAATCAATAAAAACACAAGATTTTTGGATGATAAATGCTAAAACTAAGGTCTAAAATGAGTTTTTCTTGGCTCCAATGAGGTCTAAAAATGATCTTATGATGTGTGTAGGGTATGTGGTCCCACCAGGCATGCCATTATATATCATATGATCATAAGGACAATGTTAGTTTCTCTTGTTAGAGAGATAAATAAAAATAACTCAATGAAACTAGCATTCCAAACCTAAGAACTAGAGTGAGAAATATAAGAAATAAGACAAAAAGGTAACAAGAAGATAAAATGACACTTTACCTTCCTTGACGATTCAAGTAGCTTGTTGGCATGAAAGTTGGCTTGTGCTCAACTTGTGGACAATGGAGTCTTCATTGATGCTAATGCTTTGAGGGCAATACCTCCCATTGTTCACTTTGGTATTGGCTTTAGCATGAATTGGTTATGTGAAGCTCCTTTTGCAAATTTTGCATAGTAAGTGTGCATAAAAAAGCTTGTTTAGGAATGGTCATGACACTTATATTTATAGGTTTTCAACCAAATCTAACCCAAGTGTAGTTAGGCTAGAATTAAGATTGGAAGTCCAAATACAATCAACGAAGGATCTAATTGCGCATTTATAGAGGCATGGCTCAATATTTCTGATTTTTATGGTATTTATGTTGATCTTTACAATTCTTGAATTTGAGGATGATGACATCATCATGAACTCGTATTTTTTTGAAAAAAGCTTTTTATAAATTACATATTCACTAATTCAACATGGAATTTTCTCTTAATCATTTAATTTGATTTAGTTGGTTAATTAATTCTACTTAGTAATTTAGTCATTTCAAGAATTAGGTTAAGTGCACCACTTAATTGGTCAAAAATGTCAATTTGCTTGGTCACAAGCTGATTGGGTATGAATTCACTAGAGATTATCATTGTGTACAAGGTAATACCTCAAATAGGGATGCCTTGACATAATTTTGGGTACTTACATCTAATGTGCAAATGAATTTAGGATGTTCAATGATTTATGGGCATAATTTGCATAGTTTGGTAGAAAGTAGTCTGAAGTCTACTTAAACATGGGAGTGGCTAAAAAGGAGTGTATACACTACCAACATAAAATAAAAAACATGTTTAAAATTTGATAAACATTTAAAAGCCAAGTATTTTTGCTTTATTTTGAATGTTTTTGTATTTTATTAATTTTTTGTATTTTTTATTTTTTTTAAATGCACAAGTTATACAATGAGCTTGAGATGAGGATGACAATTTGTGAGGAGTGGTAAATGAATAAAAATTCCTAAATGAAATGTGCCATAAGTGTGCATAGTAGAATTATAAAGTGTATCATGTTTTTTTGTTAAGATTGCACCATCAGGGATGAGTCCAAGTTCCAAATATATCAAGTGCACAAGAAGAGTGATTACACAAACGAAGTAGGTGCATAACACAAAGTAGTTGAAAGCAAAATGAAACAACAATATGAAAATATTACACAAGATAAGATAGAAGCCAAAAACTAAACTTCCATTAACAAAGCTCACAAATGTGAGAAGTAAAAATAGGAGAGTCTTGAGTAACTTCTCCACAAAAAGTGGTCAATAAACCCCTAGAATAGAATAATAACTCCTTCACAAAAGGTGGTCAACAAAACCAAGAATAGAGGAGTAACTCCTATACCTAGAATAACTAGTCAAGGGAGTTACTTCTTAGTAATTCGGTCAACCTATACACCTAAACAAGTTTCTCCATAAAAGTAGAAAAACTCCAAGGGAGGGAAAAAAACCTATAATAAATAAATATGGTAAAAAAGAAATTCCCTACTCTAACACCCCCTCATAAGCACAACTTAGGTGGGCCATGTAAAATAATAGGTCCCAACAACTAGGCTTGATGAGGTACCCATGTACAAAACAATCTCTCATAAAGTAGAGAAAAAAGAGAAAACCCATAAGAAAAGCTCCCCAGCAAAAGAGAGACATAAAACAAAAAGGCTAGAAGCCCCCCTAGAATCTGATGTAGTATCCCAAATCTCAAGAAGAACTCACAAGTGAATATACCTACTCTTCATAAAAGGTTTAGTGAAGATGTTTTGTAATCTTCTCTATCATCTAACAATATCTTAGATCAACGATGTCCCCATGAATGAGCTCTATAATGAAATGTATGTGAATCTTTATGTGTTTGGTTTGTTGATGTTGAACTAAATTCTTGCAAATTTTAATAGTACTCTGATTGTTACAATAAATGATGGTAGGTCATCTAAACTAGATACCAAACACTATGAGAATCCCCTGAAGCTAGATGGCCTCAGTGATAGTATTGATGCCCCCTCTATACTCTGTCTTAGTAGATGATAAAGTAATGGCATTCCACTTCTTGCTTGACCAACTAATTAGACCTAAACCAATGGAGAAATTGTAATCTAAAGTCAACTTATGATTATAAATATTGTCAGCCCAGTCTGAGTTAGTATATCCAATCAAGTCGATGTCAATGCTAACTCTATAGTGAATCTTGAATTTATGTGTACCCTAATATAACAGAAGATCCTCTTAGCTACTTTATAATATAACTAATGGGATTCTTACATGAACTTGGAGACTAGGCCCACTGCATATGATATATCAGGTTTGGTTTATGTCAAGTAGATAAGGTTGCCCACAAATTGTCAATATAAGGTAACATTGACCAAAGGTGAAGTATAATCAAACTCAAGCTTGAATCCAAATAGAAAGGGAGTTAGAGTTAACTTATAATCAACCATGTGAAACTAAACAAGTTGATTGATAACATACTTAGGTTATGTAAGAGTGATCCCTAAGTTGGATTGAGAAATTTGAATCCCAAGGAAGTAGTGTAATAAGCCTAAGTTTATCATGGAAAATATGTCCTAAAGATCCCTTTTCACCGCTCCAATGGATGAAGAAGAGCTACCAATGATAAAAATATTGTCAACACAAAGAATCAAAATCAAAAGTGAATCATCCTATCATAAGAGATAGACATTCATATTTGAATGGCATCTAGTGGATTCTGATGAAAAAGAAAGAATCCAACTTGTCATACCAAACCTGAGGGGCTTGTTTGAGGCTATAAATGGATTTTTGGAGTTTGCATACCAAGGAAGAATCCTCAATAAAGCCCTGAGGTTGTTCCATGTAAATCTCCTCCTTGATATCACCATGAAGGAACTCTTCACATCCATCTGATGAACATTCTAATGATTGGCAATGGCAGTAGAAAGTGTCAGTCTAATTGAGTTAATCTTGGTAACTGGTGCAAAGGTCTCTGTGTAGTCAATTCTAGGAACCTATGAACAACCCTTGGTGACCAACTGTGCCTTAAACTTATCAACATACCCATATACTACATATTTGGTCTGATATATCCATTTGCATTAAACCATCTTTCTTCCCTTATGAAAAAGTGTCAAATCCCAAGTGTGATTCCTGATTAAAGAGTTATACTCCTCATGCATGAAAAAATTTCAGTCATGAATACATGATGCCTCTTGAAAAGTCTATGAATATGAGGAAGAGGCATAAAAAGCACATTGACCACTCTAAACTTGTATGCCTATCATCTAAAAGATCCCCAACCCATGTGTTTGCACTTTGTGTTAGGACCTAGGAAGCACAACTGATTACCATATACAAGCAACTGAATGCGGAATTAAACCAGAAGCAATAAGTAACTAGAAACTAGAAACAACACAAAATTTGAGAGACAATACACAATCTTGTATTCAATACTCTTCAGAAGGAAATACAATAAATAAGTGCCACATTCTTCTTCCCACACCTCAAAGGCTTCCCACACACCTAGGGCATACATATATTCTCCCTCAAGAGCTCACTCTCTCTCAACTATGGTCACAACAAACAACTCAAGCACAGAGATGTTGTTCACCTCCAACCAGTCAGTAACAATACTGCTAGTACACCAAGCACTCAAAAGTACTTCAAGTAGATCTCCTTAATCTTACAACAACCTGCAAATCAACCTGATCTTACTTACCATGTAGATCTCCCCTAATCTTGCACAACCTACAGATCAACTTGGTCTTGCACAACATGAAAACCTCGATCTTACAATTGGAAGGATCTCTTCCTTATTCTTGCCTTAATTACAATACAGCCCATGAGTCTCTTAAATGGACCTCATGCAAACAATAATTAGACTTTCTTAATTAAAATAATTAGACACGCAACTCAAGACTATAATTATCCTTTAACATGCAAACAACTGGTTCATTAAACTAATTGTTCATCAACTAGCAGTTTTGGAACTGCATAGGCGACCGACGTCAGTCGCTGTTTGTCTGGGGATGACCGACGTCAGCCGATCCCTGACCGATGTCGGTTGCTCTGCTCAATGGATATAATCGAAGTCGGTTGGCCTACTGACGTCGATTGCTCTGCAACTCAACAACTCCTCCAAGTTTGCATACAGTGAAGCTTTTAGCTCCACAACCTAATAATCTCCCACTTGGAGATAAATAATTACACCTGTACCTGTACCTATACACCGCCTAATTTTTTTTTGGGCTTGTATTCCTCTTCAAGATCAATCTTGAAGACCAACCACCACACATCCTATGGTGCAACACCTGTCAACCAAGTACCCTGCCATATCCAATTCTACATACCCATGTAGAGAAGTGCTTGACCCTGCATCGCATGTATACTTGCTACTAGTCCCTCTTAGATACCTAAAAATCCACTGAACTGCTTTCCAATGCTTCTTTCCTAGATCGATCACAAACTCGCTGACAACTCCCACTGCTTGGGAAAACTCAGGTCTAGTACACATGTACTTAACCTCATCATGTGATTGGGGACACTGCTCTATTAACCGTCCATCCATAGGTGTGCTAACCGATTCTGCATCCTGCATCCTGAGCCTTGCCACTACCTTATTCACACAATCATCCTGAGACAACATCAACCTGTGATCTTTCTTGTCTCTAAGAAAATTCATGCCAAAGAATCTTGCTACTCCTAGATTCTTCATGACATACCACTGAACTAACTTTACCTTTAGCTCAGCAACTCCCTGCATGTGTGACCCTGCAACAAGCATACACACTACATACAGTAACAGGATAATGTAGCTAATATTATCCAACCTGGTAAAGAAAACACAATGGTTACCATGACATTGACTAAAGCCCTGCTTTGTCATCCACCTGTCAAACCTCCATTGTCCTGCAGCCTGCTCAAGACCATATACCTTGGCCTTCCATCTCATGTGTCCATTCACTCTCTTCTTTGACCTGGGAATCCGTTCGTCTTTCAGTGCTTTCTCTCCAGCTGGCAATTCTACCAAATCTCTCATTTGGTTCTCTTCCAAAGAATCAACTTCCTCCTTCATGCCACGCTCCCACTATTTCCTAGATTCTACCTGCTCTGCTTCTTTAAAACTTCCTAGTTCTTGACCATAAATGAGCAACAAGTAATCTAACGAAGGGTAATAATGAATTTGAGGCTTACTTACCCTTTCAATCCTCCCCATGGGTGTTTGAGACTCCTTGACAGCTTGTTGTCTGCCTAAAATCTGTTCTGACAGTGACCGATGTCGGTCACCTCCCAGTCTGCACCTGATCGACGTCGATTCCATGCGACTGACCTGACTACCAATGTCAGTTCCCTGATTGATACTGGTGTCTTGCTTGCCGATGTCGATTCCTCTCTGATCGACGTCAGTCTTCACCTTCTCGACACCACTGACTCCTCTGGTTTGCACATGACCGACATCGGTGCCTGTCTGTTCGACGTCAATTCCACCTGATTGACATCGATACCTGTGTTTTTCTGTGAGTGATGACTTTTCACCTGCGAGCTCACTTTGAATCATTCCCTTATTCAAACTGCCGTACTCATAATTATTCAGCTTTTGTGACTGATCTCTATTCGTCATCTCCTCCTTGAACACCAAGGCTTTCCTGTTCTTGTCAAAAACATTAGATTTCCTCTTTGTGCAATAGACTCGATCCTTTCTTGTAGCTTCAGTCTCAAAAAACCTCACTTTCTTCTGTTGCTTACAGAAATCTTGATCTGTGCTATCTGGATCTGAACTCTTACCCTTTGACTCAAGAACATGCATCTCCTTATTCATGTAGCGAAGCCTACGGAGCCACATCTTCGAATTTATAGCTAAAGTAGATAAACCAGAAGGAGAATCAGTAATACAAGTAGATAGATAAAGAGTACCTACTTTCTTACCTCTTACTAAAACAAGTGCACCCTTGGTAACCTTTCAAGAGTTCACTGTGAGAGTTACTATGCATCCCTCATCACCCATCTTTCCTACAAAATTCAAATTCTGCTTCAGAACTGGGACATGCATGACCTCCTTCAACACCCATGTGTTGCATGTCTACAATTTCAGCCGCACTTTCCCTTTACCAACCATTTGGCAAGGCTTATTATCCCCTAAATAAATCTCTCCAAAGTCTCCCTGGACATACTCATGGAAAAATTCTCTATTTGGGGTTGCATGGAAAGAGACACCAAAATCTAACACCCAAGATTCCACTTTATCCAAGGAACATACAAGAGCATCTTATGCAACAATATCTGCAACATCTGCTTCTTCATTTCCTTCATGATGATCTTCAACCAACCAATAATTTCTCTTTACGTGCCCTTGCTTTTCACAATTCTAGCAGATTAACCTGCCGTGCCTGGATCTAGATCTCCTGCCTATCTTTGACCTTGATTTCCCTTGCTCGATCTTCACTCTTTGCCTTCCCCTGCTTTCAACACTTAAAGCATTCCCTGATGATTCACATGTGCTTTTCCTATGAATTTCTTCATTCAAGATTACACTAACAACATCATCCACTTTCAAGATATTTGAAGCAGACACAGTATTACTAACTGCCATTACCAAACTATCCCAACTTTCAGGTAATGAGCATAAGATTAAGAGAGCCTTAATTTCATCATCAAAAATAATATTGACTGAAACTAACTGATTTACTAATCCATGGAAATCACTAAGATGACTATGTACCGATCCACCTTCCTGCATTTGCAAATTAAATAATTACTTCATAAGAAATACCTTATTCGAAGCTGAGGGTTTTTCATATAAATTTGCCAAAGATCCCATCAACTCTACCATTGTCTTAGCCTGTGATAAGTTGGAAATCACAGACGATGCAAGACTCAACCTTATAGTTCTCAGAGCCTTCCGATCAAGAACATTCCATTCCTCATCTTTCATATCCAGGGGCTTACTGTCAACCCCACCCAATGTTAAGTACAGATCTTTTTGATATAGATAATCCTCTATCTGCATCCTCCATAATTGATAATTCTTGTCGTTAAACTTCTCCATTCTTCGCTTACTTTCTTCTACCATTGCTTTACTCTCACTCAATCAGAAACCCCTGAGAGTGACCTGTAATCAAACACAAACCTGCTCCCTGCAACCTTAGCTCTGATACCACTTGTTAGGACCTAGGAAGCACAACTGATTACCATATACAAGCAACTGAATGCGGAATTAAACCAGAAGCAATAAGTAACTAGAAACCAGAAACAACACAGAATTTGAGATACAATACACAATCTTGTATTCAATACTCTTCAGAAGGAAATACAATAAATAAGTGCCACAGTCTTCTTCCCACACCTCAAAAGCTTCCCACACACCTAGGGCATACATATATTCTCCCTCAAGAGCTCACTCTCTCTCAACTACGATCACAACAAACAACTCAAGCACATAGCTGTTGTTCACCTCCAACCAGTCAGTAACAATACTGCCAGTACACCAAGCACTCAAAAGTACTTCAAGTAGATGTCCTTAATCTTGCAACAACTTGCAAATCAGCCTGATCTTACTTACCATGTAGATCTCCCCTGATCTTGCACAACCTGCAGATCAACCTGGTCTTGCACAACCTGCAAACCTAGATCTTACAATTGGAAGGATCTCTTCCTTATCCTTGCCTTAATTACAATACAACCCATGAGTCTCTTAAATAGACCTCATGCAAACAATAATTAGACTTTTTTAATTACAATAATTAGACACGCAACTCAAGACTATAATTAGCCTTTAACATGCAAACAACCGGTTCGTTAAACTAATTGTTCGTCAACTAGTAGTTATGGAACTGCACAGGCGACCAACGTTGGTCCCTGTCTGTCTGGGGATGATCGACATTGGTCGATCCCTGACCGATTTCGGTTGCTCTACTCAATGGATATGACCGACGTCGGTTGGCCTGTCGACGTCGGTTGCTCTGCAACTCAACAACTCCTCCATGTTTGCATATAGTGAAGCTTTTAGCTCCACAACCTAACACTTTGTAGTGTCTACCTAGCCCAAAGAGGACCAAAAATAGATGAGTCAAGAAGAGAAACATCATCCTCTGAAGTGTGGCCAAATGTGGATGAAGACGAGCCCCCATCACTACTTTTGCTATCAAAACTAGAAGTGTCCTCAACCTTTAGAATGTGCTCAAGTTGATCTGAATCATCTAAATCGAATCCAAGTGAGTCCAATGAAGTGGGAGAAGTGTTAAGTGTTGAGTTTGTGAGCCTCTCCTGAAAGTGAACACTTCTCTCAATAAAAAACTCATGTGTGGTCGGATGAAGAATGTGATACCCCTTGGCACCATCTGGATAACCTATGAAGATGTAAGGCTTAATATGAGGTTCCACAGCTTTATGTTTCTTCTTAAGTATATGGGCCATAATTGGAGATTTGAAGACTATGAAATGCTCAACTATAGGTTTCTTATTGTACCAAGCTTCAAAGGGAGTTATGCCTTTTAAAGCTTTGTGAGTAACCTTGTTCTGAATGTAGCAAACACAATTGATTACTTTGGCCAAATACTATGGTGCAAGTGACTTAAAGTGAACCATATAGTTATCCATCTCTTTCAAGGACATGTTCTTGCATTCTACAATTTTTTTCTATTGAGAACTGTAAGGAATTATTTGCTGCAAATTAATCCCCTTTGCTATGCAAAATTTCCCAAACTTGTTTTTGACATACTAACCCCCATTATTTGTTTGAAGAACCTTGATTCATTTCTCATATTATTTTTCTACAAGAACTTTGAAGTCTCAAACTTGTCGAAAACTTTAGATTTCTTCCTAAGGAAACAAATCCACGTGTATCTCAAGAAATCATTGATAAAGGTAAGGACACACTAAGCCCTTGTGAAAGATAGACTGGGAAGAGACTCAAATACATCACTGTATACTAACTCCAATGCTTGAAAAGTCCTTAAAGCTCTACCTTTGTCAAATTTCTTTTTAGGATGTTTCCAAAAGGAATAACCATCATAAAGACCCTTAAATAAATGGACTTGAGGTAATCCTGTAACTATATCATTTTTGCTGAGTTGTTCTAGGTAGCGGTAATTAAGGTAGCCAAACTAATCATGCCAAAGTTTACTATTTCTATCTGAATGAGTCAACAATGCAGTCAAAGAAGAATTGGGTGCAAAATGTGATAAGGTATATAACCTAGCTTGGTGATCTACCTTACCCACAATCACTATAAAATCATTGTGCAACTCTTTGATTGTGATTGAATCTAGTAAAAACACTACCCTTATGCCCTTATTGATGTGAGTGGTTTGATACACTAATAGGAGATTAGTTGACAGTGACAAAACACGTAGAACATTATTGAATGCTCCTCCATCGATTTCAATAGACCCTCTCCCTATATTTTCTATCAAAGTGTCATTACCCAAAGTGATAGAAGACATGCTACAAGGCTCTAAGAAATAAAAATCAACTTGTGAAGAGCCCATGAAGATGTTGGACCTAAATTAGCTACAAAAGCCTTGCCCTTTTCTTTCTCTTTACCTTTGCCTTTTGTTAATCTACTAAAGTAGTTGGTTTACTCTTTAGAAGGTCGAGTTGATTAAATCACTCAATCTTACCAAACTTATAAGTTTTATTTGATAAATCATCTAACTTTACCAGACTTATAGTTTGGATTTGATTAAATCATCCAATCTCATTAGATATATATTATGATTTGATTAAATCACTCACACTCACCAAATCATACATATATTTGGGTTGCATGATTGAGATGAAACAAACTCAATGAATGTGTTTCTATTTACCTTTACACCAAGGTTAGGGGCATGTGTCCTCCAATACATACATACATACATACATACATACATACATACATATATATACACTCTTTCAGGTTCAATTTTTTTCTAATATCAGCGTCAATATTTCATAATGAGGCATCCTTTCAAATCAAATTGCTAAAAGGTAAGATGGTTGCATTGACACACGTGTATTCCTAACCTTGTTCTTCTTATTTTCAAGCATTTTAAATTCTTTCAATTTAATATTTCATACACTGATTATATACGATAACATGCTCTTAGTTACAAGTCAGTCACCAACAAATCACTCAAGTTGGGCTCACACAAAGATAAGGTGTGTTATACACACCCATGTATGCATATATTTTCTTTAAATTAACATTTTCATTACTATATTAAAGGGGGGCATTGTAGATACTAAAATATGATTTATGTAGTACCTTAGTCTTGTACATTTTGAAAATATCTATCATGGTTGTACTTTTTAATTTTAAATTTATCCACTACCGAAAGACTTGCATTCACTATCTTTTTGTGCCTAAATTACTTATCTCTTAGTTTGACTATGGTGATTCTGATGACCAGGCGTTTTATACCGTGCAAAAAACTCTAAACTTGATTATTATCCTTTACTGTTAGTTCTGGACCTTACATATTGTCTTTCTGGACAGTTGCATCTTAGACAAACAATTACATCGACGCAAGTGTCCACTTTTCCTACAAAGTATCTAGTGCCCAAAAGTCATCTAATTTATAAATGAAATGTATCTTAAATGTTAATCTAAGTCATATATTGTGAGATATTTCTAAAAGGGATTAGCATATATACAAGATCAACCCTCATCCATTCCTCACCTAACAAACATTTGGAACTCACAAAGGAACATACCAAAAAGCACTCAATCAAGCATTCAAATGAGCAAACCTGTCCTATTCATTCCTATTTCTATATCAATCATAAGAGCAATATTTTTACATGTGTGAGACATTTGAAGAGCAACTCACGAGCCTTATTTTCCAAGTTACAAGCTAGGTCACTGCATGTCTTTACTTATCACACATTGCATCTTTGTGCACACACAAGCGAACATGCAGGGGAGAACTACATAAGTCTGAGGTCCTTTTTGGAGAATTGGCTATGTAGGTAGTGCTCATTGACAAAAGGGTCCTTGGGACAACTCAACACCATGAACCCACTCACCTATTTTTTCCACAGTCACCTCAAGGGTGAATAAGCTAGGGTTTGATCATTTGATAAAGAATGATAGCTTGTGCACACGATCTATATACATAAGAAGAAAGGTGATAAAAAACCTAGAAGGCTTTAGTTGGTCCAATGTAGACCTAGTTAGTTTTCCATACAAGACACTTGTGCTAAAATCAAACACCTGCATCAATGTAACTGTTCAAATCTGATGTAACCGTTCGATGCCACATAAATAATATTCTCATAATCTGATGATTGTTCTATGATCATCTTCCAATCCACTTCTAGCCTATTATAGATCAAACGTGCATGCACACATTAAACCAATTAAATATCATTTATTTCTAATTCATTGCAATATCTATCAACATTTTTAATTTATTATTTTTAGTAATCTCAGTTGTATAAATTCAAAATACTATTTATATGAATTTTTTATTAATTGATTTGTTCAGTAGGTTAGTCCACCATCTTTGTGTAAAATCTAATCTAATACCTCTTAACCCTAGATAACTACGCATATCTAAATTTAGGGTTAAACACTTTGTTATAAATTTATTGGGAGAGACAAATTACGAGTAACGCTCAGTAGATTGACACCAAAAACAAGTATTAGGTAGATTAATGTATAAAATTTCTTTGTGAATGATGAACACCACCCACTTGAATTTCAAAAAAATTCCTTAAGGTCACGAGAGAGGTCAACTTCCACACATACTTTTTTTGGGGGACAAGACAAATATAATTTAGAAGGTTCTTGATATATAACACGACCTATGGTAGTCACTATTTAGTTAATAAAATACCAACTAGGCAATGTAAGTTTTGGAAATTCAACCGAAATCGAAACCTTAAGGGTTGTGTGTTCAGAAACAACAAAATCATGTGTCCAAGACAATAAAACTATAAAAAAGCTACGAATATATAAGTAAAAGACTTATTGAAAATAAACTCCACATAAGTTAGATATTTAAAAAAAACTGTTTTGTCATAATTTAGATGTCTTCCAACAGAGTGCCATGTTGTGTCCAAGCAAAATAAATCTAAGATTTAACAAACTTTCAAATAAAATTCTTTCAACAAAATAACTTATTAAAGATTGTTCAAACCATTTATAGGGAGAATTAAATTCAGGAATAGACAAAACAATATTAGAGTGAGAAACTATACCTTGTAGAATATCTGGAAGACGAATATCTGAAAACTTCTTGAATGGGACCATTATTTTTAATACCTTTCAATTGGAGATTGAAGAGGCCATTAAATAGGTTGGGATGCCCAATGGCAAGGATCCGTAAAGAAACAATAGATGCAAAGGACAAAGGTCACATGTTTCACTAAGGATTGCGGTTTGAAAATGAAAACAACACAGCAAAACAACAATGGCGGCGCGTATTAAGAGAGTTCATTTCTCTACCCCAATTTAGGATTTTAATTTTCATTGAGTCAGGTCTAAGTTTTAGCTTAGATTTTTTTTGACCAAGCCCAAATTTGAGCCCAAAAATATTCTCGCTGATCTCAATCCCAATTCCTTCATTATAGGGCTCAAAAAAGCTTTCGACTTGCAGAGTATATATCTTCCCAAGAACAAATAGGGTTCACTTATCATTTTTGAAGGGATAAAAGATGGCTTTAGATTACGTGTGTTTACATCCTTTTACCTTCACCTTCACCTTCACCTTCACCTTATTATTTTTATTATTTAATGATGAGCTCGAGGGAAAGCTAAATCTTTTCAAATTGAAATGAAATCATGTTCATTGCTTCAATTTCAAATTGTATCCCAGTTCAGCTTTATTCAGATAACGGGTATGCAAACTGTAGATAATTTGTTTGAAAATGGTGTTGCCATTAAGCTATGGCTAAATCTATACATTCATTGTACCCTCAGAGACTTACCACGTATGTTACCCTTCTGCAGGGATGCGTAAAGCACAGAGCCCTTCCACAAGGCAAGCAACTGCATGCCCAACTCATTCTCACAGGCTTTCCAGCCCATGTTTACTTAGAAACCAAAATTGTTATCATGTATGTCAAGTGCGGCAATCTTGAGGATGCACGGAAAGTGTTTGACAAAATGTCTCAACGAAACACAGTTTCATGGACTGCAATGATATCCGGATATGCACACAATGGATATTTGGATCAAACCTTGCAGCTCTTTCAAGAGATGCCACAGCCAAATGTGGTTTCATGGACTTCGTTGATTTCAGGTCATGTTCAGAATGAGCAATATAATGAAGCTCTGAAGCTTTTTAGGCATATGCAACTTACAATTGTTAAGCCAAATTTGATCACCTTGGCTAGTATTCTCTCTGCATGTGTTAACTTGGAAGCCGTGGAATATGGCAAAGAAATTCATGAAGAAATATTAAGAAGCGGTTATCAATTCGATGTCTTTGTGGAAAATGGGCTTATAGAAATGTATGGAAAATGCGGTAGAATTGAGGAAGCACGCAAAGTGTTTGACAAAATGCTTACCCGAAACGTGATTTCGTGCAATATCATCATTGCAGCTTACTGTAGATATGGGGATGGCAAGGAAGCGTTGAATATGTTTTGCAAAATGCAAGGATTAGGCATCCAGCCGGATGAGTATACCTTCTCCAGCGTGGTCTCTGCGTGTTCTAACTTGGGTGCTCTGGGGTTTGGTATGGAGATCCATGAAGACATAATGAGAAGTGGATTTCAGTCTAATGTCTTTGTAGGAAATGCCCTTATGGATATGTATGTGAAATGTGGGCAGATGGAGTGTGCGTGTGAAGTGTTTCACAAAATGCCTGAACGAGACGTGGCTTCATGGAATCTAATGACTGCAGGATATGCACGGAAAGGGAAATTTGATGAGGCGCTGAAGCTCTTTGCACAAATGCAGCTAGCAGGTGTCAAACCGGATTCCGTATCATGGGGTGTATTGATAGCAGGATACACAGAGAGTGGTAAACTTGATGAGGTACTCGAGCTCTTTCAGAAGGTGCCTGAACAGAGTGTTGTCTCCTGGACTGCAATGATCGCTGGCTTTGCACGGAAAGGTAAGGTTAATGAGGCCCTGAAACTCTTTGAGGAAATACCTGAAAAAAATGTTGTCGCGTGGACTGCAATGATCTCAGGCTATGCTCAAAATGGTTGTTATTTCAAGTCTCTGAATGTTTTTCAACAAATGCAACTAACAGACGCAAAACCGAATTCGGTCACCTTTGCTAGTGTTCTTCCAGCATGTGCTAACTTGGCGGCTCTAGGACATGGTAAGGAGATACATGAAGATGTAATCAGAAGAGGATTTCGATCTGATGTCTTAGTAGAGAATGCTCTTGTAGACATGTATGCCAAATGTGGGAGCTTAGATGATGCTCGTAAAGTGTTTGACAACATATGCACAAGAGACGTAATTTCTTGGAATGCAATGATAATAGGATACGCAATGCACTGGTGTGGCAAGGAGGCCCTTGAACTCTTCGAGCAACTGCAAAATTCTGGTACAAAGCCAGACCATTTGACCTTTGTAGGTGTTCTCTCTGCCTGCTCCCATGCAGGCCTGCTTGATGCTGGCTGGAGTTACTTTGATAGCATGATAAAAGATTATCATATCATACCTCAATTGCAGCACTATTCCTGCATGGTTGAGATTTTAGGCCTTGCTGGGCGCTTGGATGAGGCTAACGAATTTATCATGAAAATGCCAATAGAACCTGATTCTGCTGTGTGGAGATCCCTGCTTGGTGCTTGCAAAATCCATAACAACACAAAACTAGGAGAACAAGTGGCAGAGTTCCTTCTTAAGTCAGACTCCAAAGATTCTTCAAATTATGTGCTTTTGTCAAATATCTATGCAGCAGCAGGTAGGTGGAAGGATGCAGAAAAGGTGCGGAACTTGATGAAAGACAGGCAGTTAAAAAAAATGCCTGGATGCAGCTGGATTGAAGTCAACAACAGGGTGTCTGTTTTCCACTCAGGAGACACCTCGCACCTGTAGATAGAATATTTATGAAATGTATTGTTTATTGCAGCGGATGAAAGAAGCAGGGTATATGCGCAGCATAAACTTTGTGCTGTACGATGTGGAGGATGAACAGAAGGAAAATATGATCTGCCACCACAACAAAAACTTAATCCTTGCATTTGGCCTTAGCAGCATGTCCACTGAGACGATGACAAGGATTATCAAGAACCAATGACTTTGGGTGATTGCCACTCGGATACCAAATTCATGTTGGAGAAAATGAACTACACCTGAATTGTAATAAGGACTCTACCAAAAAGACTTGGCCATAAAAGGGCTGGAAGCTCAGTGGTAGAGCACCCCAGGCTGCAAATGGTAGGTGTTAGGTTTGAGTCCTAGCTAGTCCATGGTATCAGAGCTAGATAAGGAGCCTCGAGAACCAAAGTGTGGCTCAAGGGAGGCGTGTTGGAGAAAATGAACCACACCTGAAGTGTAACAATGAGCCTACTCCAAGGACGGGACAAGAGGGGGATGTTGGAGAAAATGAGTGCCAAGCACCAAAGTGTGGTTTAAGGGAGGGTGTAGGAGAAAATGAGCCACACCCAAACTGTAACAAGGAGCCTACTCAAGGAGGGGCGTAAGTTAGGGAAAATGAGCCACGCCTGAACTATAACAAGGAGCCTACCAAAAAGCGCGATCATAAAAGGGCTGGTAGATCAGTGGTAGAGCACTCTAGCATACAAGTGGGAGGTCTTAGGTTCGACTCCTAAACCCTGGTCATAAAAAGGTTGGTAGGTCAGTGGTAAAGCACCCCAGCATACAAATGGGAGGTCCTAGGTTTAAGTCTATGCTGGTCCATGGAAAATAACAGTTTGTTTCCATGATGGTTGTTCGAGAAATGTTTGTCAGAGATGCCAACCGGCTCCATCATTTCACAGGTGGACAGTGGTCCTGTGGGGATTATGGGTGAGTACAAGCAAAACAAAAAGTAGATCTGAGGTATCTTTACGCTTTCTGATGCGAGAAATATTTTGATCCTTAAGCTTAGATACATTGGTAGGGTATTATATCATTGCATGATTTCCCGCTGAATACTCACAATATAAAATAAAAATATGTGCAAAATGCAATAGAACAAGTCTCCCTGTTAATAGCTCTGAAAGTTTGCTGCATTTACGAAAATAATTCCACATTATAAAGATTCAGTCCAAGCCTTAATTAAACTAGACAATTATTTAGAGCAGTTAATGAATTCAGGTTGATAACCCTATACGAGTCTAACTTTGGGAGCATAACCCTTACACATGGAATGCAACTGGTAATCCAGGCAACAACCCAGCTTCTGAACCAAGTCCTCTAGTGATTCCTTTTCTATCATAAGAACAAGCCATCAAAACACCTGCTCATGCTTGTCCTTGTTGAGCCAAGTTCATATACAGTTCAGAGTAATGGAGTTCTATCAAATAATCATGGAGAAATCAGCCGAGTTTATCTTTGGGTGCTGAGAAGATTTTGTAAGGCACCACGATTGATTGTCTTGAAGAAACAACCAAACATCAGAATCTGCTAATGAAGAAGGCACTGCAAGACTCGAGTCATGCTTACAGCGTGAGGAAGATCTGGAGCAGAGGTGCATATGTGACTGCTCATTATGAACAGGCTCACCCTCCACCTGATAACTGCACTATATATGCCAAATCATAAGGAGCAGACATGTACCTTCTGCTACTGTCCTGCTTTCAAAGAAGTAATATAATGGCCTTAGCATTGATCTGCAGTCACTTTCCCCAACCCCAACGGATTCCTTCGTTGTTGCTGACTTAAGAAAGGGTTAATCCAAAAAAGTAAATCTTGAAGATTTTGCTAGATTGTTAGATCTTTAAACTAAAAAAAGAAACCAGTTAACAGGTAGCGATGTCAAGCGGGCTCAATCAGGCCATAGAGAAACATCTCTTTGCTATCCCCAAATTTAACTTGTATAAATGCAGGACTGTTCTCTGATAGAGGCCAGTATATGTAGCTCTCCATACTGGATAGTAGAAGAGTTTGAAACTAGGAAAAAAGGTCTTAAAGACTTAGCAGTGTTACGGTACCACATATTGGTCTTATGCATAATATCACAACTAGCTGAGGGAACTGCTGTGTCAAATTTGCGTAGAGGAAAATATCTGTGAAGAAAAAGAAGAAATAATGATTACAACGAAGATGAGGATGACAAGTATAGTAGTTTATTATTTTCGAATTCATGCCTCTTAGAAGGTTTGTTATAGTTCATTCCACAACACACTACTTTCCCTTTTTCCTTGAAGTTTGTGATTTCCATTTATTTGCCTGCTATGCCTACCACCATTTCTCTTTCAGTTTCAAACCCATATAAGTCTCTATAGGTAACAAATTCACTATTGTGAAGGCAAATCAGTCTGCTAGATAGACATAAAATAATTACAGTAAGGGAGCTTTAAAAAGAAATTAATAATTTTCTTACGTAAATATTAAAAATGTTTTCCAAAATATGCAAATGAAACATTTTATTCACCTCTTTTCGTTTTCAAGATTGAGTGGGAAGAAACCTCGTGATAGGGTTGTATATGGTGAGATCATTGAGATATTGGAGATCATGATTTGCTTTCACATATTTTTTTGGATGCATGTTCTTTTTAGTTTTTGGATTTGTTGAAGTTGCTCTTGTACTCCCTATTTCTTACTTTACATTGTACTTCAGTCCCATGGGTGATAGGGTCCTAGATATGGTGAGATCATTGAGATATTGGAGATCATGATTTGCTTTCACATAATTTTTTGGATGCATGTTCTTTTTAGTTTTTGGGTTTGTCGGAGTTGCTCTTGTACTCCCTATTTCTTACTTTATATTGTACTTTTTCAGCCCCATGGGCCAATGTTGGCCTTTCGTGGACATTAAGTGTATTATCTTTTCTTATCTTACTAACTGGGGCAGTTTAGCTAAAGTTACATCATTAGAGCATAATGCACCATGGACAATAAAGGCTCCCTAATGCTCAGTGCTTCTTTCAATGAAGTTGTTTTACGACCCTCCCTTAAAACCTGAAAACTACATCATGTCCTCTAATTTACGAATCCCCTTTTCCTCTTTCATCTTTTCTCTGACGTAGCCCTTACTCTCCTAAGATGCCATTTATTTGTAAGTGCCCATTACTTAAAATAAAGCTATATTTTTTTAATGTGGGAGAACAAGGCATCATGGAAGGTTAGCATGCCCCCATATTTTCTTAAATAGTTTTAATTCAATAAGGCTTGTTTGAATGTGTTTATGGAACAAATAGTTGTGGACTATGCTGTTGGGCCTAAAGTGGGGCTTCTACAAGATAATAATTCTCTAAATACCTAAAAGGTAGAAGACCACTTTAAATCCAAAACATACAAAAGTCAGTCTACAAAGTAGTCTGGGCTTATAAACAAGACCATGTACCATGTACAGAGAAGGTCATAATATATTTTTAAGGAAACCTACACATCCAACATTTAAAGAGACAGAGTGAAGGGCCTTACTAGACTTGGGTTATTATTATGCACTAAAGCAAGAGTTATTATGCACTAAAGCAAGAGCTTTGTGAACTAATGGTGATAAAACAAGAGCTATAATGTGTTAGGACCTAAATGTCCTAACCATTCATTATTCTTTATGCATTGTAAGTCTTAGTTAATTATTTAGCTGGGGCGCCCCTTTTATGTAAGGTTAATTGTTGAGTAATAAGAATAGTTAATAATTAACTAAGGTGATTATTTAACACTGATCCTTGAATATTATGGTTAGGGTTACAAGGATATTAGAGTTAGGGTTAGAATGTTTATATATTGATATTGTAAGGAAGGAAAAAGAATCATCTATATTTTATAATCTGAACTCTACTCTCAAGGAGGTTGCTCCTTCAAAGAGGCTCATGATATTTGAATATAAGTAAGGTTTGCAATTATTTTTGAGTTCATTAAGTAATTTGTTTGGTTTAGTTTTGCAAGGAGGTGCATAACAAGTGGTATCATAGTTCTTTCTAAGGCCATGTTCTGCAACAACAACAATAGTTTGGGGCTTTCTGAGACTGTCCATAGATTTTCTCATCTCATCCAATCATGATCTTGGTGATTAGAAAGTGGTAACAAAAGTGGTGACACAACTTTTATCTTAAATCTGTGATATTTTCATGCTATTTGTTTAAAGCTAGAAATTGCGTTCCAATAGTTTTAAAACTCATAGAAAACTATCATTATTGACTAAGCTGATTCATTGATATTAGTGAAGTGGGGTGTCCCTAAATCCTTAGGATTCAAATAGCGATGTAACTTTTACATACCTTTTGTTATAAAGGAAGCACCTAGGTTTTATATTTCATTGTAGGAAGTCTTCAGCGGTTTGTAATCCATGATGCACTACTAAGTAGGTAGCCCTAAGAAGTTACTCACGTTGTACTTTGGAGATGTGATTGGTTCAATCCTCCATAGTTAGAGCTTTGAAATATTGCGCTGACATTATTTATGAATGAGATCATTATTTTTGCGAGCTCATAAGTTGGACACACCTTATAGTAACCTTCCCTATGATACCCTTGGCATTCTTCAAGTCACATAACAAAAGGTGTATTTTTTGGAAACATAATACCAATTGAAGTCAAAAAAGTGTAATAATATTCTAACATCTTTCAAAAACATAGTAATTATAGGATCCAAAAGAGTTATGATATTTTAGAACAATTATTTGGTCACAATGCAATAGTTCATTAGTAGAAAAGACAGAAAAACAAAAAAAAAGAAAAGAAAAAAGACTTAGGGGTTTTTGTTTTTGCTTATTAGCCCAAATTGAGTTTCTCTTCATGTTAATCATTTTGGTATAATTCCCTAGAAGAAAAATAAATAGAGCGACTATAATGATGGGTTGTTGCTCTCATGATTTTTTCTTTGAAAATTTAGATGAGGACCTCAAGGCTATGCAGACAACAAGTCTAATATACTCTAGCAATTATCCAAATTGGACAAGCTAGATCTCATTGTCAACTTGGACAACAAATTGTTTGGAATGAATGCCAAGTATAATTCCATAAGCCAAAACAATGTGCATAGTTTTAATAATGGGCAACACTCTCATAATAACCCACCACATTGTGGGTTCCAACACCATACACCATGATTGGATTTTTTGAAATTCGTCAGAGATGACACTACCAGCTAATCATATAAGGCAAATCAATATTTTTCTCTTCATAAAATTCCCACACATAAAAAACTTTTGATAACTTCGTTAAACTTTGAACATGAAGCTATTCAATGGTACTAGTGAGTAGAAAAGACACATGTAACTCTGACATGGGTTGAGTTTGTCAAACTCTTAGTCACTTTATTTGGTCCAGGGCCATATGAGGACTTTATTGTAGCACTGACTAGATTATGGACAACTCACTAGATTTGTGATTACTAGATCTAGTTCGAAAAACTAGCCAATCGAACAAACAACCTAAACGAGGAGCTTTTCAAAAGTTGTTTCATCAATAGATTGAAAGATGACATTCGTGTTGAGGTCAAGATGTACAAACCTACTACTTTCATGGACATGGTTTATTTAAATTAGTAGAGGGCTAAGATGCAGTCCAACATTGCCCCTATAAGCCACCAACAACAAGAAATTGCCAGCCGTTTCGATCCACGCTAAATTAGGGCACTTAAGCACCTTAAAATCAAGCACCTAATGCATAACAAGATGGCCACTCACTGAGCAAAAGGAGTATGCTATAATGGTGTTGACAAATATGGCCCAGATCATAAATGTGTCAAAAAAAAATTTCTTGGCTATTTAGGCACCTTCCATGCTTGACCTACTAGATACGTATGAAGATGGCTCAGAAAAGGAATAACCATAAGAGAAAAGTCCAAGTGAGGACTGGTGAAAACATGAAAAGGGGGAACCAATTAAGGTTTGCCTTTATCTTTGTGTTGCTAGGGCCAGACATTCATTCATGGTCACACTTTCAGCGCTTACACAGACTTGACACACTTATCATATTTTCATTGCATTAATTTGAAAACTTCACAACAGAATACATTCATACTCTCAAAACACACACACTCACACACATTCACACGTGCATCTACAAGGTTATTTCAATACATGAAAGAGTTCTGGATTCTCATACGGCTCCTCCTGAACTGATACAACTCTTTGTTCTGCATTTAGAGAGTTCTGCTCCTTCCCAACTCATTCCTCTCTCCTAAAACTCTCCTATCAATCACGTATTACTCTTAACATCCCAAGATTTCTAGGGTGTCTCTTGAACTTCCCAACCTCCACATAACATATAAGAGTCAGGGGGCTTTCAGTTTTCAAGATCAACACCAAACTGTTAGCAATTGTCAGAAATTGTCATGTGATGTTTCAGGTTGAACGATAGTTAGAAGAATTTCCATAACTTCAACATCATTAATCCAATTGATATGAAATTTAAACCACAACGTATAGACTACATTTTCCATCAACCCTCCAAATTTGACCATCTAATTCTTAACACAAGTTATTGTAGGTCACCGCAGGGTAAAAATACTCTGTTAAGTGTCGCACACTACACAAATGACGTTCCCTAGTTGAATCGTAGTTACTAAAAATTTCGTAATTTTAACTGCGCTCATCTAAATGATCTAAAATTTGAAACATAGCAAGATAACTACATTTTATAGAAACCCACTAAATTTGGTAACCTAATTTTTACCGCAGCTCTTTCGCAAGGTAGTGAACCGTCATGCTAGACAAATGCATTTTCTGGTTGAATGATAGTCACAAAAATTGTCATAACTTTGCCTCCACTTATCTTATAAAATTGAAATTTGAAACAACTTTCTATGCTACATTTTATATCACAACTCCAAATTTGGGGACCTAACTCTTACTGCAACTATTCCGTAAGGTCATTAACCTTTTGTAAACTAGGCATATGTATTTTCTAACTGAATGACAATTACAAAAACTATCATAACTTTGGTGCCACTTATGTAATTGCGCTAAAATTTTAAACACGAATTGTAGATTACAATTTTTATCACCGCTCCAAATTTGGTGACCTAACTCTTATTGCATATATTCCACACGGTCATGAACCTTTTGCCAAGTGATGCAGGCATAGCCTAAAAGAAACAATCACAACTTTTCCACGATAACTTCGAATGGTCTAAATTTTGGTACATCTATTGTAGGTCTCATAAGCTATGCATCCACAAACATTTCATCATCCAATTCCTTCGGCAACATTACCAAAAAGAAACTTCATGCAAGTGTAACGGTTAGTATGCCTCTGCGGTGACTTCAAATGATCTAAAATTTTGTGCAGAGGTTGTAAGTTTCAGATTATATGATCCCACCAAGTTTTAGCATCCAATTATTTTCAAAACATTACCGCAAATAAATAAATCTCATGCCAAACACCTCTACGACGACTCCAAATGATCTGAAACTTAGTACAAATGTAAGTGTCAAATACTATGACCTCACAAAATTTCATTGTCTAATTCTTACCATAGTTAAAGAACCATTTCCGACAAGTTTCTGTGACTTAACAGTCCCCACAGATTGACATAAATAATCAAAAGATCTCTGTGGCAAAGGAATATTTTTGTAACATCATTCTAAGAGGTTAACAAGATTATATAAACAACACCATAACCCAAAAACTTAAACAAACACATCGCGTTCTATTTTTGGTTTATGCAAGATTGCACAAACCTTGGGATGGTCATGCTTTAGACACCCGAGGTTTATAAAATGTGAGCTCATATTTACATAGATGGAATGAGTGAAAAATCACTATTTTTGTTTCTTTCCAACACACCAAATACTTCAGTTGTTTTTCACTTTTTTCTCTTCATTTTCTAGCATCTTCTTGTTTTAATTCCTTTCTTGTCTTCTTACCTGTACTCTTCTTTGCTCACTCCTTCTGTTGTGGGGTTAGACCCACCATATTCTCCTTCCTTTGTGGGATTAGACCCACCATAGTCTCCTTACTTTGTGAGATTAGACCCACCATAGTCTGCCCTCCTATGCCAAAGGCCTATCCTTTCTGCTTTGCATTTTTTGGGATGAAATCCATTTTCAACTGACCACCCCCACCAAGATGCTCTTTCTTGCATCTTATACTCCCTTGTGTCTTAAACCCACCACAGATCGACCACCTCCTCCTAAAGCCTTCTTGGCTTTAGCAACTCAATATCCTACCTGTTGTTGGATCACTCTTCCCATCATTCTTCGCTATTTTTAGGCATTCTCTCATGGCTTCCATGTCCTCTCTCATCACCAATATCATCTTTGTAGATTCAACATACATTTGGGCATCCAAATGATAACCCATAGCCTCTAATATCACCGTAAGGATAGTCTTCACTTCCTCTCCTCTCGCTATCTGCATTGCTATGTCAAGCAACTCATCCACCTGTGCTATAACATCATATTCTTCTCCACATGCTTTGGCTGATATGCAAATCAACATCTCTTCCTCACACCTTGTGAACTCAAGTGGCTCACTATCTTCGCCTTGGAAGGTCTTTTTGAATGCCTCCTCTCTCTCCATTTCTACACTTGCACACTAGCTAAAATCGCAAATTAGTTTATAAACATGAGACTTAACATTCCCCATTAGTGCTTTCTCCATATTCACACCATTTTCTTGATTATCTTTAGGCTTGAGCTTCTCAAAGCTTCTATCACTCTGTGTACTCCTTGGAACAATACTCAGTTGATCTTGTGAAACCTCCTCTTCACTTCTCAAACTCTTTATATCAATGCTAAGTTGATTTTTATCTCCTTTCATCTCCTCCATCTCATGTGCAAAGACCTTGCACTCTTCTCGTTCATTTCAGAACCATGCAAACCTTTACTCATAAGAGTCTCTCCTCCAACATCTATATAGGTTTCTTCCACATATGCAACACTACTATCATCTTTTAGTCCTCTTGGTATAAACTTCTCCATTGTCTCTCTCTCCATCTCCTTTGTTGTATCTACACATTGAAAAAATATTAAGGGAACTAAAAGTTCCAAAATCACTTCTTTCATATCTTCTTCACACCGCAAAAACATGTTGTCCAAGTCTTCTCTATTGCTCACAGTCTTCTCACAAATTTCTTTTTCATTATGGACTCCCATAGGTCCATTTTCAACAACCTCAATGGTTGTTCTCTCTGCATCCTTCTTTCTAATTTCTTCTGTTTTAAATGGATGGTCTAAATCCATACTTTGTTCATGTGCATCAGCTTGCACTTCTTCCACCTCTATTGTTTCCTTCATGGAAACCTTCAACTCTTCTAGGGTGTTATTTTCATTCACCTCTGTGGTTTCATTTATAGAAACTTGTAGCTTTCCTTGGTTGTCCTCAACCCTTCTACCCTCCAAAATATAAATGACAAATGCATTGCTTTCATTCACCAAGGATGTCTCAGATTTTTCTCACTCATGGGATACTGCTCCAAATTTGGTGACCTAACTGTTGGTGTCCTAAATTGCACCCTAGCTGAATAAATGAATTGTTCAAGTCCTCTTACACAAATCTAGTCCAACATGAGACTGATCTTAGGCTGTGGGTCACCTAAACTTGGGTCAGATCCTCGGAGAAGGCTGACTTCTTTATGGATCTATCACCTAAACTAGACCTAATTTAACACTTGCTTAGAAAAGAGATAGAGAGATACAACAATATACGAAAGCATGTAAAAATGGGGTGATGCACCAGTAATTGGAACACTTATACTTTGCACAAGACACACTATGAGACACATTCAAGACCAAAAAAGATCAGTCCCACATGAGTATTTCACGATAAGGCATGAATCAATTATCAAACATTCATGACAGGGAAGATATCCACTTTCAAAGTAAACAACAAACTATAAATTGCACTTATAATGCCCTGTGAGAACTACCAAGCACTTCATGAAAGTGAAAAAACTTAGACATAAAAAATGAGCATACATTCACTCAACTACAATACATGAATTTATAGAACACACTTCAATCTAGCTTGCAAAATGATAGAATTCAATCTTTATTGCATCAAAAGGTGTTACAATACAAATGTTGGCATAGCCTAAGCAAGCCAAAGCATAAGAGTCTGTTCTCTATAATGTCAGAGATTTTTTGTCTAAAACTTTTAGAGAGTGTAACATGTGGTAGAAGTTGGAACATATATAGAAAAAAGTAAGAGAGAGAGAGGGAGATGTGATGTATTAGCACAAGTTCGAGGATGCTAACTCATGACCTTATTAATAAGGAACAAATTTTGTAAAAGAATTGAATACTCATTGTCCTTATCCATCCACCTAGTGTTCTTGGAACTCCATGTCATTATCTATCTGATCTATTGATGAGGACCATGTCTTGGAATTGACAGAATTATACCATATCTACTTTGGGTGGCCATCAGTATTTGTTTATTGAAAATGTGACCCTAATGATAGGTGAGACACCGACATTCGTATTTGCTCCAATATCGAACCCATGTCCATTATAGGTGAAAACCAATCCAATTATTGGTTTTCACACAATCACAATATCTCTGAAAACTTGCAAACTGCTTGACCTTGATTCACAATCACTAGTCCATCTTCGATCTCTGTATTAGGCCATAAGACACTTGTTTTGCATCTAAAACCTGTGAGAGCCAAGAAGCTATTGTATATGAGGATCCTCCATTTAAAAGCAACAATAATGTCAATGTATTTTGCTGACTTATTGAATTTGTTCACACCATTAGATCTGGATGTACAAATGCACATGATTCCTTGATTTTCTGCCAGCCAAGATCCTTTGACATGTTGACTTGATCTCGCATCGTTATATCTGTGTTGTCAGTATGCGAGCTCACGTAGACTGTATATCTCATTGGGCCCACTTTCTTGTTAGTAACCACGCACCGTCAGATATTTCATACGAACGAACACTGATCATCAATTTAAATTGGACCCATCCTTTTGTCAATCTCCTCACGCCATTGGATCTCTGTTAGGTGAACCTGTACCATTAGATCTTGTCCAACTTGTATCTCTTTAAGGGCTTTTAACCTAGGCAATTGTGAACCGTTATTGTGTTAGTATGCAAGATCATGCATAATGTTAGATCTTTATCAACTTTAAGCCTTTTAAGGACTTTTTGAATCCAAACGGTCATTTGCGAAGCTCAAACTTGACACTTGCGTGAACGTCTTGCTTTGTAGTCTCCACTTTGAAGCTCCATAACTTAGGATTGTGAGCTCGCATAGACATGAAATTTGTAGGATATGATCTTGGGCTGAAGAATGTGTCGTTATAATATTTTGGCTCACGAGGCCTTCTGAGGTGAATTTATAAAATATACAAGTGAGCTAGTTCATTCATTACTAAATGATGTCTTGATGACAGTCTAGTTCTTCAAAACTATGCTTGATCTTTGAAAGCTCCAATGATGATCTTGACTGCTCGGACACCATGAAGACATGCTTTCTAACCTGTTCCTCAAAGATCAACAAATTTTCACTTTAAGATAACTTAAAGTGTTTCAAAAGCTTTGTGAGCAATATGAGATCTTTGGACCACTCATTTCATCAAGAACATTTAGTCATATGTTCAAACCATTTATAGGCAAAAGATCCTTATGTGGGCTAAATTTGGTCAACATCTTTGGTGACTTAGCTGGGTAGCATTCCTGCTATGCTTGAGAACTCAAACCATCTCTATGATTCTTGGACCATTTACATGATACATGGACCATTTACATTGACTTCAAGACATCCTCTTGACTTGCAAAGACAGAATTCCAACAAACAGGATAAGAAATAAATTTTAAAGAAAAACTAACGTAATAAAGCAAAGGCAACTAACCTATTGAACAACTGTGTAAACAAAGCACTTATTTGGGACAAAAGAAAAAGAAATTGTGTTAGACCAACACTTAGAGAAAAAATAAGACCAACTAACTATGTACAAGGAACTTAGCTTCCTTAATAGCAGTGCTTAAGATGTATCCCATTGGCTGGGATGGGAAGCTCTTCACCATTCATCCTTGTGAGTTGGAAAGCATTGTGAGCTTTGCAGTTGGAGATTGTTTATGGACCACTCCAAAGATAGTTAGATTTTGTGCCTTCCTGGCTTAACTTTGTCTTCATCCCACTTAAGGACCAACTCTTCTTGAAAACTTCTTGAAGAAGTTCCTTTGTCAAAATATCTCTTTACCATTGCTTGATTGGCCTCCATAGCCAACATGGACTGATGTCTTGTCTCTTCTAGCTCCATGAGCTTAGCATATCTGATTTTCATTGACACATTCTCCAAAAGCTCAGGTTGATGCATTAATTCTAAAGCAGGAATTCAAGAGAAATATACATTCTTGCTTCCTTACCATATGATATCTTGTATGGAGAATTGGCTATTGACCTTTTATAGGTGATCCCATCAACCCACAAAGATGACTTCAATTTGTGATGCCATGACCTCTGATTGTCTTCAACAATCCTCCTGATGATTTTCAACAAATTCTTGTTAGTGGACTCAACAAGGCCATTACCTTGTGGATAATAGTTTGATGAGGTACTGAGAAAAACACTATGTTGAACTGGCCACTGACTGATCTTAGACCCCATAAAAACCATAACATTATCAGAAGTAATAGTTGAAGGGACCCCAAATCTAGTAAGCAAACCTTCATAGAAGTCTAGAACATTGGTTTCATTGGCTTCTTTTAATGCCATTGCTTCTATCTATCTAGTAAAATAATCTGTGACAGTTAGGATCCACTTGTGTCCTAAGCTTGAAGGGGGGTTAATGCGACCAATAAAGTCCAATCCCCATTGGACAAATGGTTGATTCACTAAAATTGGCTAGAGAGGTCAAGGTGCAAGCTTAACCTTTCCAACAAACATAACACATTGTCTACATTTCATAGTCCATGCATGACAATCACCAAATATACTTGGCCAATAATATCCACCTCTCATGATCTTGTGGGCTGTGATCCTTGCTGAATAATGCCATCCATCATGTCCATCATGAAATTGCTCAAATAGTCTCTGTGTCTGACCTGGCTCTATGCATCTTAGCAACATGCCATTGATATCCTTTTTGAACAACACACTGTCAACAAGAAGAAAAAGAATTAACTACAATCTAAAATATCTCCTCTTTGAAGGGGTCAGATGAGAAGGATAAACACCATATTGTAAGTATCTTACCATATCTTGGAACCAACTAGAAGATGAGGTCTGATTAGGTGCAACTTCTTCATCATTTGACACTATAACCACCCCATTGGCTTCTTGAAAATCTTGGGCTAGATGTTCACAAAGTCCTTTGCCTCTAACTATCTTTGTGACCTTGATTTCAATATCATATTCCATGACCTTAGTTATACAATCAAATGTTTTGTCATTTATATCCTTGTTTAAGAGGAAATCCTTGACACTTGGATGTGTAACCATTAAATGTATCTTATTATTGGACAACAAGTACCTAAACTTTTTCAAAGACCTTATAATTGAAATTACATGCTTCTCAACAAAAGAATACCTTGTTTCATATTCTTCTAAGCCTTGACTGAAGAAGGCTATTGGCTGCTATAAAGTCTCTTGATTTTGCTGCATGATGATACCTGAAATAGTGCCAATGTTAGCATAGGTATACAAGAAAAAATCCTTTGTGAAGTCAGGGTTCAGGAGTGCAGTAGCACTGGTTATAGCTTTCTTGATCTCTTCAAAGCTTCTTACTCCTTTGGACCAATTGAAACTCTGATCCTTCTTTAGCATGGCTATGAGTGGCCTAGCTAAAGTAGCAAACTCTGGAATGTATCTTCTTATGAAATTGATCTCGCCTAAGAAGCTTTGTAAGACTTTCTTATGTTTAGGCAAGGAAAGTGCAAGAATTGAGTCTATCCTATCAGGATCTATGCTTGTACCATGTTTTGAAATTATATGTCCAAAAAGCCTACCTTCATGAATAGAGAAAACACACTTATTCAGATTCAAAAACACTCCAAATTGTTTGCACCTTTTAAATACTTGTTTGAGGTGAATCATATGCTCATCTACACTATTAGAGAACACTGTTATATCATCCAGATAAACAAGTATAAACTTGTTAATAAGACTTTGAAATTCTATGTCCATAGCTTTCTGAAAAGCTGCTCTAACATTGGATAAACCAAAAGGCACTTTTCTATATGCAAATGTCCTCCACTTTCTAGTGAACGTTGTTTTGAACTGGTCTTCTTCTTTGACCGAAATTTGGTTATAATCACTATAGCCATCCAACAAAGAGAACCTTTCTGAACCTACAACTAACTGTAAAATTTGCTTCATTGATGGCAATGGATAGTGGTCTTTAAGAGAGGCCTTGTTCAAATCATGGAAGTCAACACATCGTCTTATTTCACCATTCTTTTTCTATACTAGAACAAGGTTTGTCACCCAAGTTGAGTGCTTAATTGAAAATATTATAGTTGACTCAATGTGCTTATGTAGCTCAGAATAAAACTCTCATCAAAGGTTCAAGCTTTGGGTTAATAGGCCTCTGTCTTTATCTGACTATCCTAGTCTCATCCTCTAACTCAATGGTATATTGAGCTAGACTTAGATCAAATCCTTTAAGGTCACTGTACTTCCATGCAAAGACATCTACAAAACTTGAACTTTACATTCTTTGAAGATGTGCAAACTTTACCCAACTTTAAGCGTTTACTAGTTGCAATCTCCACATTTGTCTAGTGTTATTCCTTGATTGACAAAAAAAACTTTTCTCAATTCATCATCTTTTCTGAATATGTTTTCCAGGGTGACCAACCCTTTAGGAAACTTATTTATCTTCAACTGCACAATCTAGTCACCATACTGCTACAAGTGCTTGTCTTGGTTTCTTGAGGAGAATTCAACTTCTTCTTATAAGAACTTAACAATATGATTATCATCTTCAAATACTTGTCAATTGTCATGGTTGTCTAGGATAAAAGGCCTTATAATCACCTTGATGTGTCATTGAACCTTTTCATTTTTTATGTCATCTAGGATACTGAATTGTGACCCAATGGCGACCAAGCTATCTGCATGCTTGTTTTTATTTTTTTATATGACACAAATATTGAAAGCTTGAAAGTATTCAAGAAAGATCCATACTCTATGCTTATATGACCTAAGTAATGGGTTCTTGCATACATTAAGTTCTCTTACTTGGTGAACTACTTATCACCAAAGACTTGTAAGGTACTGACCTTCATCTTTCTTACCCACTGCAAGTCATGCACTAGTGATTCATATTCAGCAATATTATTGAAACAATCAAACTAAAACTTGAGAGGAGAAATACTTTTGATTGGATAGAGAAATTAACATCATTTCAGTCCCATTGCCATGTTTGTTTATGGATCCATCAAATTATAGTTGCCACAAACCATCACTAGTCTAATCATCTTTCATCAATGCTGGAATTGGTGTATCATTTTCATTAAGGCAATAGACACCAAGTAATTCTTATTCAATTAACTTGTAGGGATTATGCTCATCCAAATCAGAGGCCCATTCATCAAGGAAAAGATCTAGAACTCCATCTAGAGGTGACTCAATTTCCACCTCACTATTTTCTAGTACTTTGTTTGAGATAACACAATTAGTGTTCACCATACTTGACATATATGGCTCCAAATTACATCTTGCAATAGGTTCAAAACATATTGTTACCTTAGTACCATACTTGGTCTTGAATATTAAATAGGTCCAATCAGCTGACAAATATCCTCCAATCTTTGAGGTAAAGTTCTTTGATAGACATGTGACAAAATAGGGAGGCAAGTCCACTATTACTATGTCTTGCTGAATGGTAACAATGGGGCAAGCATGTAATGTCAAATTTAGATCCTTGATTATACCTACTGTCTTTATTGGTGACCCATCCAATTGCAATACTCCCTTGGTATTAAGTTTATAGACAAGACCAAACTTGTCTGCAATTTGCTTAGGCATGATAGTTCTACTAGCTCCACTATCTACTATACAATTATGGACTAAATAGTCACCAAAAATAAGAGAGATAAAAGGGAGGGGTTTTATTTGATTTGACATTGGTTTTATCCACCTTTGTCATGTTATGTACTCGCCAATCAGGTTGCTTGATTTGCGGGTCTGAGTTAGCGAAGAAAACTTGTTTCTCAACTGGTTCTTTAGATACCTTAAAAGATTAAAGCTCTTGATTGAACATGTCTTTTTTCCCTAGAATGGAAAGGGAATCCCACATGCTAATTCTAACATTTGATTTCTTCAATTGATCTATTATGCTAAATGAGGCTCCACTAGCCTTTAGTTGCAACTTTTGAACCACTGGCTATTTTCGAATTAGAGGCATTTGGGGAACCTTCCCTGTCTCTATATTCTGGTTATTCTGTGCTATAGGGACATTAGATTATTCCTTGACACTTTTGGGAACAATGTTAGGAATACTAGAAGTATTTCTCACATCTTGAGCTTCCTCAACTATTCTTCTTTTAGCTCTAGTCAACGCTGCAACTTGACCATTTGTGTTGTTAGTTTCACCAACTTGATTGAATGCAATATGATCATCAAATTACCAATTCACATTGATGGCATCAGGTTACCCTTAAACTTATTGAGCCTCTCCTTGGAATGCCATATTCATGTCTTGATACTGACCACCTTGAAGAGGAAACTCATGTGTCATTTGTGGCATAGTAATATCTTGTGATACTGAGGCTTGATTTTGGATGTCATTTGGATTCAAAGGTTGCCAACCTAAATCTTACCTCAAGTTGTTTTGAGAAACAATAGGTTTTGAACCTGAAGGTGTATTAGGATCAAGGGTTGCATATGACTTAGGGTTATGGCTCCTTGATTTTGGTAAGGTCTCCTATTGTCCTTGAAACCTTGATAAGGAGGTCTTTGGTTATTGAAGGACTAATAAATGTTTTGGTTTTGTTATTGATACGGTCTACCTTGGTACTGCTATCTCTTGAGTTGAGCGATCTCATTCCCAAAAGCTTGTAGTATACTTTTCAGATCTCCAATCTCATTACCCTGATTATAAGGGGCTACAACTTGGGCTTTTGGAGATGGAATAGGAGCTATAAATGGAATTTGAGGAACTTGAAGAGGAGGAACATGTTGCAATCCTAGGAATATGGACAATAAAGGCCTTAGAGCAAGTTTACCAGCTTGTATCAAACTATTTTTTGCTCTTATTGCAAGTTCATAGGCATTTGACAAAGTATTACCACCCATGGACTGTATCATGACACTAATATCATAATTGAGGGTCTTTAGATAGTAAAAAAATGCATACTCTAGAGATGGTCTAACCAATGTAGGGATTATAGTCTATGTTTTTTAGAATCTAAGGTTAAAATTAGACATGAACTCATGGGGGTACCTTTGTATGGTAGTTAGTTGTTCAACCAAAAATAAATGATTAGACTTGTCTTCAAATTGCGTAACTAAAGCTGGACCCAACTCATTCCAAGTAGCAATGGAGGTCAAAAGAAGATTCTTATAACATTGCAATGCTTTTCCCTTGAAGTAAACAATAAGTAGTATGATATCCACATTATCTTGAACAACATTATGAATAGAACATAGGTTGAAAACAACCTGAATATGCTCAATAGCAATAGTTTTATCCCATTCTCCTGAGAAGAAAGAGATACTTTTTAAGTCATACACAAGGATTTCATCATATTAAAGGTAGCTCAATGAATTCAAAAAGAATAGCTATAGTCTTATAATTTAGGGGACTACCCCTATTAAATGGAACAAACACTTGATTTCTGACCACCATTTGGGCAAAAGAGATTTAGAGTATGGGGACAATAGCTTGGAATAAAACAATAAGATGATCAGGAGGTGAAAATTTCTTTTGAGGATAAGGTCTAGTCTTATTGAATCTTGCTTTTTTATAAGAAGTAGAAGGTAGCTCAATGAATTCAAAAAGAATACCTTTACTTGATGACCTTCTTGTAACCTTTGGCATGAAAACACTGTCTAGATGATTCTATGAACCTTGTAACTTAAAGGATCTTCAACTTTTGATGATGGTATATCTCTCCTTCTGTTGCAATTTTTTCTTCTCAATCTCCAAACTTCAATTATGCCAAGGAAACTGAGTCCCGCCAGATGTGTCAGAATTGTTGGTGTCCTAGATTGCATCCTAACTGAATAAGGGGATTGTTCAAGTCCTTTTTCACAAATCTAGTCCAACATGGGACTGACCCTAGACTGTGAGTCACCTAAACTTGGTCAGACTTCTGGAAAAACTCGGCTTTCTTTTGGATCTATCACTTAAAATAGACCTAATCTAACACTTGCTTGGAAAAGAGATAGATAGATACAACAATATATTAAAGCATGTAAAAATGGGGTGATGCACTAGTAATTGAAACACTTATACTTTGCAAAAGACACACTATGAGACACATTCAAGATCAAAGAGGATCATTCCCACATGACTATTTCACGATAAGGCATGAATCAGTTATCAAACTAGCATGAGAGGGAAAATATCCACTTTCAAGCTAAACAACAAACTATAAATTGCACTTATAATGACTTGTGAGAACTACCAATCACTTCAAAAAGGTGAGAAAACTTAGACTTAGACAAGGAACATACATTCACTTAACTACAATACATGAATTCATAGAACACACTTCAATCTAGCTTACAGAATGATGGAATCTAGTCTTTATTGCATCAAAAGGTGTTATAGTACAAATTTTGGCATAGCCTAGGCAAGCCAAAACATAAGAGTGTATTCTCTAAAATGTCAAAGATTTCTTGTTTTAAACTTTAAGAGAGTGTAACATGTGGTAGAAGTTGGAACATATATAGAAAAAGGGAGGAGAGAGAGGGAACTGTTATGTATTATCACAAGTTGGAGGATGTTGACTCATGACCTTATTAATAAGGAACAAATTTTGTAAAAGAATTGAATACTCATTGTCCTTATCCATCCACTCGATGTCCTTAGAACATTATGTCATTATCTATCTAATCTAATGATGAGGACCATGTCTTGGAATTGACATAATTATGCCACATCTGCTTCGGGTGGCCATTGGTGTTAAGCACGGGATATACTAAGAGGGGGGGTGAATCAATATATCATATATCTTATAAATTTTTTTTTAAACCAAATTTCACTTAATCAAACATTCAAGATATGCAATAAAACTCAAACAATAAACATCACACAAGATAGAGACACCAGATATAACGTGGAAACCCAATGTGGGAAAAATCACGAAGAACAATCTCAAGTATATTTGTGAGAAACAACCCATAGGAGCACCATACCCCTTTGTCGAGTACCACCCCAGCTACAATTCGTGAGCACCAACCCACAAGAGCTTCAAACCCCTTTGCCAAACACTAACCCAACAACTATTCATGAGCACCAACCCACAGGAGCACTAACCCCTTTGCCGAGCACCAACCCAACAACAATTCGTGAGCACCAACTCACAGGAGCACCAACCCGTTTGTGTATACCACATACCTATCTCTCAATGTTGCTATCTCAACAAATGATAGATCAATACAATATCTCTTTTCTCTCTCTCACCTTTGCTCTTTTAAGCTAGATATAACAAATAAAAATCACATTCATCTCTCACAATTGCTCTTCTAAGTTAGATATTACAATATCAAATCAACCTCTCACACACATATTACAAATGGCTTCCCAAGCCTTTATTTATAGCATTCCAAATGACCTTTGGCCTTCCCCCTTTGTGACCTTTCAATCCTCATGGAAAATGGCGCTAATCTTGGATGACCCTTCATATTCAAGCCTTTGAAAAGCCATGTGGTGACCCTTCATGACCAAAAACGTCCTTCCCACTTTTGTCCTTATCTTTGGTGACTTTTCGTATTCCTCAAGGTGTCCCTTCATGAGAAATTGCACCCTTACTCTTTTGTCTTCACTTGGTGACTCTTGGTATTCTTCAAGATGACTCTTCATGAGAAAATGCGTCCCATCCTTCTTTTGTCTTTACCCTGTGGCTCTTTGACTTCTCTATGGGCCCTTCTTTTGTCTCATATGCAACCAAAAATATATTCGTTAATATTAAATAAATATTAACTCATATTAGCTAAGATATATTTATTACAAAAAACATTAAATGCAATGGGGCCTTTATCACCAATAATACTAGACCTTTGACATCAATGACAATATTTTCAACAAATGATACCTATTTATCAAAAATATGACCCTAATGATAGGCAAGACACCTTTCCATGATTAGTTTATGTCTGTATTTGTTTTAATATCGAACTTAGGTCCATTATAGGCAAGACACCTCTCCATGTCATTATCTATCTGGTCTGTTGACGAGGACCATTTCTTGGAATTGACATAATTATGCCACATCTGCTTTGGGTGGCCATCAGTACATGCTTATCAAAAATATGACCCTAATGATAGACAAGACACCTCTCCATGATTAGTTTACATCTGTATTTACTCTAATATCGAACCCAGGTCCATTATAGGTGAATGGAGCTTTGAAACTCTGATCTTTCTTGACTGACTCGAACACGCTTCTGCAATACTGAGCTGTGTTCGAAATTGTTGCACTTGTAGCATACTATGGTCTCTTCATCAAAGCTTGATAGAGGAGCAAAAGAGTTGTGGCTTCTGCTTGACTCTACTTGACTTTCTTTCTCCTTATTTTTGAAATTGTTAGCTCTTTTTCTACATTCTAATTTCTTGTGACCATATCCATTACAATAAAAATAATAGCCATAAAAATAAGACCTGTCTGTATATCTCTGAGCCGATTGCCTTTTGTAGCTTTGTTCTCTCCAGCCTTCTCTGTTTGGAATGTCCTCTGTATTTTTCTCTTCTCCCCTTTTTGTTTCCTCTTTTGTAAGAGCTTCAACATAGCTCTTTTTTTTTTCAAATCCGATCCCTGTCTTATCTAAATATGCTTTTTGACTTTCCAATATCTTATTTAGCATGTTAGTGCTATCCTCAAATTTTGAATCACTAACTACTTTATCATTGATTGCTTTCTGAATATCTTCTTTTAAAGAGGCAATTTCAATAACATACCTTTGACATTCTTTTCTTGCTATTACCAACTATGCTTTGAGATCTTCTTCATTCTTCTTGGCTTCTTCAAAGTGTGCTTGTAGATCTTCAATCATTTCCTTTGACTCCTGTTCATTTTTCTCAATCTGGTGCTTTAATCTTTGATTCTTCTTCTCAATAGATTTTAACTCTTCTAGGGCACAATTGAATTCTCCTTCTATATCTCCTTCAGCTTCCTCTTCTTCTTCTTCTTGATATCATGTATGGCCATGAATAGAATCTCTTCTTCTTTTGAATCACTGACTCCACTAGCTTTAACTGAGCTAGGATCCTTATAATACAGGCTCTTCTTCTCGAATCCCTTCTTGGATTTGCCTTTGAAATTTTTCTTGTATGTAGGCTTTTCTTCTTCTTCATCATTAACCTTATCTGGGCATCTTGCTAAAAAAGGTCCAATCTTTCCATAATTAAAACATTTAAAAGGTAATTTTCCTTGATATTTACCTGTTCCTCTTTTCAGCCTACGAATGAAAAGTGCTTCGTTGTCATCTTCATCATCACTGGAACTATCACTTGATTCTTGAATCTTAGCTTTCTCTTTCTTTGATGTCTTGAAAGCCACTTCTCTCTTTGAGGGTTTATCTTATTCTGTCCGCATCTCATATGTCGTGAGAATACCATGAAACTCATCTATTTTTAGCTTGGCTAAATTCTTCATCTCCTCAATTACCAAAACCTTTGCATCATATCTCATTGGTAGAGATTTCAAAACCTTTTGCACCATCGTTGACTCTTCTAATATTTCTCCAAGACCTTGAATCTGATTTACTATCTAATCAACTCGCAAGAGATAACTTGCTATATCTTCTTCTTCCATCTTCAAACTTTCAAACTGCCTTCTAAAAGTCTGCAGCTTAGCTTGCTGAACCTTTTCATCACCTTTCTAAATATTCTCAAGTTTTACCCAAGTTTCATGAGCAGATTTACATTGCATAAATTTAACAAATTCAGATTCACATAAACCACATAGAATAACATTTAAAGCTTTAGCATTACATTCACTTGCCTTCTTTTCTGCTGGAGTAATTGTAGATGTCTGTGGCTCTTCATATTCCTCCATCACTACTTTCATATGTCAAATCCAAGGGCCATCAAATAAACCTTCATTTTCATGCTCCAAAAAGCATAATTCGTCCCATCAAATAAAAGTGCCTTATTTGTAGAAAATCCTTCCTGTGACCCAGCCATTGTGCTTTCTCGATCTGCCTTTAAGCTGTAAAACTTTTCAAAAAAGAACCTGCTCTGATACCAATTGTTAAGCACGAGATATATTGAGAGGGGGGGTGAATCAGTATATCATATATCTTATAAAACTTTCCTTTAACCAAATTATACTTAATCAAACATTCAAGATATGCAATAAAACTCAAATAATAAACATCACACAAGATAGAGAGAGACACCAGATATAACGTGGAAACCCAATGTGGAAAAAACCACAGAGAACAATCTCAAGTATATTCATGAAAAACAACCCACAGGAGCACCATACCCCTTTGTCAAGTACCACTCCAGCTACAATTCATGAGCACCAACCCACAGGAGCTTCAAACCCCTTTGCCAAGCACTAACCCAGCAACTATTAATGAGTACCAACCCATAAGCTCACCAACCCCTTTGCCGAACACCAACCCAACAACAATTCATGAGCACCAACTCACATGAGCACCAACCCCTTTGTGTATACCACACACCTATCTCTCAATGTTGTATCTCAACAAATGATAGATCAATACAACATCTCTTTTCTCTCTCTCACCTTTTCTCTTCTAAGCTAGATATAACAAATACAAATCATATTCATCTCTCACAATTGCTCTTCTAAGTTAGATATTACAATATCAAATCAACTTTACACACACATATTACAAATGGCTTCCCAAGCCTTTACTTATAGAATTCCAAATGACCTTTGGCCTTCCCTCTTTGTGACCCTTCAATCCTCATGAAAAATGGCACCAATTTTGGATGACCCTTCATATTCAAGCCTTTGAAAAGTCATGTGGTGACCCTTCATGACCAAAAACATCCTTCCCACTTTTATCCTTACCTTTGGTGACTTTTCATATTCCTCAAGGTGTCCCTGCATGAGAAATTGTGCCCTTACTCTTTTGTCTTCACTTGGTGACTCTTGGTATTCCCCAAGATGACTCTTCATGGGAAAATGCGTTCCATCCTTCTTTTGTCTTTACCCCGTGGCTCTTCGACTTCTCCATGGGCCCTTCTTTTGTCTCATATGCAACCAAAAATATATTTGTTAATATTAAATAAATATTAACTCATATTAGCCAATATATATTTATTACAAACAACATTAAATGCAATGGGGCCTTTATCACCAATAATACTAGACCTTTGACATCAATGACAATATTCCAACAATTGGTACCTATTTATCAAAAATATGACCCTAATGATAGGCAAGACACCTCTCCATGATTAGTTTACATCTGTATTTGCTTTAATATTGAACCCAGGTCCATTATAGGTAAGACACCTCTCCATGTCATTATCTATCTGATATGCTGATGAGGACCATGTCTTGGAATTGACATAATTATGCCACATCTGCTTTGGGTGGCCATCGGTACATGCTTATCAAAAATATGACCCTAATGATAGACAAGACACCTCTCCATGATTAGTTTACATCTGTATTTGCTCTAATATCAAACCCAGGTCCATTATAGGTGAAAATCAATCCAATTATTGGTTTTCACATAGTTACAATATCCATGAAAACCTACAAACTGCTTAACTTTGCTTCAAAATCACTAGTCCATCTTCGATCTCGGTATTAGGCCATAAGAGACCTGTTCTGCATCTAAAACCTATGAGAGCCGAGAAGCTATTGTCTACGAAGATCCTCCATATAAAAACAATGATCATGTCAATGGAATGACCTTGCAATAAGGTCAACAGGTTCCAAATTATTGACCAAAGGTCCTGTTTAACTTTAATGGCAATGGAGTCTTATCTTTAAACATCTTGCTTGCATGACTACCTATGCTATTGATCAATCTCTAATGGCGGTATGGATCCTTAATTTTGGTTTCCTGGGTTAAGAACTGATTCATCAACCTTCAATGGAAGCTCTTTAGATTTTCCCTTTCTTCATTGGTTGTCGATTTCCAACTCGGACCATTTACATTGTGCCCAACTATCTTTATTCTTATTGGTCCAGAAGATATGCTGACTTATTGAATCTACTTGTACCATTAGATCTGGATGTACAAATGCACGTGATCCCTTGATTTATTGCTAGCTAAGATCCTTTGACATGTTGACTCGATCTCATACCATTAGATCTATGTTGTCAGTATGCAAGCTCATACAGACCATAGATCTCATTAGGCCCCCTTTATTTTTAGTAAACACGCACCATCAGATCTTTAATATGAACAAATGTTGATCATCGATTTAGATTGGACCCATCCTTTTGTCAGTCACCTCGCACCGTTAGATCTATGCTAAGTGAAGCTACACCATTAGATATTGTCCAACTTGTAGCTCTTTAATGGATTTTAACCCAAGGACCTTTTGACTTGTTTGACCCAATCGTGAACCGTTAGATCTGTGTTGTCAGTATGCAAAATCATGCAGATCATTAGATCTTGATCAACTTTAAACCTTTTAAGGACTTTTTGAATCCAAATGTTCATTTGTGAAGCTCAAACTTGACACTTGTGTGAATGTCTTGCTTTGCAGTCTCCACTTTGAAGCTCCATAACTTAGGCTTACGAGCTCGCATGGAAATGAAATTTGTAAGATATGATCTTGGGCTGAAGAACAATGTGGTGCTGCAATATTTTAGCTTGTGAGGCCTTTTGAGGTGCATTTATAAAATGTAAAAGTGAGCTAGTCCGTTCATTCTTGGATGACGTCTTGATGACAGTCTAGTTCTTCAAAACTATGCTTGAGCTTCTACTTGATCTTTGAAAGCTCCAATGATGATCCTGATTGCTCGGATACCATGAAGACCTACTTTTAAACTTGTTCTTCAAAGATCAACAAATTTGCACCTTAAGCTAACTTAAAGTGTTTCAAAAGCTTTATGAGTAATATGAAATCTTTGGACCACTCATTCCATCAAGAACATCTGTTCATTTGCTCAAACCGTTTCTAGGCAAAAGATCCTTATGTGGGCCAAATTTGGTCAACACTAAATCTTACCACATATATTCAACAAGGTCATACACCTTATACCAAGTGACACAGGCATACCATAGAATAAACAACTATAAATTTTCTATAGTAACTCTAAATGGTCTAAAATTTGGTACAACTATTATAAGTGTCATATGCTATGAACCCACAAAATTTCATCATCTAATTATTTCCGTAACATTACTACACATAAGGAAACCAATTTCTAGTGTCACAATTGGTATGCCTTTGCGATGACTCCAAATGATCTAAAATTTTGTGTAGAGGTTGTGTCATGTTTCATGATCCCACCAAGTTTCAACATCCAATTCTTTTTGCAACATTATTTCAAGTGAAGAAACCTATTATCAGTGTGACATTTGGTACACCTCCATGATGACTTCAAATGATCTAAAATTTGGTATAGATGTTGTAAGTGTCATATACTATGACCTCACAAAATTTCATCATCTAATTTTTATCACAATTGAAGAACCATTTCTGACAATTTTTTTGACTTAACAGTGGCCGCAGACTCACGTAAATAGTCAAAAGGTCTCCACACTTTATATGGCAAAAGAATACTTTTGAAACATCATTCTAAGAGGTTAACAAGTTCACAAGCTCACCCAAACAACAATACAACCCAAAAACTCAAACCAATACACTACATTCTATTTTTGGTTGATGCAAGATTACACTAACCTTAGGATGCTCATGCGTTAGTTACCTGAGGTTTATAAAATGTGAGTTCCTATTCACATAGATGGAATGAGTGGCAAAACCATTCTTTGACCTTGAAATATAGTAGTCATGATGTTCCCTTCCAACGCACCAAATATTTAAACAAATCTTCATTTTTTCTCTTCTTTTTCTAGCTTCTTCTTGCTAGTTTCAATTAATTTCTTCTCTTCTTAACTATGATCTTTATTTTATCTCATTTGCTCGGTTCTCCTGTTGTGGGTTTATACCCACCATATTCTCTTTCCTTTGTGGGATTATACCCACCATAGTCCATCCTCCTCTACCACAAGTTCATCCTTTCTATTCTACATCTTTTTTGGGGCTGAAACCCATCTTCAATCGACCACTCCCACCAAGATGCTCTTTCTTGCATGTTACACCCCCTTGTGGGCTTAAATCCATCATAGATCAACCTCCTCCTCCAAAATCCATCTTGACTTTGGATATTCACCATCCAACCTAATTTTGAATCAATTTTATTTGTTTTTAGCACTTTTCTCATTGTTGTCATCTCCTCTTTCATTCTTAATATCACCATAACAAATTCAACATACATTTGGGAACCCAAATTATAATCCATAGCCTCTAGTACCACCTCAAGGATAGTTTTCACTTCTTCATCTCTCACTGTTCACATTGCTATGCCAAGTAACCTCTTCATATCTACTGTGACATCCTTTTATTTTTTGCATACTTTGGATGATTACAAATCATCTACTCCTCACATTTGGTGAGATCAAGAAAATCACTCTCTTCACTTTGGAAGGCCTCTTTGAATGCCACCTCTCTCCATTTTTGCACCTGCACACTGGATACAATCGCAAATTAGTTTATAAACATGAAACTTAACAACCCCCATCATTTCTTCCTCCATCTTCACACTTTTTTATTGATTCTCATCAAGCCTAGGCTTCTTAAAGCCTCTGTTAGTTTGCGATTATTTTGGTGACAACTCTTCACTTATCAAAATATTCATATCAGTGCTAAGATGATTGTTATATCCTTATTTCATCTCATCCATCTCATGTGCAAATGATCTTGCACTCTCTTTATCCATTTTAGAATAATGTAAACCTTGATTCATAAGAGTCTCTCCTCCAACATCTACATGGGATGGTTCCACATATGCAACACTACTTTTACCTTTCAGTCCTCTTGGTAGAACTATGTCCACCATCTCCATCTCCTTTTCTGTACCCACACATTGAACACACATATTAAGGGAATCAAGAGTTCCCCATAGTCACTTTCTTACATTTCTTATTTAGACTGCAAGAACACGCTTCCAAATATTCTTTGCTTTGCATAATATTATTATATATTTCTCCCTCATGATGGACTCTCAAAGGCCCATTTTCAACAACCTCAGGGGTTGTTCTCTCTGCATCTATCTTTCTATTTTATTCTCCTTCAAATGGCTGGGTTGAAACCACACTCTGCTTATGTGCATTAGCTTTCACTTCTTTCCTCTCCATTATTTCCTTCATGGAAACTTGTAACTCTTGTGGGATGCTCTCTTCATTCACCATAGTTGTTTCATTTACAATAGCTTTCATCTCCAATATGGTTGCATTGTTCATTCACCTCTGTTGTTTCATTAAAAAAAACATGTAGCTTTTCTTGGTTGTCGTCAAACCTTCTACCTTTCAAAATAGAAAAGACAAATGTATTGTATTCATTAACCAAAGATGGTTATGATTTTTTCCACCCATGGAATACTGCAAATTCATTCCCATCATCCAAGACATATCACTTCCATTCCTCTTGCAGAGGATTATTATTTAATATATTGCTCACAACTCGCATTCACTTTATTGTTTTAAAAATTAGAATTTGGCTCAACATATAGAAGTATCATCTCCTTGTTGTCTTCTAAGACAAATCTCTCTTCAATACACATATGCACCTCCATGCTACTTCTCAAAGTAGTCTTTGACTACTCACAAGGCAACTTCCCATCCTTATTACCTTTACAAACAATTTGCTTCTCATCAACTCTCTCAAGCCTCTTCACATGAAGCTTCTTCAACCAATTTGGATGCAATATTGGGTGTACAAAATTACCTAAAAACTTGGAAACCATATGTTCCCATTCACATACCTTCTTCTTCCCCTTATTTTGTCTCCTCACTTGGAGATCCTTCCAATACACAACTGCACTTCCACACAGTTTCTTACATATATTCTTTACCCTCATGGGGTCTACAACATTCTCATCTTTAAAATAATTTTCTAGCTCTATTATCCATTTCATGAGCTTATCAGGGCTTTCTTTACCACACAAAAAATCAATATCACAAGTAGGCTCACCTCTTTCCTTCAACATGACATCTATTGGTCGTTTCCTTTTGTTTGAATCTTTTCCTCCACTTTCTTAGCCTTTTTTCAAAGCATCCAATATTGATTTCAAGAACATAAACCCAATCATTATCTCTTTCTCACCATCTTCACTTACATTTGTAACATCTCCACTTTGTTTAGTCATTTCCATCATATCCAGTCTTTTTTAGAATTTATTCAACATCTCTCAAGTCTTCTACCTCTGGTGCTCTTTTCTTGTGTCATATCTCACCACAATCATCAAGGTTATCTTTCACAACTTGAAATAGAATCAAAATAGAACCTCTCAAATTCCATCTCAACTTGCATGACTTCTCTCACACCTACAACTTATGCAAGCTTATCTTTCACAACTTGCAACAGACTGAACATGCTTCTCTTTTAAAGTCTGCAACAAACTCATATAGGAGTTTCACACACTCAATCCATAAGGAAAACACCTTGATATGATATTACTTGGTCCAAATATGAAACGAGGGAACTAATTAAGATCTGTCTTTATTTCTATTTTACTAGGGCCAAACATTCCCTCATGATCACACTTTCAACACTTACACATACTTGACACACTTAAAATATTTTCATTAAATTAATTTAAATTTTTTACAACTGAATACATTCATGCTCTCAAAAGACACTCACACACACACTCAGATGTGTATATACAATTTTATTTCAATACATGAAAGAATTCTGGACTCTTATACTATTTCTTTTGAATTGATATAGCTCTATGTTTTGATCTTGGAGAGTTTTGTTCCCTCCCAACTCATTTGTCTCTCTCAAAACTCCCTTTTTATTAATCACATATTCCTCTTAACATCCCAAGACTTTTGGGGTGTATCTTCAACTTCCTTAACTTTGGCATAATGTACAAGATTCAGATGATCTTCAATTTTCAAGATCAATACCAAACTATCTGTAACTGTCAGAAATTACCGGGTAACATTTTAAGGTGAATGACAATGATAAAAACCACCATAACTTGATTGTCATTAATCTAATTGATATAAAATTTGAACCACAACTTATAGAGTTCATTTTACATCATCCCTTCAAATTTTACCATCTAACTCTTAACACTAGTTATTACAGGTCACTGCAAGTGAAGAACAATGTACTAAGTGTTACACACTAGATAAATGATGTTTTCAAGTTGAATGGTAGTTACTAAAACTTTCACATTTTCAACTACATTCATCCAAATGATTTAAAAGTTGAAACATATAACTATAACTATATTTTATAACAACACACTATTTTTAGTTACCTAATTCTTATTGAATCTTTACTGCAAGGTAGTGAAGTGTCAAACTAGATGAATGCAATTTCTAGCTTAAAGACAGGCACAAAAACTATGGAAACTTTTCCTTTACTTATCAAATTTATCTAAAATTTGAAACAAACCTTGTATGCTAAATTTTTATCACCGCTACAAATTTGGGGACCTAATTCTTATTGCAACTATTCCACAAGGTCATGAACCTTCTGTGAACTAGGCATATGTATTTCCTAGCTAGATGACAGTTACAAAAACTATCATAAGTTTGGAGCAACTTATCAAATTGAGCTGAAATTTTGAACACACATTTAAAAATATAATTTATATCTCCATTCCAAATTTGGTGACCTAAATATTATCACAGATATTTTACAAGGTCATGAACCTTATGCCAAATGATGTAGATGTAGCCTAAAAGAAACAACTGAAATTTTTTTCACGGTCACTCCAAATGGTCTAAAATTTGGTGAAACTATTGTAGGTGTCATATGATATGAACCCACAAACATTTCATTATCCAATTCCTTTCGCAACATTACCACAAGGAAACCTCCTGTAAGTGTAATAGTTAGTACGCCTCTGTGGTGACTCTAAATGATATAAAATTTTATGAAAAGGTTGTAAGTGTGAGATTATATGATCCCACCAAGTTTTAACATCTACTTATTTTCACAACATTACCACAAGTATGGAAACCTTCTGGCAGTGTAACAGTTGGTATGCCTCTTTGGTGACTCTAAATGGTTTGAAATTTGGTACATATGTTACAAGTGTCATATAGTATGACCTCACAAAATTTTATCATCTAATTTTCAATGTAGTTGAAGAACCATTTCTAACAAATTTTTATGACTTAACAGTCTCCATAGATTGACATAAACAGTCAAAAAGTCACCACATTTTATTTAACAAAGAAATACTTTGACAACATCATTCTAAGAGGTTAACAAGCTCATACAAACAACACCACAACCCAAAAACTCAAACAAACACATTGGACTCTATTTTTGGTTAATGCAATATTACACCAACCCTTACATACCCCTGCATCAAGGACCATTCCCACAAATTTTTGGTGCATGCTTTACAATGAATCAAAACTTCTCAAACTATGAAGGTATTGGGGTAATTCAAGGGGCATCACCTAACTATCCTTGTTGACTCTGGAAGCACTCGTAACTTCATTAACCCCCATGTGGCCAAATAAGTGGCTTGTTACGTATATCCATGCATTATTTTTGAGGTGATGGGAGCCAATAGAGGCACATTGGCTTACAAAGGAAAATGTTGGAATGTCAAAGTTTATGCAGGTGATTACAATCTCAAATCTAGCATGCTTGATTTGTCATTAGGTGGTTGTGACATCATCTTGGAAGCTTAGTGGCTTCACTCATTAGGACCCTTCCTATCAAAATTATCAAAATTATGGATGAAATCACAATCAGTTTGAAAATATATATTCTACAAGAAATGACATCAGGTACCACTCAACTTATTAACTATCACCCCATGGCTAAGCTAGTAAAGATGGGTTCTTTAGTGGTGGTGTCTCAAATTTGTGCAGTCAAGATGACAAAGACAGAGACATTAATGGAACCAACCAAATTGCAATTGATTCTCTGTAAGCACTCTTAGATGTTTTCAAAACCACAAGGATTACCTCCACAACACTCACACGATCACACAATACCACTCTTACTAGATAGTTAGCCAAACATTCAACTATACTGATACCCCTACATGTAGAAAATAAAAATATAAAAGATAGTAGAAAAATGCTTCAAGTGGGGATAATTTTGACAAGTGTGAACGGATATTTCTCTCCATTGCTCCTCATGTAGAATAAAGATGGGTATTGGAGGTTTTGCATAGATTTTAATGAGTTAAATAAACTCATAATCAAGGATAAATTTTCCATTCTAATGATTGACGAATTACTAGATGAATTGCATCGGCCCTAAGTTTTCTCCAAGTTAGACCTATGGTCTGAATACCATAAGATTTGATTACAGGAAGAAGATATCCCTAAAAAAACATTTTGAAGTCACAACAACCACTGTGATTTCTTGGTGATACCATTTGGCCTCATGAACACACCATCAACATTCCAAATCTTGATGAACTAGGCTTTTGGCCTTGTATTTACAAATTCATTTTGGTGTTCTTTGATGACATTTTGGTATACAAAAAAACATGGGAAGATCATCTAAAACACTTGGACTATACCTTATAGCTCCTGGTCATCAATTGTCTATATGTAAAATGCTCCAAGTGCTCATTTGGCACTCTAGAGTTGGAATACCTTGGGCCTTATATCTCAGTGGATGGGGTTACAATGGATCCTAATAAAATTGAGGATATGTAAAATTGGCCAAAACCTAAAATCATTAAAACTCTTCAGAGATTTTTAAGTTTCACTGGCTATTATCACAAATTTGTTGAAGACTATGGTAAAATTTCCACTTGCTTGATTGCCATGCTATGGAAGAATGATTTAAAATGCTCTAACCTAGCAGAAAGTTCCTTTACGCATCTCAAACAATTCATGTGTACCACACTTGTGTTAGCCATGTCCAATTTTTCCAAACCTTTAATCATTGAAAGTGATGCTTCAAGGATAGGAATTGGTGTAATGTTGATGAAAAAAATATGACACTTGGAATTTAATATCAAAGCATTAACATGCAATAATTTGAAAAAATCCATATATGAGAAAGAAATGTTGGCCATTCTCCATGCCGTAACTCACTAACAACCAATCTCTTGGGGAGACATTTATGCATTAAGAAATATCACCACAACTTGAAGTACTTCTTAGAAGAACACATCTCATTGTTAGAGCAACAAAAATGGGTTACTCAACTCTTGGGATATGATTACGAGATACTATACAAGAAGAGTAAGGAGAATGTGGTAGTTGATGCCCTATCCAGTAAAATTGAAGACCAAGGGGTTTTATATGTCTTGTCCTTACCAACCCTAGAGTGGTTTCAGGAATCTCAACAAGAGTGGTAACAAGATGCGTAGGTTTAAAAACTCATCCATCAACTACCGTGGATCCCATAGCTACACCAAGCTACTATTGGGATGGCAATTATTTGTGATATCAAAGGCAAATTCTACTTGTAAACTTAGCTCTATGGGAAAATTTGTTGCAGGAACTCCATGCTTCACCATCATAGGGATATTTTGGATTATTAAAGACTCGTGCAAGAGTCAAAAGAGATTTCTTCTAGGATGAAATGAAACAATATAGAAAAAAGTTTGTCATAGAGTGTGAAATGTGTCAGTGTCAAAAGTGAAGGATTGCACATATCTGGGCATGTTACAACCATTATCAATCCCTACTATAGCATGAACTAATATCTCCATGAATATGATTGATAGATTGCCCAAATCATGGGGAAAATTGGTTATCTTTGTGGTGGTCAATTTTCTCTCCAAATATGCCCATTTTTGTTCAATGGCCTACTCCTCTAAAGCATCAACCATGGCACAAGTATGCATAGACTAAATTTTCCATCTCCATTATGATCAAAACTATTGTCACTAATCGTGATCCCACCTTCACAAGTACTTATATAAAAAACTATTTAAATTGCAAGGAACTCAACTACAAATGAGTTTGACATATCACCTACTTACTGATTTTCAAACTGAATTATTTACAAGTGTTTAGAGAATAGCTGTATACACGCAATATTTTTAAAACTTTAACAATTATTAATACTTTCTCCTTTGTAGGAAATCATCAAACCTCAACCTCAACCTCTATAAGTGTATGCCTTTAAGGGTGCACTGGGAAAGGGGTGGGCAGACCTTTGGTGCTTCACAAAATTGTTGTTACCTATACCTCCACCTAAAACTTATACAAATCCCTCCCATACGTTTCCCCAAGCTTTGACACTTATCTCACACTCTTTTCCAAGCAATTCACCACCTCAAATAGCCCTTGCCTAAGTCAAAATCCTTTTTTACCAATTTACTAAACATAATCAATTGGGCCAACTTAGTTTTGGGAATTAAGCATGTTACAAGACTAAGTCAGTGTAGCCAATTTAGTTGGGGACCTAACGATGATATTTTCCTAATTGACTAGGTCGATGGGCCATTACATCGGCTAAAATTTTGGAAGGGTTTATGGTCAAATTAGGATATATATACACATCTTTCACCCCATTTCCAATAGAGAGAATCATTCATTTATGCTTCTTTATCTACTTATCTACCATTCTATTTGAGGAATCATTGCCCAGGGTTTCATCTTTTTTGGAGGAGAACCTTTGTCTTGTGAAGGATTGAGATTCACTAAGAGGTCCTTGGCTAGACTATAGTCCATTTTCCATCCTTAGTTTATTAAACAATACACACCAACCTCTTGTAAAGCACCATTGGCCAAGGAAGAGGTTGAGGCTCAATGGGTTCATCTTTAAGTTAAGTATTCCTAACTCTTACTCATATATTTTAGTAAATAGATTCACATTCATAATGGCTAATGAATGTATTGTCTCTCCTTGCTTATGATTACCTCTACATTGACTTGAGTAGGGTTCTTTTTTTCATGTTTATTGTTTATGTTTATCCCCCATTTGTGCCACAAGCTTTAATGAGCACTAGATTATATTTATTTTACTTTAATTATTGCATTGAATATCAAGACCTAGCTAAGGTTATTGTGTGGTGTTTATTGACTAGAGGCTTTGAAACCCTCTCTATCCATATTATATGATAAGAGATCCCTTAGATAGGTTTAACAGATCCATATTGGTCATGACCCCAATTATCTAAGTATTGCTAGTGGTATAATTAGTTGATTTATCTTCTCCAAGTTGTGATTGATTTGTATATCAACTTTATTTTCACTTGCATACACTTATCTATGTTGTTTTGATTCATAAAAACATAATCGTTGGGATAAATGGATAGCTCATGGTAGTACAACACTTCTTACTACATCGTCACTAAGATGACACCATATGATTTTATTTATGGCTAGCCACCACCATCAATCACATCCTACCTTCTAGGAAGCTCTAATGTTCAAGCGTTTGATTCAATTCTAAGCCATTGAGAGACTCTGATTTGGATTTGAAAGACAACTTGATACAAGCTCAAAATCATAATAAGTAACAAGGGAATAAACACCATTTAGAGTGTTTATTAGTCATAGGGGAAATAGTTTTTATATGCCTCAATCCATATAATCAGACTTACTTGAAGCTCAAAGATAGTAAAAAATTAGCTCCTAAATATTATAGACCTTATTGAGTGTTAAAACAATTCAAGAATGTCATGTACAAATTGGACCTACCTTCAACTTCTAAGATTCATCTAATATTCCATGTGTCATGTTTGAATAAGGTCATTGGACAACTTGTTCAGGTTCAAACAACCCTCCTTGAGTTGGATGAAGAGATTCCCATCATCCTTGAACTAGAGGCTATTTCAGACAAATGCACATGCTCACTTCACAATTGAACCATCATTGATGTTCTAGTCAAATCAATGGGCATGCAACCAAAAGATGCCACTTGGGAACCTCTCTGAAAGTTTCAACAATGGTTCCAATAGATTAAGGTTTGAGGGCAAATATTTTTGAAGAGGGAGGGCATGTTATGACCCTCGATGTCCTAATCATATATTATTATTTTTGCATTTTAATGACCTCAATGTCCTAACTACCTATTATTATTATTATTATTATTTTTTCATTGTAATATACTTAGTTATTTAGCTTAAGTTCCCCTATTTATGTATGGCCTACCCTTGAGTAATGAGAATAGTTAGTAATTAACTCGAGTTCCTATATAAGGTTGACCCTTGAGTATTAGGTTAAGATTTGAGGAAGGATAATGGGATGTGGTGGTGATGTGAAGGTGGTTTTAGGAAGGATAATTCATGAAACATCTCTCATAAAGTGTTATGAGCTGAACCACCTTGATCCCACTGTATGTGTAAACATACACTTCGGGAAATTAATAAGTCAATAATCCCTAGACATGAAAAATTTAAACTAAATAAAAATAATGTGTATATATATGCCCCTGTAGCTCATCACTTATCATAATAGTGTAGTAAGTGATGATATTTTGGGGAAAAAATAGTACCAAAAATATAATAAATGATGAGAATAAATATTGGTAAATTTAAGCTAAATGAGAGTAAATAAATAAACATACTCAATAACTTACCTAGTTGATTATAATAAGTTTACCATCTTTGATCATTTGTGCTAGGTTAGGTCCAGTGAATAGATGCCACATTATGTCTGATGGGCTTGCAAAATTGTTGATTTTTCAAAATATTTGCAAAAATATTTCATTATCACCATACAATTATTTATGATGCCAAGATTTTAGTGCTTTTGATTCATTGATAAGAGATATTGTTGTAAATATATGGCTAAGCTACAAAATCTAAGGAATACATTTCTAAAAGTTTTAATTTTTAGTTTGGAGGATATATAAAGGTGTCAACACCCTTCATTTTTTGTATTGTAATTTTGATATTTTGATGTTTTTAGATGTGGATAGGGCTTGGTTGATCAGTTTGGGTTTTGAGGACATCATGGAGATGTGTCAATGTCATTGGATGTTGATTTATTAGCCATGTTCATATATTTTTGGGAGATTCACATAGATACATTTAGGTGGGTAGTGGATTCAAATAGAATGGAGGTGGCATGAGGATTTACATTCAATTTTATGGCTATCACCAGAGGGTACACCCATGATATGGGATATACTAGAAACTGTTGCAAAGAGGCATGTATTGGCTTAGTGGGCAACCATGTTTGACTATTAGTATCCACATACCAACCTAGTGTAGTGGAGAGCTATGTATGTGGTGGGCATTCCAAACATGTGAAAGATGATCATAGTGTAGATGGTGACACGTGTTTTATGTCACAAGTTAGATGGGGAAATACCACTTTTTTCTATAGTGACATGTCAAACAGCCTTAGAGTAAGCCAT